>JAKEEE010000043.1:1200000-1800000 GCA_021498325.1 Bactrocera minax | reverse complement strand
TTTCATGTATGTCGAAATTTGCATGCATGTGTGTGGGAACGTGTGTTCTTTATGGCATTCTATTTTTTTCAAGCAGTTTGTTTTTGTTATTGTACTTTTGCTTGATTTTTCGTTTTCTACTTACTTCACTTTTCGCTTTATTGCTCAGCTAAGTCTTTAAAATTATATATGTATATATATACATACATACATACATATGCGTAAATCCAGTTTTCTTTATTCCTTGCTATTTTTAAATCCGCTTTGCTGCTTTGGTTTGTTCACTCACGCAAAAATGCTTTTTCGCCAACACTTCAAGGTAGATAACATGCATACATACATACATACATATAAGTATCTCTACATTAGCACATCAGCAATAAGCACCTAGTCTACAAGCAGACTAGTCGTTAAACAGCAAACAAACATGGACTCTGAATGTAACCCCTCCAGTCAGAAATAAACTTCTTTAACAGATAATTATTTTACATACTTACACACACTTAATACATATAGATGATACTTAGTTAGAGAGCTGAGTCTCTTTTGCACCCAAATTGTACAAATCCTCCGAAAAAATTTTATGAATCCCATTTGTTGTTGGGAATGTTCTACGCTAGACACACGCATTGTCCTCTACTAAATCTATTTCTATATAATCCGCCCTCTAATTCGCTTAGCTTTACAGCATTCGGCATGCGAGAAACCAGATTTTCTACTTATTTTGGAGCTAACACTCTTCTGTCTACATTTTAACTTTTCTCATTTAAAAGAAGAATGAGAATGTAATAAATAAGATAAGTGAATTTCGAAAAATTAATTTTAAAATATGAAAGACTCTCTCTACACGGTTTCTTATTTTTTTTGTTCTAAAAATAAAGCTCAGCGTTAATCACGCACCAAAGCCTTTATTTATTCAAGTTGTAAGAGGCGATTTCCTGATCCATTTCATTGCCATCTAACGATTGTTTGGAACAACTAAAACTAATCGAGATAGATCGAGAGTTATATATACAATCAAAGTGATCAGAATGAAGAGAGGAGTTGAACTCCGGATAACGGCCTGTCCGGCCGTCCGTCCCTACGTGCCAGCGATAACTTGAGTAAAAATTAAGATAACAGTATAAAACTGGGTACACATGTTCCTTGGCACTCCGAACACTCCGAGAAGCTTGATATTGTAGATGGCCGAAATCGGTTAATGTAATATAGTGATTTCCGATTTTCCCGTTGACTTTATCTAGTTCATATTGGTCACTATGTCTGATATTTTAATGAAATGAAAAGGAAATGCAAAAGTTTTCTCAAACCTAATAGGGTTTAGCGCTGAATATGAGTGAAATCGGTCTAGACCTTGGTCTAGCGCTCATACACCTACTACATTGATTTCTGCAACTCAGAATACACTAGGTTCAAAGTGCGACATAACAAAAATCCAGGCTCTAACGTATGGCTTGATGTGGTCTTATTGGAAGCCGAGCTTTCTCGAACTAGAAATAAATGTCTTTATATATATAAAATTTTTTGTTTAGACATTTTGACTTGAATAGTAGATTTACTGAAATATTTTGACTGATGCATTGCATAATTACTTATATAATATAAGTATACTCTCCTTTTCTTTACAGAGACTGCAGAGTGGTGCGCGATCCACAAACGCTAAAATCGAAAGGATACGGCTTCGTTTCGTTTGTGAAGAAATCGGTGAGTTGCAAAGATAATAACTGTAAAAATGTCTCAAGTAATTTTAAAATTATTCAATTGTAGAATCACGGCAAATAAATATAATTTACCTTCATTTAAATTACTAAAAAAAAACACGTTTGCAGCGCGTTCCCTCTCATGCTTCTCACCTTATATTTCGCGTTAGATTAAAAAATTTTAATTCTCTGTACACGCTCGCACCGCCAACTGTTGCCAAACTGACACGAATTCGCAGCTGCAAGACTTTACCGCACACGAATCCCCTTCAGCTGACTTGCGAACGCTGCACAACAACACGTGTGTGAGTAGTTCTCAAAGTGTGTTGCGCGCTCGTTCGGCCGTCGCTTAACAACTCTGTCAGCTGTCAGTCTATAAAGTCATTACTCAACCATTTGAGACCATATTAGCCGCTTAAGCCCTGCACCCGGACTGTCTTAAGCGCCTTCTGTCAGTCGCAAGGCGCCACGCATACACTGGCAAAACTTGTCGCCTACGCCTGTCATGTGGCAAGTCAGTGCCGCAGGCGAATTGACTGACAGGTGCCAAAAGGTGTACCCAGTCAGACACCTTCAACGCAGCGCCTCACAGCGGCAACACTGGCGGCAACACGGGCGGCTGTTCAACTGAAAAGTGCTTAATTAAGCACAAAGATGAAGACATTTCCACTGTCACATTATACTTTCGCATGTGTGTTTGTATTGGTGTAGCGCGCCCGGGCGGTAACCATAAGCTCACATACACACGCTCACTTTGAAACAATGTGTGCTGCCACTTGGCGCTCATCTGAGAATCTCAAAGTGCTCGTCGAGTTGGAAAGCCATTTTCCAGCAGTTTTTCTTTCAACTTTGCACTTGACTTTTGCTGGCGGTTAGCAATCGAGCGCTTCACTTTTTGATACGATTTAATTCGGCACAAGCTGACTCAGTTGTCGGCAGGGAAATCGAAAATATTATGCCATAACCCTTGACAGGCACGTCACAACTTTGCTGCCACACACAAACTCACACACACACACACACATACATATGTGATGCTGCCGCCCAATATTTCAACAACGTTGAAGTTGGCAGAGCCAGGCAGCCAACGTAGCGGATTAATGAAGTTAAAAACCACACTGTCAACAGAAATTAAACAAGTCGACGCTCAAAAGCCAGCCACTTGCCGCTCTTCTTATTATTTCACATAAGCTTATGCTTTCGCAAGATTTAAATTTCCAAAAATATCAAAAGGATAAAAGCTTATCTCGTTCGCTGCGCAGCTTTTCGTTTGTGTGTTAGTGTGTGTGTTTGCACTGATGGACTACTCTACCCACTATTCAATTATTCACACACACACACACACACACACATTTGTGCATATAAATAATGAAATACGCTATGCTGATGAAAATGTTTGCATAAACTCCACTCTTAAATGTTTCACCTTTTTACCAAACCCAAATCATTAACAAGCTCTGCGGCTTATGTGCGCCTGCGTGATCCAAAAAAAAAAGTACAAAATAGCACGAAAAGGCAAACTAAAGCGAGAAAAGGCGTTTAACCATGTAAACTAAATGGAGCCGCATGTTTTTTGTTGTTGTTGTTGGGCCATGTAACACCTTTTAGTTTTAACTGTGATTTCAATAATATGAAAAATGTGTAAGGGTCGAAGGCTAATGGTATTAGGTCTTGTTCAATTAACACTTGCTGTCGAATTAACCCTAGTTTAGAGAGATATGAATGCAAATAATATTTTATAAAGCAAAACACAAGCTTATTTTTGAATAAGTAGTGAAAGTAGTATTATTTGACGATAAAAAATACTTCGAACTTCTCATTAAATTATGCGAGCCTAATATATTTCTGAGAAAAAATTTAAATTTCGGCAATTTTTAGTGATTCATCGTACTAGTGCCAAATTTTTGATACTCACCATTTTCCTATCAGTGTATGGCTGAATAACCCTGGAAACCTTGCATGCGCTGCTTCCTTTTCAAAGTTGGATATTCATGAAAAGCTTTCCTTGTAAGAAATGATGGCTCGTTAAAAATTAAAGGTCTGCTCTTATGGATTTTGCAACCAAACCGACACTTGGCCCTACGAGGAATCTAAACGCGAAAGTATGTATGTTTACTCAACTCTGCAAGTTCTATATAGGAACCACTAAACGTAGCCGTGGAGGAAGTTTTTTCCAGACTCATCCCTACTTTTAGACAGACTGCTTCCCACGCACTTCTCCTCAAATGAGACAAAGTCTGATAGTTGTCGGCCGTTCCCTTTTATGGCGAAATGGGTCACAGTGCTAAAATTCTCAGTGGATTCTTTGGCATATATGAATTTTATTAAAACTTCGCATGCAATGAGTAATAAATAATCGTACACTTGAACCGAATATATACAAATTTGTATACCTAGTCTCGGTTGATTCAGGTGATCTTTCAATTTAAGAGCATTAACTGTTTGTTTCAAGATTGAGGTATCTCGTATGCGAGCACTATGTTTTGGAGAGTCAACAGGGAAGCCATTACGTCGGAATCTTCGGAAATTCGTAGATGAAGCTGAAAGTGATGCCAGAGTGAGTGCCGATTTAAAATTGTTAAAGATTGTACGAATTGTTGAGACATGGTCTTGCGAAAGACATGGAGTTAAACGCAGAGAATATTTGAACTATCTTCAGTCAACAGAAGAGTGTCGAGTAACGACAAATTATGATGTCACAGCCACACCTTAGTTACGACTTCATTATTTAGTGAAATGCTTTCGAAGTGTTTGTCCATTTTTTCAACTTAAAACAAACCCCAAATATAATGTGAGGTTAATGATAGCCTGTTTATTAAAGAAGAGATTAGTTGCTGCTTGCGAGTGCTTCTTCGGTAAAGGGAGTTCGAAAACTGGTAAGAAGAAACACCTCTTCGAAAATGGCGTCTGGCAATTGCGAGATTCGAACGATTGAAGAATTTTGTGAAAGCATTTTGTGAAAGTTTGTTTTTATGCTAAAAATTGAGTTTTTTAAAAATGAATTGTAAATAATATTGAGAGATTGCATGGAATTAAACCACTGAACTGGATAGGTGTTGAACTGGGGAACAGGAAACAGCTCTAAAAGCATTTTTCTTGAAATAAATTGAGACGATACTTCATTCGAACTACTAAATATTGGAAAATATAGCTTTGCTTTGATATTTACGAAGCAGTTTTTATTTCAGCTATAGGGTCAGTTTCGAAACTGTTTTTCGAAAGCTGAACAATTTCTTCGTCTCCAATAGAAATTGACCCACCATTTCAATCAAGTGAAATAAATTTATGCTATAGCCTGGACCGGTGTGTCTACCAGCCACCACTGGCCAAATAGCATACTTGATTTCGAACAATACGTGACACACACACACTCAAACATATATATATATATATATATACATATATGTATAAATTTAATAAATAAATACGGAATGTCAAAAAGTGCGTAAAACTTGCAAACAAGTACGAATCAAAATCAAAGCAACAATGTCAACTGGCATTCTCGTGGAAATCAATGCCGCTGCCGCAAGCGTTTCAAATTTCTGATTTTCTGCACTGTTGATTTTCGTTTGATGCTGAAAACGTGTCTTTGTCGCATTTTCTGGCTATTAAACACATGAAATTCAATAGTGTCAAGGCGAGGCAAGAACTGAAAATATTTTTGTTATATGCACACACACACATATATACACATATACATACATACACATGCACACAGTTGTTTGTATGTACGTGGCATGTAAAGATGTGTGCAGATGTGCGTTACACATACAAATACCACAAATACAACAAATACCACAAATACAACACAGTTGACATGTAAGACACGCAGCCAACGGCGTAAAAGAATACTTGCGAATATTACACTTACAAAAGTGGTTTGGCAAACAGACAATTGCCCAGGCATTGAAATAAACAACAGCAAAGAATTTAAAGCAGAATGCGACTGAATTATATACAAGTAAGGGAGGATTAAGTTCGTGCGAACTGCACTTTTAAAAGCCTTAAAGAGTTTAGTATGTTAACCGTCTCGTGGGGTAAGGGCGACAGCTTCCACCGATTTCGGGTAATTTTGCCTTTTAGAACCATTTAAGAGAGGAAATAGGTGTATTGCAAACCTTTAAATGTTCTTATGCGACCTATATATCTATATATGTACTACTACTTATATAACTAAAAAATTACCGACTACATCCTCGAAGTTTCCCCCGAAGTGCCCCGGAGAAATTTTATAGATGACTCCAAAATTGACTTCAAAATCTTTATTTAGAGTTTTTATTGCAGATTGTAGGGTTGTATGCCTCAGCACAAATGACAGCTAAATAACAACTTGAAGTATCTTCGAGAAAAGTTGAAAAGATATGAGCATATTGCTCTGTAGTTTTTTCCAAAAACATTAGTCCACCCTCAAACCTACCCAAACTAGTGCGACAATGAACACCGCGACCTAATATTCTTGATATATACAATAGGCTTGGTATACTCTGAGTAACGACTCAGTTCAATAATCCTACTAAAATGGTTTCGGAAGACTTAACTAGAACTAGCGAGAACTAGAGAGAGCGCATTACTGTTATATAAACCTTATATATGATACCATTCGAGGACTTTCGATTCCACAGTGAGAAATCAATGACGAGACAAGCGCGTAGAGTTGCCTACAAGGCGTCGAGGAGCTGCGAGTGTATTTTACTCTCCAAGAGCTAAATTTCCTCATAGAATAAACCGTTGATTTTGAATGACAACAGGTGAAAATGCCATCTGCTTTGAATGACTTGAGGTGACATTTACACTTAACTTAAGCATACACTTCCGGTTGGATTGGGAAGGTAGAGAGAGTTGCATGCACTCCTTTTATCTACCGCGACACCCTTATTTACACAAGTCACATTACACTCACACAAAATGTACCGCACGCGTGCAAAAAGTAACAAAGACATGAGACTATTTGTTAAGCTCTTACCGTCACCGAATGCAAGAGTTAAGAAGGCTTTAAAATTGTGATTTTTTAACTACCTGCTAAGCGAGTGATTGCACAAGGCATTGTCTCTGCTTGATGGCTTCAAATTTCAAAGCGTTGCGGCAAGGCGGCAAGGCGACGTGTTCGGCTTTGCCGTCCGAATGAAACTCGACTGACTGCCGGCGAATGGGATGAATGTGTGCGTTTTCGCACGCACCAGCGCTTTGAAAACCGTGTACCGTTCTCACTTAAGTGCGGTTAACCGGTAATTATTTGAAAGTACGGAACAACAAAGGAGGCGTGGAGAAGTATTAAATTAAATTCCTTTGATGAAATGAAACAACCGCAGTGATAGCAGCGGCAAAACTTTAATAAAACCAAATTGTTTAAGTAAGCCGTATTTGCATTCTCAGCAATTCAACTGGTGTGCCTAGTGGGCTCTTGTGTGAGTGTGTATGAGATTTTGAGTACTTACTGTTAGTTTTTTCGATGGATTGAAATGTTAATTACAACTTCAAAGCTGATATGATACTATTAATCTTCGCTCCTGAAATATTAGTGTTTAAATTCCTTGCTAACGGAAAATTATTATATAAGAGAAAGGACACCCCTGAACTCAACCCCGGTCTATCGCTAAGGGGGATTTGTAAGTTCATAATTGCAAGGCCAGTTGAAAAGCAAACAACAAAGAAACGTACTTACGAAAAATGGAAGTTCCTAGGTAACAGTACTCTTGCAAAATTTAGGGGCCAGACCAGGTCTCTGGTTAAGTTCAGAGAATTCGGAATATTGGTATTCTAAAGGAATTTCAAAATAATCTCTGATACTAATTTTCAAAGTGAAGAAATGGAGATCAGAATTTCATGTCCAATAAATGGATACCAAAAACTCGGCTTTAACTAGTCATAAGAGCACATAAAAGCTTTCTTAACTTTAAACCAAAGTGTTTACGCGCAGAAGGTCTAATCGCCCATCAAGAGCACCGGAACAGTTTCTTCAATGCAACTCTTCTAACTGTTAGGGCCTTTCTTCCAAAATTCATCCGTTATCAACAGCTTTCACATAATTCAGCTTGAAAAATTAATTTCAGCAGCGGTGCTCTTATAATAGAGAGGCATAGATTATTCATAGTTGGATTTTGCCTGGGCGACTAAAGGTCGAATGCACGTATCTCTTATGGAAACAGTGCGCGGTAACACTTGTTGTTGAATAACTCATAAGCTCAGTCAGTTTCTGGGGTCTCTTAATATAACTAAATTATATACCATCGCACTGCAGTTCCTGGCTTCGATTCAAGGTCAACTACTATCAACTCTTTTTCTGATACTAGCGGCCCTTCTCGAAGGCATGGAAAACCAACCAGCGAATTTCTTTAAAGATAGAGTGAGATGCATTTGCTTAGTTCAGGTCCTCTCCACACCTCAATTATTCAATGCTGGTGCAGAAGTTCAATTATGAAATAGAAATAACAATAAATTTTTCTCGGCATTAGTTAATTGTCTCTGACTGTTGTGACTAGACTAAATTTAGTGGTGAGAAAAGGGGTTTACTGATAACTGTTAATTGAAGATCTAAAATTACGGCGTATTTGAATCGAAACTTTATAATTAATTATAAGCTAAATGAATTGGAATTAACTGGTTTTAAAAATAAGTTTCAACTAAGGATCACATTTCTAAAAATCACCATATTATTGGAGAATAAAATCAATTTTGATAACTAGTAAAAGGATTATTATATCTTTTTGGTGCATAAATGTTGATCTAATTGCATACTTGGCAAGCATGGTATGGTCAGTCGTAGGTAGTATTAGGACGGCCACGGCTCCTGTACCCTTTCCGTTTCCTGTCCATTGTTTTACTTCGTCTTTTATAGCACAAACCTATCTTTTCTCGTAGAAGTCACTTACATACCAAACTGACTTCGTCAACATTCATTTCATGAACATAAATATATATTAAGCGCGAGAATTTCTATTGAACAATATTTCGAGAAACTAAATTCAATCAATTCTTTAATGTAAAAATACACTTAGTTTATATATTTACAAAGATGTTCACTCGAAATCGAGATATGGAGTTCAAGTAATATGTTGACTGCGCCAAAGAGCCAAAATATTTTTGGTTTGCAAATTGTCAATAAATTAATTTGAAGAATAGGAATGAAATGCCAAATGAATTAATTGTATTTATGACCAATGTAAGTTAAAATGTGAAAGAGTTTACCATTCTTTATTAATGTGGAAATATGGTCGCTTGAAAGAAAACTTTTACTTAAGAAAACTCAATTTAATACTAAATTATATAATCAAATCGAATTGAAGCCACAAGGGCCACGAAAAGCATGCCACATACATATATATTATTATATATATATATATATATATATATATATATATAGACCTTAGTATGAACTAAGTTGAAGTTATTTTGAGAGATAGTAAAAGCGAAACCACAAAAAGGCCAACATAATAGCTTTGTGCCTAAAATATTATTAACTTTTAACTTTGTATAATAAACAATGATGGCTTCCGATCATTACTTCATATACAGTTATATTTGTTTTATATATACACGCACAAATATTCGAATATTACCAACGAACTTGTCGGTCCTACCGCCCAACCAGCTTCGCAGCTGGAAGGGTCTATTGTTTAGGGCGTAGTAATTATAACATGTTCATAAGTCGGCCTGTGTTTGAGTAAGAGAAGGAAATCAAGTATCGAAAATCAAAGGCAATACTTATTTAAAAGAAGTTCGTTTAGGGTTAAAATGAAGCTGCATCTATAACCCGAGCTTTCCGATTCGCAGACACGACAAAGTGAATCCACATAAATTTAAATTGATTTCCGACGGGGTATCCTATAAGTCATCTGATCAGTTACAATAGCTTTCCCCCACCATTAAGGGTGCATCCTTTATCCTAAATATTTATTTATTTCTGAAAGAATTTTTGAAACTTAAGCTTGAACGCAGACATCATCAAAGAATATGTTAGATAAATGTATTAATTGTTTAAGCTTAATTGAATATGTTTGAAGATCAAATGAAAAGAGCCAATTAACTTCTTAATTGTTTCGACTAATTGAGCTGTTTGAAAATACTATACTAAATTATAACTGAAGCTGGACATAAAAAAAAAAGTATTATTACTTCTTCCATATCTATCAAGAAGTAATTTCTTTCAACTAATTATCAACCTAACCGCCTATTATGATTATATATCGTAATCCTCTAAATAATCAGCAGCTATTTACATTATAAATTGAATAAATTATGAATACACATTTCGTTTTTTAATATATGCTGCCTTACGTATGGCGCACAAAGTATAAAGTATTGCACGAACAAATATACACACACACACACACACACAATACCAATGCATATGTGTGCGTGTAAGTAATGATAATAGCCGGAATGACAACATCAGCAATACTTTCGGTGGCACGATGTTAATGTCAACGCCAGCAAAGAGTCAGCAGTTATTGGCAACATCATCTGCCTAAATTATATAAGAGTATCACTTACCAAGCGTACAAAGGCAGCTGTGGCATGGCAGCAACACCGCAGCTTAACTGCTCAGCGCTGCAGAGATCATTTGCCATCAAGGCAAATTGGAAAAAATGGCAAAAGGACATGTCCAATATATATGAACATACACTTATACACATACACATACACACATACACACACACACATGCACGCGTATAATACGCAAATGTCATTTCGGTGCGCGCGCTCATTGTTTTTGTTGTCTATCGTTGGCATTTACCCGCTGCACACACATCAATGACACAATAAGGACGACGGGGACGACGGTGACGCTGCGGACGCGAATGACAATGGCATGGCAGCAACTTTTAAATAAATTTAAGCCACATTATGCGACAAAAAACAACAACAACAACAACAATACATGAAAGAATGCATAAAAATACAAAATTATAACGAAATAGAGGCGACGGCAAAGCCGAATGCGATGAAGCGGCAGCGGCGTGGCAACACGGGCGCCAACGTTGCAAGATGGAAGTGATGCAAATAAACAAGTGGAAATGTGTGAGCGCGAGCATGGCACAAGCGACAACTGCTCGGTAATCAAAAGAATTGTGAAAAAAAACAAGAAAGCAATAAAAATAAATAAACATCAGGCAAACGATGAGAAAGCGAGCACAAAAAACAACAAAAAAAAAATTTAAATGCAAAATGAACATGCGACGATATGCCAAGGATAATGTGTATTGTAACGACAGTGGCAACAATATTAAACACAGCTACAGTCGCAGTGCCAGCGGAAGGAAGCGCCAACAACATTATTACAATGCGCTGCAGCTGGTGCTGTAAGAATGAGCACAGGTGGCGACGCAGAAGCCGCTTCGCTGACTTTAAAGCACCGCTAAACACACACACACACACACACACAACAACGAGTTTTAGTGACAATATTTATGTATTGCCATGTTGCGCCACTGCTGCAGTTGATGCTGATGAATGTGCGCATATAATTCACGGCAGAAGTTATCGAAGCACACATGCGAACAGATAAATATGATAACGGTTAAGCATATGCGCGCTGATATGCGGATGCGCGTAAGTATAAACGCGTTGACATAAGTTAAAGAGCGTTGCGGGCTGTTGCTATAGCATATATAAATAGCTGATGTCCTCGCTATTCTAACGCCGCTTGCCACCATGGGCCTAAACTTGCTTTGAAATTTTATAAAATTTACTTGCAACAAGAATGAAGTCTGAAGCAACTAACTGTCGATGGCAATCAGCCGCTTACGGCAGGCAGGCTGAAGAGTTCGCATCGATTACAGGAGAGAGCGTCACTTTAATAAAAGCCATGTAGTTTGTAGACCTAACCTCCAAACGACACAACTGTGGAATAATTGGATAGTGAGATAGTGGACGCAGCATTTGGTATTTTGCAAAAAAAAAACAAAAAAAAAAAGTCAAAAAAATAACTTCTAAAATTAAACAGATTAAATAGGCAAATTTAAGGTCATGCACTATGGAAGAAAATATCGAAAAAAAATTCCTAAATTATTTCGAATGACCATAGAATGAAGTTGATGGGCATAGAAGAACCGCTTAAGAAATAAATAAACGCAATAAATGTTTTCGAATATTTGGATATTTGCATATTCGAAAACTCAATCCATTCTGAAAGCTGCGCGACCTCACAGACGCTCGAGAAATAATAATGAAGTGATGAATCTGAGCACTATTTGGAGCTTTTCAGTCGCTCGTTAATATATGATCATCACGGTGCCATTATTTTACTTCAGAGTGCAATCTATAGTCAACCGAGTGGACTGCACCAAAATGTGCGAAGCTACAGCAATTACCAGACAAAGTCAAGAAAAATATGGGATGGAACAAATCTCATCGAAGAATGTCAATTAAAAAAAAAAAGAGAAAAACAATCAAAAGCGACTATTATGTA
Organism: Bactrocera minax; assembly: GCA_021498325.1. Taxonomy (NCBI): domain Eukaryota; kingdom Metazoa; phylum Arthropoda; class Insecta; order Diptera; family Tephritidae; genus Bactrocera; species Bactrocera minax. Next base: position 1,787,913 of record JAKEEE010000043.1, on the reverse strand, counting down.
GCGTTACTGGAGCATTTAAAGTAGGCAACCATGGAAAAACAGACAAATTTGAAGGGTGGGAAGTTTTTTCATACATGCAACGTGCCACAAATCAATAAAAGCGTTGACAAGGTTGCGTAAATTGGGCTTCGAAATGCAGCCGCAACCAGCGTATTCACCGGATTTGGCCTCACTTGTTCTTTTTCCGTTTTTGAAACTCCAAAGAATGCTCGTTGGAAAGAAATTTAGCGACAATGTAGAAGTAATCGCCGAGATTGAGGCCCATTTTAGGCACAAAAACAACAAAGAACTAGAAATCGTAAAGATTTCTACGAAACACTATTTGTTTTAATAGAATTTATGTAGTAGCTTCTTCCAGCCAACCAGAATTTCGAGCTTCTTTTTCTTCTATTCTATCTATCTATTTGAAGATCTATTTGGCTCCAAATATTATTCAACTTCAATAAGCTAGTCATAAGCAATGGTTTGTGGAGGTAACTCTGGTAATAAATGCGATATATATATATTCTTCATAAGTCAACAGGTAAATTTCATTTTGAACAAGCTTTAAATTTTCCCTTTTCTGCTGATTAACACTCTCGACACTTTTTTTTAGAAAGATAGAAAGCCCCAAGGCCTCAGCAATCGAGTACGCTCAGCTTATTAAGACATCCTCTTCATCTCCTCATTTCCCAAATATTCAAATTAAATAACTGTCAGCTATAACTATATAACTACATACACTCTTTATTAAAATTCTGTTTCCATTTATCGTCGATTTGTGCCACCGTGCTCAAATAAATTGAAGTAAATGCGGTGGGTACGGCGACGGATGAAATAATGTTGCTCATACGCCGTGTACCGTAAGCGACGATGAGTGAATTGAAGGTGAACATGAGCATAAACGAGCATACAAATACACATATTACAGCTCACATATAATAGTACATATGTAAATATATACGCACAGACACATTTAAGCACGCGCGCAGCTGCAAAGGTCTGCATTTGTATGTCGGTGTGTGCGTGTGTGTGTGCCAGCGCGAAAAGTAGCTACAATAATATGTTAATATCCGCTATGAGACAATAATATAATGGCAAGAACAACAACATCGACAACAACAAAAACAAATAATGCAACATTGTTACAACATAGCATATTTAGCAACAACAGCGAAGCGTAGCACACGAACCGTATATCCGGCAATGCGGCGCGGGCAGCGCGAACGACGCAAGCATGTTGTCAACAGCAACAAATGCGCGAATTCATTGCAGCACATTAGCAAGTGGCGGTGATGTAACGGTAACGGTAACGGTGGCAATAATATTGAGACGAAGCATGAGACAGCTGAATGGAGTGGAGCAGCGGCGCTAACTTGCACTGCAGCGGTGTGGTAATAGCAATAACAACATTAACAATATTAACAACAACAACAAGAACAACAACAACAACATATTTATGGCGTTAATGTGCGCCTGACTGCTGGAAGAGCGTTGTGTATGCGATGGAGTTCGAAGAGACGGCATATGTGTAACTGCATGGGAGAGTCCAGGTTGGCGCGCAGGCACACACACATGTGTATGTATAAAAGTATGTGTTTGTATGTTCGCCTCGTTTGGGAAACTTTGTGAAACAGTTTATGCATATATGTGTGTGTGTGTGTGTGGGAGAGTATCTGTGATTTATGAAGGCAATGCAGCACACTAATACTCACACACACACGCACATACACATGCACAGTAACGCGGCAGAATAACAGACAAAAAGCACACTAACCAAGTTTGAGGCCGGTGATGATGACATGATGGAAATTAAATTATGGCATTTTCGAATGCCATTTTTTGCCGCTGCATGTGCCAGGCCAGGCGCTTTTTCCGCCTGTTTGCTTTGCATAGAAAATCCATTGTAGAATTTACTACGCTCAGTAGTTTATGCGCGCTATGTGCGCTGATGTGTCTATGTGTCTATGTGTGTGTGTATGTGTGTGTGTGTGTGCTTTTTAAAGCCAGCAAAGCCGAGTGCGCTGCAAATATATTTGCGGTTAAAGCTGAGCTCAGCGACACATTTGCAAACAACACCATTTCGTGTAAGCATAAATGTTTCTACGCATGTGTGTGTGTGCGTGTGTTTGTGTGTGTGCGACAGATTTACGCGCCATCGCCACTACACTAGTTTTCCGAAAATAATTCACGTAGTTATTTAGCCACTTTATGGATTTGTTAGCCGGCTACAGCAGCACAAACGAGCGATTACTTTTGCGCCGCCGCCCCTCACACACACACACACACACACACACACACACACACACACACAATTTAGTGATGGCTTATCCAATGTACATTTGCATTTCCTTACACAAATAACTTTTCAATTTCCTGCAACCGCAAAAATGAAATAGTTCACAAAACTCAGCGGCGTTGGCTGCAAAAAGGCGTAGACCAAGATTGCAAAAGAATAAGTCGAAAAGCAGGCATCGACAGGAATTGCAAAATTTAATAAAACTTTTCACATAAATAAAATTTGCATTAAATCAACTGCAGTGCAAAAGAAATATAACTTTGTTGCAACTAAACAAATGCGAAGGCGTGAGTTTTCATACAAGCATAAACCAACGAGAAATTATACCAAAGGGGTGGGGGTTGGGTGTATGCGAAAGATTAATCTAAAACTTGCCAAAATGCCCATTTGAACGGCTGTGGTTGCAATTCAAACATAATAAATCGGTTATAAATAGCATTAGTTCTTGATATTTAATATTTATTTGAAAATGATAAAATATCATAGACCATAGAAAAGTCGGATAATAAAGGCAAAATAATTAACAATGCTTTCAAAATCACAACTGTCAGTGAATATTGAGCGAATGAGGAAGAGCAATTTTATAAATTCGACTAATATCAATGAAATTGAATATCGCCATAAAGACTAAATTTAATTAAATTTTTCACCTTTATCTTATATCTGTGGAACACAAAAGGTGTTTAAAGAAAGGCCAACGCTGAAAGCCGCCGAATATAGTGACCTTCCAACTTCGCCTTAACATTTTTGTCGTACGTTTGCTCTCTGGTTTACCGAGAGAGAGAACGATTACCTTTGCGGTGTCATTAAATTTCTTTCCAGCAAGTAGTCTCGTGAGATCCACGTATAGAAAAAGGTCTTTGGGGAATCCAAAGATCCAGAAAATAAGGCGGATGCGTGACAAATCTAAGCTTAACTTGCTTAACTTATGCAATTTTGCCATCGTTTTCAAAGTACCGTTGTAAGTACCTTGAACAGAGCTTTTTCATACCTGAATATTTGTGAATGATAGATCTAACACCGTCCTCTGATATCTCAAGAGTATCAACTATCTCAATCAACTTCATGCTATGCTCACTCAAAAGCATTTTGTTTTATTTTTTTATGCTTTCATCAGAGAGAGCCTCGTCTTTAGACGTCCCTTGTGGCAATGTTCGTATTTACGAACCACTCAAGAATAGCTACTTCGTCTGGCACAGAGTTGGGCCGATAGTCATTAAACCCCTTTTTGTTACAACAACATTTTATTTTTATTGAAATCTCTTTTTATCTCAACTTATAACTCTTATAAACTCAACTTTATGCGTGTCTCTTTTGAGGCACTATAATCCCTATGAATTCAATTCCAGTAGCGTAATATCTTGGAAACTTTTTCACTGCGTTTTCCTGGAACCATCTACAGAGTTTAAAATTATTTATTAAATGCTATTTGGTGTTCGAGTTCGAGGCTTCGAAGTTAGATGTCAAAGTAATACACTGGAACACATTATTACGTATATTAAATGAGGAAATATATTTTGTCTGTACATAGTGGTTTGGGCAACAGTTCCCTTTCGAATGCTTCAATGTGAAGAGTTTGTTAGACACTTATTTCTCTTCTGCTCTCATTATTACTTCCATTCCATTATGTGATTATCAACATCTCCCTAGTTCAATTTAGGAATTCTCATTCCGGTTCTCTACCCCCTAGATTAATTTGGATTCATAGTATTGGCGCTGTCTCTATGTTTATTCACGACATTATAGAACTTTATAACAGGGCTTCGTAGTCTACCGGAGTCGGAAGAAATATTGTTCGAAAAAAAATAAATAAAAAAGAAATTGATCGAATCGATAATGGTTCTGTAACGCATACTTTTCGGTGAAAATTGACTATGGAAAATCCAGTTGGTTGTGGTATTCCGATTAAAAGATAATATATTTCATCCTCATTTGACTTAAAATGTTGGCGGCAGCCATTAAAGAGAGAACTCCTGTTAAGATTGCTCCCATTCCATACATTTTCTCCCAGAGTTAATGACGCTGCCTATTTAAGAGTTCAGAAAGTATTTTAAAGAACAAGTCAAGATGACTCTTATGACACTTATTGCTATCGTTTTCACGACCCTCTGGGGGTGTGCCACGTTGCCTTGGTCGCGCTAAATAAAGCAAAGGTCACTATTGAACAAGTACTTTCAAATGTAACTGCATGAGTAGCATAAGAGCCATAACCTGTGGCGCACTCATTTATAAAGTGTAACTTTTTTTAACTTGTTGCCAGCTAAAATAAGGAGGTTTTTATGCCCAAAGTAATTTTTTTGTTTTTTTACTAATAAATAATGCGAACGCTTAACTTCGGCGGTTAACATGTCAAGATGCTTATGCAGCTTACTCAAGCAAATCAAAATAACTGTACTTCACAATGCTGCAAACACTTTATATGCAGCACATGACAACATCTGCCACTTGACTGCGCAGCAAACGTTCGAAACCTCAGCGCAAACCGAAGGGACTAAAGCAGTGTAACGAGAATGACTAGCATATAAATAGAAAATAAAAACTATAATAAATATATCACAGCCGAAAAACTGAGTACTAACTACGCATGCATACCTACATACATATAAATTAAATAAATCCGAGAATGATGTCTCTTGAAATTGTGTTTTCTCTTGTGGAAAAATGTGAAACTCACAGCAGCAGGCATAGCCGAACTATATGATTGTATGTGTGTAGTAGTGGGAGATACTCAAATTAATGTTTATGTATGTAAATGCTGTATATACAAATATACATTCCATAGGCTCAGAGATATGCAAGCCAACGCCGGTATATTTACTGGGATGATAACGCCCTTTTAACCATTTCCTGTCCGAATTGCTGACCCTTAAAGTAATATTATTCACGCCCATTGCTTCGGGTAGTTCAAATTTACTACACCCACATACACATGTACACGCATGTACGTGTGTTTGTACGCAGGCCTTGCCAAATGTCCAAATAATGTATTTTATTTTATACATTTTTATTTTCATATGCGAAATAAAAAATCAAAATTTAAGTGTGCAAACGATTTCACACATCAATGCTTTGCTAAAAATGTGGAAAATTTTAGCAACAATTTTAGATGAGCGACAAACATGTCCATATGTTTAGATACGGTGAATTTAGATATGGTGAAATTTAATATTAAAGATTTTTAAATTTTTTATTAAGTAAAATAAAAGCGAATGTCAGAAGCAAAATATGGTGAAGAAGACACTGGCAAAGGAATAGGTATAAGAAGGGATAGGCAAAAAGTCAGGAAGGCTGAGCGACGTCGAAAATATTTACTATTCCAATTAGAAGTAAGAAAATTGATCAATATCATGCATCAGTTGATTCGGAGCTATACTGAAGGAAAGTTTGGGGTTGAGTCCCACCATGTGCTTGACTCGAGTTCGTGCAAATGAGCGGCAACTCAGTGGGGAATAGGTAAACGAGGCCAACTAAGCAACCGCCATGCAACATTTACCGGGAGAAATAGTAATATTTTTCAAACTGAGCCACCTACATACGTCGAAGAAACCATATCCGATGAAATTGAGATGAGATTCATTGTGAAAAAGGTAGCTTCTATGTTATAAAACGCAGCCGGGAGTTGGAGCTTCATGCATTCTGTGACTGCTTCATAGATTGAATTTGGCTCTTTCGGTTTGTTTGCTTTAAGAATACTATTTTTCGACTGAAATTCTGACTCTTGGTCATTCTTTCCACTACTCCAACATCTTTAAAGTAGTGAGTGACTTCGGCACTTTGGAGATGTCAATGGAAATTAATTGATGCTCTATACGCCTCTACATATATATGCGTGCATAATCAAAACAGAATTGCGATGGAATTTTGAAACTTACTCACCTAGTTTAAATATATTAAGGGTCAAGAAATCGCAAAATGGCTCAAGAAAGGATGATTGGTCTCAACTACTGATAGAAAGCCCGAAAATTCAAATTATTTGAATGTAAAGTCCTTAAGTCATGGTATTAACAGAGAAATGAAGAGATTGCACAGCTCTGTCAACGACTCTTCTTCTTCAATATATATTGAACCAGTCTTCCAAATTATTGCATTTGATAATCAACCCAAACTCAACACAAAACATAATGAAATTCGATTCCAATACTAAAATGAAGTTAGAAAAGCCAGATCCCCGCTAAGAAGAAACAAAAAAAAGCAAAAAAAAAAGGCGAATATTAACTTTGGACTATGCCAGATGGTGATAAAAAAAGTCATCACGGTTGCCATTTAAATATCCAATGTTAATATCCAAATTTAAAACCGAGATTTACGAAAGGATTAGACTTTAGTAGTGGATTTTGACATTGCGTCTTTCTCATATAGATTCATAACTGTTTCAATCTGAGCTCATTCGAATGAGTTGTAAATCAATTTGAGGATGAATAAGAACATGAATATGAATATCACTATTAATATACGTGTGACTATACGAGTGTATGAGTAGGATTACGAATACGAATTCGAGTATGAGTATGAATGTGAGACAGAGAAAAACCACCATTGTTGAAAAGAAAACTCATTATATATTTGAATTTGTTCATTTCATGAATTCATTTTCATGATTTGGAATTTCCCTATGGATATAAATATGAGTATGAGTATGAATATGAGTATGAACTCATATTGATCCAAGACTTTTACGCTAAGAGTATGATTAAAAATACGATTATGAATATGAGTATGAGTAAGAATATGAGTATGAGTATGATTCTGAGTATGAGTATGAACTCATATTGATCCAAGACTTTTACGCTAAGAGTATGAGTATGAGTATTCTGTGAAACGACGAAATGCTTTTGAGTACTTGACTAGCACCATATACGGTTATAGTGTCAATCAGAAAAAAAGAGATATTAAAATAGTATAAATTAGGCAAAAGACATCAATTCCTAATTTTGAGAAATTTAATACAATTAAATCGGATTACTTAAACGTAAATGCCACAACAGTGATATCGACTAGACCAATAACTTCCAATTCGCGCTGACAGAAAATGGTTTTCGTTGATATGTAGTACCACTAAAGCCCTCCGAAAGGAGGAGAACAAACGCGTCTTTATTGCGTATTTGTAGTTTCTTCAATTGCGATTACTATCTCAAGCAAAGACTTTATTTATATGGGAAGCTCACTCGTAAATTTGCAATGGTCGCCCAGCGTAAATAACGGTTCAACGTAATAAATGCTCATTGCTAAACTGCCAAAATATTAAAGCAGCTTAAATAATAACTTACCTCCGGCCAAAGACTAGGTGCGCATTTTTCCCTAACACCGACAACAACAAAGGTGAGTGCTATAAACAGCAACTTCCTGGTTTGCGTCTTTGTTTACCTTCCGCTTCGCAGTGAAAATAGAAAACAGTAATAGTATTATATTATTAATAAAAGCCAACAGTGTTAGGAGACCGCTCTTCACATGCATAAAAGAGTATAAAAAGCATAAAGAGCGGATTATCCTTTTTCATTTCAGTCGGTTTTCTATGCTAAACAAAAAAGAAAATCTACTATTTTCAAAAAAAATTTTTTTTTATTTGTTGTTTTTTTAGTTTTTTTTCCCGCTAAAGATGCTGCCAACTTTTCTCGGCCTTTTGGCAAACCATTTCCTTATTGTTTGAATAAACATTTTAAATGCCTCAACTTGTTTTTGTGTCCGTCCGTGTATGGTCGCTTGGTTGCACTTATTTCTTTACCCTTTTTCTTAAATCCGTTACTCTATTTCGTCCGCGCAACCTTTTTAGACCACTTTATTTTTCCGCACCCTTCCCCCTCCCCTCGCGGAAGTAACTTTTTCCTGTTAATGAAGGTATTTATTTACCTTGAAAAAATAGAAAGGATTCTAAGCCAAAAAGGGGAGTACCAAATGCAACAACAACAAAGAATTTCTGCAAAAAATCAAGTAGAATAAACATAACCGATTTAGCATTACGCGCCGCTACATACAGTTGTTGTAACGGTATAACAGCATTTTTGTACAATAACAGAAAAATCAATATTTGTTACACATTCGGCTTAAGTAAGCCAGCAGCACTAGAAAAGCAAGAACAACAAAAAGAAAACGAAAACGAAAAAGAAAACGAAGGAAAATTAATGAAAATCCCAAATCATTTGATGGCAAAGTGACAAAATGCGCCGCCGGCAGCCTTGCCAGCTCTTAAAGCTTTCTCATGCAATATTGAGTGAAGAAAGCGCTTAAGTAGGCAAAGGTAATATTTTCGGGTAAACTTTTGCCACCTGCCATTGCATGTATGTGTGTATGTGTGTATGCGTGTGTGTGTGTGTGTGCTGCGTCTTGGCAGCAAGGGAATTTAACTTTACAACTAACTTTCTTCACGACAGCACCTATTTATTTTGCTTGTCTCCGCCATCGCGCATTGAAGTAAAAGGATTTTGCGGGTTGTCGTTTGGTAGCCCAGCTTAATTATACCTCATTTGGACAGACAAAAGTGGTGGTTACGTTGCGGCTAAATCACACACACACACAGACACACGCACACACACACACACACACACAAAGCGGTCGCACAGTCAGCTTAACACTTTATCTAATGAATCCAAGACAGTTGTTGCTGTGTTCCGGTGCAAAACGGTAAACTCTTCCGAATGCTTTAATATTGGCAGGAATTTATAGCAATGAAAAAGATTTTTTTTTTTCGCTTTTTTTAATTAATATTATATATAAGTAATGTATATATATGATTCGCGTATGTTCCCAGCCTCATGAAGACATTTTAAAACCTATTAAATATTAGTGTTGATCCTTATATGCATTAGGCATTAAGATCAGTTTTAGTCTGCCACAAAAATCCGAAAGATTTGCTGTAAAGTATTCGCATTAAATTAGAGAACTAGAGCTGCAAATAAAGAGATTGATAGAGAAAAGGAACTTTTTGTCAATTTCATCTAGTTGCAATGTGAAACTTTCGTCTAATATGCCACCATCTTCTTAATTCTACGAAAGATATAGATCTACGAAAATGCTTATGATTGTGGAAAGTGTTGATACATAAAGAAATCGTAAATTTGTTCTTAACCCTAGCTTTTCCACAATTGTTTTTCAAAAATTTAGACCCTTTCGCGTTCGCGGAGTTTCAACATAGAGCCAAGCGGGTGGTAACCAAGTACTCGATGCACTTGACTTGTTAATCGTTTATATCTATCTAGCTTTTTTGTGTAATCTAGCCGTTATATATTTATATCTTTTCGTTATATCTTATCGTTCGTTAAGAAAAATCGTTATATCTTTCGATCGTTTACATCTTTCGTGCTTAGAAATACTCGCATAAATCAAGGAAACTTCAGGTATCGGTTGTCGTCGACTCGTCAAACCTTGTGGAGGTGAATCGAACAAGTGACTGAACTGAACTGAATTCAGTCGAAAAACTTTCATCCTTGTAAACTTTTGACAAATGAGTAAAGCTCAACTGCGAGTGTTGGGAAGTTGCTAATCAAGGACCACTATTATTAAAAAGAAGCTGGAAGAAGCTAGCACTAATCCAGTGGTTAGACTGATTTTATTAAAGGAGCCTAAAAGATTACTAAATGCTTACATGTAACGCTTTACTCTAGAGAGGTCTAAGGCAGCAGTATGTTGGCAAGGAGAAAATCCAAAATTAGTTGCAAAGGGGTGCGTTTTGAGCAACTAAATATTCCCTCGCCTTCTGTGCACTAATTTTGCTAATATTTATTTAAAAAGAATAGAAGAATAGCAAATTCTACCATTTACTCAGAGAGTCTAGTAGTGCAGTATGTTCTAACTAACAGTGCTGTAAGTTTTAAGACCATTTCAAGGTGCATTAAAAACTGAAAGATACCCAAAGAGAAAAGATAAAGCTGTTGAATTGACCAAGAACGGATCTTATATGGAAAATTTTGAATGATACAGCATTTATATAATTAAGGAATATTGTTGATTTGTAGAAGAGTATATCTCCAAACACATTTGTAATCTGGTTAATAACGGGATTAATCAAACAAACGACTCTTCTCGAGCTGGTTGGTCTTCGGGCTGCCACACTTTAAACAATACACACCCCAATCGAACCCGCAGATGCCACTGTAAAGCAAGAAGCAAAGCTGAAGCTTCACTCTCGGATCTTTTAGAAATCAAATTTTCACATAACTGATCCAAAAACCTGTATCAACAAAAAATTCGCCTTGAATCCGCAAGAATTCGCACACCGCGCTGCAGCATCAACGAAGCGACTTAGCTGTTAAATTATTGGACTCAAGAGATCATTGAAATTATTAATAACGCGAGAGCATATGCGAATTTGGTTATATATCTCCTAGCCAGCCTAGGAGGGAAGGACATGAAGAACTCTTTTATGTCGTGTCAACTTCTTTTATCTGGATAGCACCATATTTAAGCCATAATCATACCAAGTTATGCGGGAGCATTGAGTGAAAATCTGGTTCCACCCTACGCTTCCTGTTGCTTACTTGCAGCCCCTGACATTACCGTCGTTGATTATAACCACAAAAAGCTCTTTAAGTAAGTTATTAAATATATTTTACGAAGGAATCCAACAATCAACATTTGAAAGTAAGCACATATGTACCTATATACATATATACCTGCATAAGTGCTTATGTACAATATGTATACATGTATGTATGTACACGCACATCTACCAATGTAAACTGCGTACAGTTCATTATTATTGCCGCAGGTAAAAAAAAAGAAGAAGACTTCTATACAGACAGAAAGTTTGTAAGTGGCTTTCTTCAAGTTATTAAACATTTGGCGGTGCGTGTAATTTGAAACGGATATCCGAGACAACGCGCGCCACAAATACAAAAGTTTTTTTCGAAAATTCGTGAGTTGAAAAGTTTAAATGCGATTTTCAAGCAGACACGTGTGTTTGGTTTCGTGTGTGTTTTTTATTCGGATAATTCAGATCATAAACCAGCGCACCGCTAATGTGTTAGTCACTTGCCTCAAAGTTTGATATCAATTACACTTCTTCTACAAAGCTCATATGCCACATATGTAGATATGTATACATATATCGTCGCCCTAATAATGAACCTCAATTAAATTAAGTGAAGATTGTATTGCATGCCGCAGCGTTGGTAGAAAGTGCTCAACATTTTACAAATTAATTACCGTATAATTGAGAAGAAGCGAATTTTTGAAAATTAGCTAATTTCAAGTTTTCTGATTTGAGTTAAAAAGTGTGGTAGAGTGGCTAAAGGGTAGCAGCTAAAAATTTAAAATTTGTTTCTCAACTGAAAATTCTGTATGATTGAACAATTTGCATGAATTATCGATTACTATCGATTATTATGAATTATTAAAATTATCGAACTAGTAGGTAACCACACTTAAATATCTCGAAATTGTTCGAATACTGAAAGTCATTAGGCAGTTTTTTTGTACTTTCACTTAATCGCGAATAAATTTAGTCAATTTGGTGGCTAGAGTTTGCACCGAAGCGCTAGAATTCAAGCTACCTAGAATCCGTTAGCTCTATTAAATCAATAGTACATATTTAAAAAGGGAACCGATTGTATACGGCTGCATTGACGTACATATATATGGAGAGTTCTTATCAGCACCACTGTATTTAAGTCATAAGAAAAAGTTAAACAGTTCAGAAATTACAAGGTAGATACCAGAGTTACCAACTAACAGGTAACACCAAAACATAGAAGTTGTCAATTTCTAGGAACTATTTGAATTCTCTAAAAGCATAGAAAGCTTTTGAATTCTTGTGGAAGCGGTATTGAGAGTCAGAACAGCTCAAAAAAAGAGTTCCTTGGGTATCCCAAGCAAAATGGATGCTTTACCAAAAGGTGCTGAAATTTAATGTTCCGAATTATATTGAGATTAATTCATTCGCATTCAATTAGGTAGACATTGTTTAGAATTTCAAATGTTGTGAAGAAGTTAATAAAATCCCAGTGATATTTTGGAAATGTAAAATACCATCTACTATCTTTTTTTTAGATCATAATGATACCGGATTCTTTGTAAATTATTTATCATTTAAACTATTTCACATATCGCCTGGAAATTTTAACTATAGTTTCGAAGTAATGTTATCTAGTGAATTCCGTAGAATTCTTTTCTTATTATTGCAACCCTCTTTTACAAACAATTTATTTAGATTAAGATCCCGTTACATATTTTGTCTCAGATAGCGCGAATTCTTGGAATTGTCCACTGAGACCTCTTTCAATTAGGTTATTCCAAAAATTGACTTACTAACCGTCATTTTTTATCATAAAGTGTCTATAATAAATTTTTTGTACGGCGAAATATATGCGTAACAAAGCCTGAAAGAAAGGGTTTTTTTCTTGCTTTCAGAATAAATTATCAAAGTTAGAATTTAGGATAACCAGGTTTGACACCCTAGACTGGCCTGACCTTTTCAAGCAGTTAGTAGTGTTAGTAGAAGGCAAATTTCGCAAATATTTATTATACAAAAAACAACTTGATCTCTCCAAGATCTGCAGAAATGTGTTTGATGGCGATCGGTGTATTGTTTACATGGCAACCGATGCGAACTACACCAGATAATCTCTAAAAAAAATTTTTCACTTTCACTTTTCCTATTTCTTTGGCGGGACTTTCCTATATTTTCCAAATCATTTTCAAGTCGTAATTCTAGTTTTAGCATTCTACAAAAGTGAACGAATCATAATTAGAATTATCACATGAAAAATAGGCGCCAATATGCGAAATTACTTGGAGTGATCGCCAGTAGAAAAAATTTCACACTCCTGAATTTGAACCTTTGGCTAGTGAGCGCTAGTCAGATACTGTTGACAGATTGATGTTGATAGATGTCGGCAGTCTTATACTTCAAAGAATTTTACAGTTATGCATATTTTTTCCATGGATACAACATAGTAGCCTTTCTTTGGTCACACTAACCCAAAACTGCACATTTCTCTAAATTCTACCCCTCACAGGCATCATCCACAATATTGCTTCGGTTATTATTGATATTTACTGCAGTGATATTTGACTGTACAATAAAAGAAAAAATAACATGCACCAAGTGTCAACAAGCTATGCTAGGACGGGCGGACAGGACAGACAGATATCAGAAGAACCACCCTAAAACTCTCTCTCTAACTTTTAGGTTTTGCGAACAAATGTGCAATGAGGAAAACTATAAAACTTCTATAATATAGAAAGTCGATATTTTAAGAACACATAGAAATGTATCGTTGTTTATATTTCTTCAAATTACTAAAGAACAGGGTCCAATTAAAACTGGGTCCAGTAAAGGATGCAAAAGTTAACACAACTTTAAGTTTATTTCACTTCCTTGCTTTAGTTGGCTTAAAGTGCTCTCACACGCCTAAAAATATCTACACTTCTCATCTCTTTACACTCTTGTCATCGGTTTCTTGCAGCTTTAACATCTAAGCCATCTTAATAGTGAGGATTCGCAGCTACAATGAATTAGAAACCAACAGAATACGGACGAAGTGTCGCGTTGATAATCTGCAACAAGAACAATATACTTATATAAATATATATACACATACATATATATATATATATGATTATGTACTTCCATATATGTATGTGCTTGATAATGACAGTGACTATAAAGGGCGGCGAGTGTTGGCTTTGTTGTAGCAGCTTAAAAGCGAAAAGCCGACAAACAAAACAAATTAGCGTCAAAATCGAGCTGCATAGCCAACAACACTACCACACCACTACAACTAAATATACAACAATCCGCAATGTCATTACTATTAGCAGTGTCTTTTTCATAACAACAACAACGCCTTGAGCTTAAGTGTTTGTCTACGCAAGCTTCTTATGCCGCCGAACGCGTTGGCTTACAATTGAAAGACTTATGAATACGAATTACCATTGCGACACCAGCTGGCACCAGTGTTGCCACCGTCAGCGTTGTGTCGCATCGCCTCTGTCAATTATTGCTTTCTGTTGACACGGGGCGACAGGGACAATGGTGCGCAACCGAGTGAACCGCTTAGGAAATAATGCTCTTCCAATCAGAAGATGAAGCAGTTTTCAACTATTTACACACACTTAGCCGGAACGAAAGACATTTGTAGGCTTCGCCAACTTTATTAGCTGCAAATTTGCCATTCACAATTAATTAGTTTTCCACAGCCCCGCGACCCCTGCGCATAAGACTTATTAATGAGCTCGAATGGGTCGATAAGTGGCAGAAAATGAGTTAGAGTTAGACAACAACGGTCGCGAGAGAGTTAGTTGTGGGTGGAGAGTTGTGGAAGGGCACTAGAGAGCGGATATGCAGTGCCTTCTTAGACAAAATATTAAACTTTGTGTCAATAGAATTTACTCTAAGTAAAGTGTATCTAAATTTGTTTTTCTGGATTAATTATTAAATCGATAAATGGATTTTTGAAAGGACCTTCGCTGATTGTTGGAAGTTTGAGTACTCGTACTCTTATATTAATAGTGGCAATATTTCTGTATGTAGACCAATAAATTTTATATCATAACGTTTAAAAAGAAATATTTAGCGTTGCCACTATGAAATATAGTAAAATTAAATGTAAACCTCAAAAATTCTGAAACTGAGTTATGTAATTTGCTGCCCTATAGAACATATCCCTATAGAAGCACGTCTCAATTCTTATGACAAACCTTTGTTAACCTCGAAAATTACACTAGGGTTTCAAACCTTTTTCTAAATGAACATCAGTATAAGAGTACTATAGAAAACTAAAAAATATTCGTCTTAGATAAATCAAGCTAATATTTTTAAACATTTTAACAAAATTTGCATGAAACTCGCAAATATTTCAGAAATGTCCCATAAATAAGTTTCCTCGTCGCAAGTCAGAAAGTCGTATGTGTTTCCGGAACTCTCATTTAAGGTTTTGCTGACACCAATATAATTTTATTTATATCTGTATTTCTGGACTTCCTTCCTGTTTTCAAATTAAGCGAAAATACTTTTTTCAAACAAGTTCCGAAATATAACCGCTAATGAACACCGAATCATTGACATATCTAACTAAAACTCGGCCGTTGGGTCGGTGTTAAGTGCTACCAGTTATTACCCAAGTGCTTGGAAAATGGAACAATGCTGTCTTCGATTCGCCACGTTTTTGCTCGCTAGAGGCCTCTGCTCTTTCTTTTACAAAAATTTACAAGTGAACACATGAAATAAGTTACCCAGGTGAATTTAATGCAAGCGCGTTTATGTGCGAATAAGTGAGTCGATTTTATTTATACCAGTTGCTTGTCCGTTTCGTCATGGATGGGTGAATCCACGACTACTAATAAGATTGATAACTTCAAATTTAACAAAAATTATTTATTCATTTACAAATATACTTAGACCCATCAGAGATGTCGCCTCAAAATGAGCATTTTAAGCATTCGAACATTTTAGAAGTTGTTAGTCAAGACGTCCTTATTTGATTTATCATTTAAAAACCCATCTCATATACGGAGATTCAATGATATCGATGGCCGATGCAGATTACAGCATCAGTTTGATGAAATCTCATTTAGAAGTAATTATAAGTCTTAGAAAGTGTCTCGTAAGATAAGATAAAGTCAGAACAAACCACTCGATGGTTATACATGGAAACGTTAGGGGAAAGTTTAGATTCAAACTAACTACGCTTTATTGAGCATTTCAGTGCAAAGACCTGCTCGAGGTTTAAACCCCTCCAGAACGGCAGATTTAACCGAAACTCGTTCGAAATTTTTATTTCATCTTTTTTTTTTCTCCTTACCCGCTGAATTATATTTTCGTCGTTAAACTTCGTAGAGTCCTCGACAGAGAACCTGCGTGCGTGCAGAAAAAGAATGCATGAAAACGAAATAAAATGTGGCAGCGTTGCGGGGAATATGCAAAAATATGAGAACCTATAAAGGCAATAAGCGCGCAAGGCCCTCACCCTAGCTGAAATTTTACGCAACTCGCCAATGTTTGGGGAAAATACGCATACAATTGGAATTGTTCACTTTTGCTTGCGACTTTTTTGTTATTGTACATATTACGCTTGTTATTATTGCATTACCGTTGCCTTCAACTCCCTCGCCAACATAACAAGAGTCATCGTCTTCGAAATTGAGGTTCGTTAACGTTGCCATTGCTTGTTAATACTTTTTGTGTGCACTCTGTTGTTGCACTTGTTGCTGTTGTTGTTGTGCACGTATTGGGACATTGCCATTGCTCATGCGACTGCCATAGTTAGGGACTTCTCAATCCCTCCAGGTGTTGTTGTGTTGTTGTAGCAAGTAATATTTTTAACCATTTCGTTGGGGTGCGGTGAAATGCAATAAATGACGGGTGGAGGGGAGAAACTCAATGAAAAGAAGTGAAAAAGGTGCAGCTGTGTATTTATATGAAAGCATACATGCATTTGAGTGTGTGTATTAGGGTGGTCTCTCATACAAAATCAAAAAATTTTTAAAACTCAATTGGTAGAATAACGGTAAAAGCACAACAGACACATCCTGGTACCGATTGGGAGCCGCTTAAAGTGTCTAGCTCGGGGATTAAACTTCAAATTACCTAAGGCAAACTTTAAAATATAGGGTTGCACATATAAATTTTGACTTCAAACTATATGTGGAACCTTCAATTATGAAAGTATCGAAAGTCCTAAAAATTGAGCAACAAAAAAACGGAGTCTAAAATTTTTTACTTTTTTAATTTAAGAACCACCCTAATTTCCAAATATATTTGTATAATATTAAAAGTGGTTGCTTTTATGCACTGCCTTTGTTATTGTTGCTGCCTTATTATAAATGTACAACAATGCAAATGACAACAACAACAGCAGCAAGAAGAACAATTAAGTGAGTCGAGCAAGCGACCGCAACACAGCTCGTTGCTCCAGCATAAAGCACGTCAGTGGTGCAGCGGGGTGGACCAGCGGTGCCGGCGGGTGCGATGTGGTTTGTGAAATGCGCGTACACGCGATATCCTTGTTATTCCAACTGTCACACAACTTTGGCAATAATTTTGCGTTCATTCATTTACAACGGCACAAACACACACACACACACACATACATAGACGCTCACGTGCACTTCCACCAACCTGACCGTGCAATGTTCACGCGAATACAATGGCGATACCACCTTTTCATATCGGTCAAATTGAATGCACCGTTACGAGTGTATCCTATTGCAGTTGGCTGACATAAGGGTTGCACGGTGGGCTTATTTTGGAAACGCGTTGAAATGAAATTGCGGCAGAAACAAGCTTTGGGGACTCTAGTGTCAGCTTTGTTGGAGTTTCAGTTTCATTTTTGCTATTGTTGTTTTGTTCTTGGTGTTTTGAAATTTTCGGCGGACATTCTAAGGTTCAAAAAGTATATGCAGGGGACCTAAACAGTTAATATATTCACTTTAATACGTTAACGGAGAATTCGAAATTATTCTTCGAAATATATTTCATTGGTATTTGCCCAGCACAAAGGTCTTATAGATCAAAGGCTCTATATCAATCAGTGAATCCAAATGTATCAGGCTAAGCCATTTTTATTTCTGATTTATCTCTCTCCCTCTCTCTCTCTCTCTCTGAAATGATCACTCTGAAAGCTACCATTTAGGTCAGCTGACCATTCATGCAACTTCAAAGCAGGTTATCAATTAATTAAGAACGGCTGAGAAGTTTTGACTCACCCACCTTATAGCTCAGCTCTAGCCCCTTCTGACTACTATTTGTCACTGTCGATGCATAACGCCCTCGCTGGAATACGATTCACATCAGAGCAGGGTAACAGGACATCACAAATTGGCTTGATTCATTCTTGGCTTTATTGGCCGCCAAGCCGGCACAGTACTTTTGGGATGGAAACCAAAAATTTCCACAGAGGTGGGAAAATGCTATAGCTTCAGAAGGGCAGTACTTTTAATAATACCATTGTACATGTTTTTCTTAAATGTTCAAATAAAAAAAATATAAAAAATTAAAAAAATTATAAAAAAAAACGCTCGAATATAGTTATAGACACATACATTTGGTTATCAGCATAGGCCATTAATTTATGAAACCCTATGGTGTTTAAAAAAAACTTTCAATATTAGACTCTGGATGTTAACGAGGCATATATGATGAGCATAAATGGCACACACACATATGTTTAATTTGGCAGGTATTTTGAGAGGTGTCCCTCTAGCAAAATTTACACCTCTCAAAATCCATCCACCCTTTATATCTGTTATTGCAAAATTAATTACCTCGATTTGTAGTAATTATTTATTTAAGAAAATTTCTGTTGATGTCAAAACACTGTGCAACGACCCACACAATACACACAGTATGCAATTTTTTAATTTTTTTATTGTTCAATGTTCTTTTTAAAACACATAAAATATATATTTCAATTTTTTTGCCATTTCATACAAAAATTTTTAGTAATTTATCTTTTCTAAATGACATATGCCATACACACATATACACTTAAACACAATTATTTGTATATATAATTGAAATAGGTATATATATATATATATATATTTTTTTATATCTTTTATACCCTTGTGTGGCGGCTGTGCGTATTTGCCAAATCATCACTTTAAATAAGCAAACGAACACCCACAGGTTAAGTATTTGTTATTTTAACCCTTTTTGTTGTTGTTCATCATTCATTTTAAACTGTTATATTATAAGTAGCCAAAGTGACGCGCGATTCGATTGGAAGTCATTGTACGAAAAAGGAATTCGCTGCGCAAGTGCATGTGTGTGTGTGTGTATTTTTGTTAACTGTGTGCAACAGTATGAGTATGTGTGTGTATAAGTGCGTTTGTCTAATTTAAAACTATAAAAGTTGTCAAACAATGAGCGAAGATGTCATTGAAATTGACACAAGCCAACACAAATACATTGAAGAGCCATTGAAGGGAGCTACACACACACACACACACACACAACTACACATGTGCCTGAGTATGTGTGTGTGTGTGTGCCTAGAGCTGCAATTGTTGTGCTAGTGTTGTTTGTACAATGAACAAAGTGTCTAAACAAACCAAACAGAGACGCAACACATTGTTGGTGTGAGCAGCGGAAAAAAAAGGGGAAATGTGGCAACAAAGTTGAGTGCGAGAAACTTTTATCTGCAACTCAGCAGACTGAATAAGACAAAGTACGTTATTAATAAAGCGTGATTGAGTGTGTGGGTGTGTGTGCGTGTGTGTGTTTGAAGGGACGCCAGCGAGTTGTGTTAAGAGGGCAACAATTTGACAGCAGCTACAGCTCGCCGGAGAATTGAACGTTGAAAGTTTCAAACATGCAACTTGCAGGCAGCAACATGTGTAGCAATACACAATCGAACTAGTATACTGCAATAGAAGCTTACATGCCACATGCCACATGCCACATGCCTCACACTCACTACTCCCCAGCGCCCGACAACCGAAACTTTATGCTGCCACCAATTGAACACTGTCCAACGGTGAAGCAGCAGCAGAAGTGGCGGGCGTGTGCAAGAGGGAATAATTCTTTTATTTCTCCTTTAATGCGTAGCTCTCTTTCATTCAGCACATTTTTGCCAAGTAAAGTTTTACGATTTCTATTATGTATTTGCGTCCACATTGTTGTCGTTGTTTGGCTGCGTCTATCCAACATTTCATATTGACGCTGTTGGCACCTCGAGATATTGGACGCTTACAAAAGTTTATCAATCATTTAAAGAGTAAATTGTTTAGAGAACATCTTAGAGACATGCTGCTTAGTCAGCAGACGCAGACAGCAAACAACGGGGAAGCGACAACAACAACAAAGAAAAATTCTCTACTGTGTACTAACAATACTTAGATTATCGGTGGCCGAAGGCAATGACAAGCGCAGCCGTTGGCATTGTGCTTGCTGATTACCCTTGCTGGATACCCTAAATACCCTAAATTTTTATATAAGTAGCATGTGTGTGTGTGCTGTTAGTACAGGGTGGTTTAAAGAGTGTATTTTATATTGTACTATTCAAGCAAACTATTACAGCTGCGGTCCAGAAATATGTGTCCAACGAGAAGTGTGCTTGCGCAGAGAGCGACTGCGATAACTGTTGCGGCCTTTAGGAGGGAGGCATCCTTTATCCATTTTCCAATGATAATTCTGCTGAAAACACTTTTAAAGGGAAGACAAGTATTTGAAAAAACTTTAATTTCAGAACAATGTTGCCAAATGTTGTTCCCCCTGTCAAATTATATTTGTTAATTGTCGTTAATGTTGATGACCTTGTATAACCTTGTTTATCCTTAACCCTTTATCTTATTCCACCTTTGAATGAGTATAAATGTAAGATCCTTAAGATTCTTTCGAAAAGGATAACCCGATATACACTCCTAGCCTTACAATCGCCTAAAAAGGGGCGACTGTTGTAGAAAAAACCTTTCGCGTTCGTTTCTAATTGACTTCGGTCTGACATAGTAATACTTTAAGTCCTTTTCTATCATAAAATAGTTTCCCTAAAATTCCAATAAATACAAAATGGATAAATTTGAAGTTTTACCAACAACCGACCTTTTCACTTTTAAAATCTGTGATGTGGTGAGCTGCATCTGATCAGCTAAACAGCTCTTGCTTCGGTAATAAAACGATCTTAACTAGCTTGAGGATACATGGAACTAAATAAGTTCGAACTCTTAAAAAATAAATCAACTGCACCGCCTTCTCCATTTGGTATATGACGACTAACTGGTTGTTTGTGTAAGTGTTGATATACATTTTACTTCTTTGACCCATCTGTTTAGTACTTCACTCTTTATTGCAGCAATTCTCTTTTTATAGATATCTTTGGGGTGACGCTCAGGCACTCTTAAAGCTTATCCTATTGCAAGTCTACAATGCTGGAGTCGGAATAGCAACAAATCGTGTCGCAAGATAGTTGCTATTGAACCAGTATTATATCCAGTATATATATGGCCCGTTATTAAAGGGAAAGGTGATGTATATTAGAGCTATATCGAACTTCAAGCAGTTACCTAAACCTTATAACCTTATAAAAACAATTAGTTAATATAACTTAAATGCGAAACATATCTCGGAGAATTAATGCAGCAGTATATAAAGCACTTTAGCATAGTCACGGAGTTCTCCCACTTTCAAGTTAATCACAATGAATAAAATCTATCTCAAATGAGACTACAAATACTAATAAGCAAGTGAGTACAAAGTCATAGTGGAATAGGTAGAATAACTTTACAACTTCATATAAACATAGACGAAATAATATGGAGAGGAAAAATATATAAATCAAAGATTTCTTTGCATGTGACCAGTTATAGGGCCTCAGATCATAGACCAAAGCATGCCTCTCATATGTGGGTACCGAAAGTGTAGCAGAGTGACTTCTCCTGATTATACTCTCAAAGAGCATGGAACAATGCCTTTCGTCTTGTTAATTAATTTTCTGCTGCACTTCATTTTTATCAATATATATATATATAAATATATATCCCATCGATAAAGAATCCTTCAGTTTTAATAAACGACTTTTATGAAATACTGTTTTTTTTTTGTCAAAAGGATTTTCCTCACAGCCTTACCATCGCTTCTATAAGGAAAAACCCACTCCACTATGTTAAAAATTGAACCCACGAAACTCTGCGTGTTAGTCCCACACTCGATACTTTTATATGTATATGAATACAAATTGCAAAAGCATAATTTCTTCACAACCACGTATACATATGCAAAATATATATGGGGAAGTAAGTGCATAATCGCATAGTGGCATGCAAAGGAAGTGGAATTAATTTAACATAAATGGCCTAGCACTTTCAGCTTAAGAAATTTCAATAAAGTAACGAAAACGCAGTCGCAGGTAGACTTCTGATATAATGGGCAGGTCGGCTAGCTCAGACAATGAAAAACGGTAGCAGAAATTAACTCGAAGTATAATGGAAACGTTTTGCGCGCATACACAAATGCCGCCAGGCTTACAAATGTGAGGCTCGAAATAGTTACTTACTTTTAATTAAGTTGTTATTACATGTGCACTCTAACATGAGATATTTTGAATAAAAAATACATTTAAGTAATAATTTAGAATTGTCATTTTATTTCAATACTGCAATTGACGATATTACTTTCCATATTCGACTTCATTGGAGCAAATTTCAAGAAGAGCGCTTAAATTGCTAATATAAAACATTTACAAAAGTGTCAAACACTCCTCTTCAGTAGGCTTAAACTGCTCAAAAGTAAAAGTTTTCATGCAAGTATTTACTTAAGAGATTTCTAAATTGGCGCACATGGCGTATAAGTAACATTACTACCACTGCTGTGTCTCAATTTAGAAAATACACCCTGTTCGGCAGTTTGCCACTACAATTTGAGCACAAATTCTGTGTTTGATACAAATAACCACTTACACATACACACATTGTGTATATATACTCGTATATAGCCATTTATGCACTTTTCGTTAAAACTTAATGCCCTGCAAAACACTAACGAATATTACAATTACTCCGATTACATTTACGCTACGCTTTTCGAGCGCATATTTTAGCGCTTTGGGCTAAGTCAATTCATAAGCTTAACTCATTCCAGTGGCTGTGGCCTTGCAGGCGACTGGTCAGCCAAACCAACCAATAAACCGAACAGGTCAGGTCTATCGGCGATGGAAACCGCATCCCGCCGATTCCAATCGACAAATTGGCTTTCCCGCTTAGATTTACAACCCAACTATGTTCGTGTGTGTATATGTGGCTGTGTGTCTCATGCACTTGGCATGTGCTCCATGAAATTAAACTAGCGAATAAACACAGCAGTCGCAATCGCCATTGCTAAAGCATATTGGGTCACGTGCGTACACGAATTGACTTTTATGCGAAAATGAAATTACAATTTTCGTTTTCGGAAATTTAACGGCATTCACCTAAATTACACGCAGCAGACATATTTGAATTAGTTTATAATGCAATTTGTAGCCAATTCAAATGTTTTTGGTGCGACAGGCAATAATTTATTAATAGCTACACTCATTTAGTGGCGCACTCAGGCAGGAATTTGCTATAATGAGGACGATTCAAGATTCACTACTATTTGACTATTATATTTTTCTAACAGAATAAGCTACCTCCAGGTTTTAGTCTTGCATATATCAAATAATTATCAAAAAAACAGAAAAAAAAAATATATGTAAAGCAACCACTTAAATCGACACTTTCGAAGCGTGCAATTTCTTTCAGCAAAAGACAAAGCCAAGCAGTTAACACTTGTAGTAAGTCAGGCGAAAAACTATAAGAAAGTTTTGGATTCGCTACAATTGTTGTCTGCGACAAAGAAACAACTCAAAAGGGCAGCCGTAGAACAAAAGGTGAAGCAACTGTTCAAACTTTAAGCGACAATGAAAACTATGTGCAAAAAGCAAACAATCCTGGAAGCAAAACAAAAAACAGAAAACAGAAAAAAAAAAACGAAAAAGTCGATAATCGATGAGACAAATACACTTGGGTTGCTCATCGATTGCGGAGCTGTAGCGCTCACGCTCCGCTCAATTGTCAATACAAACAAAGTAGCTAAATAAGAATAAAAACAAGTGGAATAAAAGCAAGCAAAAAAGTTAAGCACAATATACTTAGAAGTATGAAGATTTCGTTGTTTAAGATGAGCGCCACTAACAATTAAGACAATAGGCAGTGTTGCCAAGTTATTAAACTTTTCAAAACTGTCGTAGAAATTGCTGTACAGATTTTTTTGTTCGGGCTTGGAAAGATCATTATTCTTTTATAAAATATTTTTTTGTTCTCTTCTAAAGAAATAGTTTTTTCAAGAAGGAGCACTCCACTTCTTTGTTAGCAGTTCCTTTCCAGTGCTGCCAATCTGTTTGAACAGCTGATGTAATGCGTTCGATTCGCTACTCTCTAACTAAGCTTAGTCTGCAAAGTTAAATAGATAAATTTTAATTCTCCACATATTTTATGAAATGTATATCTTTCAACTGTAAATTTTGTTGCACATATTCTTAGCCAAGTGGATTTTGCTTTAGCCAGTAACTAAAATGAATTCATTGTGGAACTGTTAAAAATAGTTTGCCTATATTGTTGTTCTTCGCTAATTAGCGACAAGAAGTTTTGATTCAATAGCTGTATTGTTTATTAAAAATAGAATTGCAAAACCAAACTTCCCTTGCTTCAAACTGGTGATTAGCCGGAATCTATATATGCGAGCTCTTCACTTTGGCGGGTTTACAATCGTTCGAAACACCGTAGTCTCACTTCGGCTTGCAAAGTAAAGAAAGCTAGAAAATCCAACACGTAATACGTTTATGCTATCTGGAACTGAAACAATATGGCCTTTAAGAATTGATGTTATCATTACGATGGTCCTTTTACTATTTTCTTCTTCGTTTCTTCCTGGGGTTCTATAATGAATTTAGTCTAATATAATTGGTTAAGACCCCTCCTTGGAACATTTACCATCAATCTGATGCATATATAACACCCTGATCAACTTTATTGTTCATTCGTCTTATGCCTTTCCACAGGTCTTCTTAATCGGAATATAGTCTCTGCTTTATAAGCTTACAAAGCACCTCCATCCAGAACAAGAGCAGATATCGGATATTTGGAGGTGGATTTTCAGTCATACAACCATTCTGAAGATCGCGAGCGTCTAGTTATATTAGAGCTACAGCTGTGGGTTTAAATCCACAATACAAAAGGGTTCTACACACCTTTTCAGTATTTTTTGATATCGATGGACTGAGATCTTTGGTTTACACGTATTTTTTATACTCTTAATTACTTCTTAATAAAAAAGCTTTAAAGAAAGAAATTCAGTTTCCTTTTCCTTACTCCCAGATTAAGCTGTTATGGGTGTTTGCCGAAAATTTACGCTCCATGACACTCTATATAACAGAACACTTTTTCTCGCCATAGAATACTAATAATAACATTACTCGAAGTTAATTCAAGCATTGATATTGATATTGCAATTAATGGTTCTGTTCTGATGTTCTGGTTCTGAATCCGATTCATCATTATTAAAGCGAATGTGTTTAAATTCATTTCTTTTCTATTCGAAAATTGTTCCAAATATTCCAATCCTCAGATCTGGCAACATTTTTTCTCTATTGACCGTGGGCATTAAAACTCTTCATAATGCTGCCACTTTAGTGTTTACAGTTGCTGACTTTTTACACCGCTTCCAGCTGAATTTCTTTGTTTCTTTACGCAACTCTTCAAAATGCTTTTCCCAGACTTAATTTTTATTTCAACTTGAGTTTCATTGCTGCGCTTTTTTGTTTGTATTGCAAGCTGCAGGCGCCCACCCCTTAAAAAGCTCCATGGAACATATTGCTGTTATTGGCATTCGCTCACATCCCAAATGCCCAAATCGTAAAACTTCGCTGCCGGCAAACAATGGCATCAACTTTTTGCCATATTTTCTTGCTATTGTTGCATTTTCTCAAACTTGTTATTTACATTGCTTATGTTGCAAGTACTTTCCCTTAACTTGTTTTATTCATCACTCTATCTATCTCTATCTCTCTCTCTATCTCCCTCTTTTGTTTTTGTTTTTGTTTTTGTTTCTGAATAGTTGACATTTTTGTTTTATTAAAATTGCTGTATAGTTTTTGCATGCATATTTTTGGCGTTCCTTTTTCCTGAGCTTAGCTGCAGTTTTTCTCCCTCTTTTGCATTATGGTTGCCACACTTCCGCCCGCCGTCAGCCCCGCTTGGTTGGCTTCATTGACGCCGCTGCGCGTTGACATTGTGGAAAAGTCAATTTAAGTTTGTGCCATTACGGCATCAATGGAGGCGAGCGCGCACAAATTTCGGGAAAGTTTTCTTTTTGGCGCGGGTCGAGCGCCGACAGCCAAACGCCAAGCGCACCCCATTGAATTCGCTGCCAACGCCAGTGGCTAAAGTAAAGAATTTGTTAAGTTTGGCAGCGACCAACGTCAGTCAGTGGTAGTTGTTGAGCAACAGCGCAGCAGCATAAAAGTTGCAACAA
The DNA here is from genome assembly GCA_021498325.1 of Bactrocera minax. Taxonomy (NCBI): domain Eukaryota; kingdom Metazoa; phylum Arthropoda; class Insecta; order Diptera; family Tephritidae; genus Bactrocera; species Bactrocera minax. The sequence goes on along the minus strand of JAKEEE010000043.1, from coordinate 1,761,715 downwards.
TTTACAACAAGACAACAACATAACATTACTGCTGTAGCATAATATTTTTATAGCTGTCCACAGCTAACGGATTAGTTCAGTAGCGGACAGTAGCGGTCGTAAACCCATCATTTATGTTTGTATGTAACGGGTGGTTCATTTTATTCTATTATATTACATACATACTAAGGACAAATACTCGAGCGCTGTCAGCATTGGACTGGTTCTCTTCAAAAAACATTAGCTGCCGTCGAGGTGCAAGGACTTATATAGATGTATGGACTTTTTCAGTAAAATTTCAAATTTAGAAAATCCGTACGCTGCCTCAGAAAAGGGTCACTGACCACTTCGAAACTCACTGACATAAATTCTGACGTATTTAGTCACCTTTTGATTTTACTTGCGAACAAATGATTAAGAATTCAGGTTCTTAGGACAGTTTTCCAGTTAGGCAGTCAAGGTATATTGCAAGAAACTTTCACAAGAACTTTAGAAAACTGAACTAAGACCATTAGTTATACCAAGGATGTTTCAGAGAACTTCAGTGAGATTTTCTCTACATTAAAATATGTCAGATTTCTAGATCCATGAGAGTTGTGGTTTCAACAGAAATTCTGAAAATCTCGCTGCTGTCCCAGAAAAGGGTAACTGAACTCTTCGGAGCTCGGAGTTTTATAGTACTCGGGCACCTTACATGGGGTAGCGTAAAAATTTGGGAATAAGTCTGCGAATAAACCATTAGGGATTCAAGGCCTTGATGCAATTCCTTATTTATCCAGTTATGTTATAGAGCAAAAAAAATCTGAGAGACCTCAGAAAGTGGGTCTATTGATATATGTTCTCTCTTTCTCTCTCTCCTCTTTCGAAGGAAGTCCCATCAGTGAGATTTTCTTAGCAAGAAATCATTTTTAGATCCAAAATTTAATATGTGGACTTGTGCGAACTTTGGTTTCAGCAAAGTTTCTGAAAATTTCGGCGCTGTCTCAGAGAAGAGTGGATTCGGTTACAGAGGGCAAATCTGGTGTATTTAGACATCCTAAATGAGGTAGCTTGAATGGTACGATGCTATCTGCGAATAAACCATTAAGGATTCAGAAACCTAGGGAAAGTTCCAACCTAGCCGATCCTGAGATAATGCAACAAAATGTTACAAAAATTTAAGGAAAGTTAAATCTTCTTTTGTTTCCGGTTTTGCAAAGTTTTTTCGAATAAGCCACTCACTAACACTTTATTGTTTTTACTAAGAAAAAATTTGTACCTTAAACAACCGCCATAAGTACCACCCTGTTAGTGTGCTTTGAAGTAATCAACTCGCTACCACGACGATTTGTTTGCTTTGGCGCTTTTAAATAATTTGCAAAGAGCATAAAGGGAATAGTTGAGATTATTTTCTTTGCGAATTGCGGCAGGCTTCGATCGCTCAACGTCCACTTCATAGTCAGCAGATTATCAAAAGCAGATTTAACTATATAAATATGCGCGCACACGTGTGTGTAGGTTGTCTATTTTCCAATCATTCAACAGTGGCAGAGTACCTCCGCAGCGCTAAGCCTTTGCCTCAGCACCCAGTGCGCTGTGTCAACTATTTACTTTGTATAAATCTTGAACTCAGTTCGACTATGATTTTGTCAAACAGCATAGAAATGCAATTAAATTATGCTTAGCCTTCGCCTAGAATTCACTGTATTTGCCTTTCATTTATTATACCACACATACACATATTTACCATATGTATTGCATGTACTTGTGTACTTGTAAACTTTTCAAATAGATTTTATTTGCTTTAAAGAGAATTTACTCATTGTATTTAACTGTATTTGTGCTTTGTTTCATTGCAGGAAGCGGAAAATGCCATTACCGCCATGAATGGTCAGTGGTTGGGCTCTCGTTCGATACGCACGAATTGGGCCACAAGAAAACCGCCGGCGACAAAGTTGGATGGTGAGTGAATCAGCGTAATTCCAATGAGAGCAAAACGTGTTTACTATGAAATAAAACAAAAAAAATAGTAAATTGAAACAAATACGAGGGGCGCCATATTAGCTTTGGAATAATTTTTAGAATCTTTTGAAGCTTAAAATTGTTTTTCTTTCAGTGAAACCACTTTATTAAACGAGTTTTGCTTTAGTTCGAATCTCCAAAATTTGGCGTACGCAACTTAACCCCATCAGTTGTTCTATCAACTGCCATCACTCAATATGCTAACAAATTGTATCAAAGACCTTACAGTTTCTAGAAAAAATCTATTTGTTTTTGTTTTTGTTCATTTCATCCACAACTTTTATCAAAAAAACACTTTTGCATATTTTAACCAAGATATATGACCTCTTTGGCATACTACGTTTCAACTAGTAAGTCCGGGTTCTGATGATGACATTGTACCCACCTTACTGAACAAAAACTAGTAAGTTTGAAAATTATAAAGATTTGGAAACAGAATTGGTGCTCTTGCTTCCGTATATCGTAAACCGGTGGAGAACATCAGCAAAAAGGCGGTATCAGACTTAAAGAAGGCAATAGAGCAACTTTAAGTCTGGAATGAAGTCTACAAAAACAACGGAAAATGTAATCATAAAGTGCTGACCCAATGGTCTAGAGTTTTAAAGGGCTGCGAATACTTTTTGACGGGTAGGCTCTAAAGAAATGTTGTGTCGAAGTGTAAGGTGAAAAGGGTGAAAATCAATGCTTTTGGAATTTATGCTCATTGTTCAACAATCCCCACTTTTTCACTAAAGACCATGGCTGCCAAGAATACACAGTTACCGAAAATAATTTTCCACAAATACGTAACAAAACACTCAAATCTTTAAGGTTACTTTTATAAGAGATAAGAGGATAGAGAAATGTCGCTAGCTACATATGTTAAGGGTAAACGTAAAACTGACACTATTGCTTGCCGGGGACTATAAAAACGCTGATAATGAACACCAGAGCAACACAATAACGGTTGTGAAATTCCAAGAATCATTCTCGCGTGTTCTACCTTTTAGATTTTCGATCGAAACAAGCACTATATGGAGGCAGATTGACAAAACTGGTGAACCAGAAGTCCTGAGAACCGATATTTTTAATTACATCGACTTTATAGAATACAGAAAACCCGTCACAAGCACGATGATATCGATGGAGAGAAAATTTCGACCATGCTTCCAATATTCTCTCTCAATATATAAGGTAGTACCTCAGTGAAACTGTAGTTTATTTTGGCATCCTAGCACACTTCAAATTTGTCTTGAATGCGGCGCAACCCTGCTTGATTTCAACTATCCTTTCGGCTGAACTCTCATATAGTACAGCCAACTGCTGGCATCTCTCGCTAAAAGTCCCCGAGGAAAACTCCCACTATAACAATCGGTTAGGAAGATTTGCGAAGGCATTCAACTCTCTGGGATCCAATAAACCTTAGTAATAATATTTAAGCTAAAATATTTCCCCATGTCAGCAATATAACATTATATCCAAAAATTTTTTAGTACCCCTCGTAATATGTCATAAGTGAACATTAAATTTTACTATAGAACTCTTCAAGTTTTACTCCATACCTTTGCAAACGCTTTCAGTTATGTGTTTTATTGTTTTGTACTAATCTACTTTGCTTTTTCCATTAGTTAATGCCAAACCTTTAACCTTCGATGAGGTGTACAACCAAAGCAGCCCCACTAATTGCACCGTCTATTGTGGTGGCATCAATGGCGCATTGTCCGGCTTTCTAAACGAGGATATTTTACAGAAAACTTTCTCTCCCTATGGCACAATTCAGGAGATAAGGGTGTTCAAGGACAAAGGATATGCATTTGTGCGGTGAGTTTCCATTAAATATAAAACAAAAAGTAAAAAAATAAAATATGACATAAAGTTAAAGTTTGCCAGTTTCACAAAAAGCGCAAATGTGTGCTCAGACACGCACGGGCATGCAAGTGCATACATACATATATACTAACCTAAGGGAGCACATATAAATATACCGTTTATGAACACGAGGTATTCGTGCACGAAATATTGGTATTTAAAGGAGCTACGACGCACGGAGAAGTGCGGAGTTGCCACAGTTGTGCCAACTTTTTTTTTTCTCTTCTCTTCATGAACTTATCTTCGTTTAAATACAAAACATTAGTTCTACTTAGGTGTATTTTTACCAAATTAATATCGAAGTATTCCGAAATTTAAATTTGCTTTAATTTATAAAATATTTCGAAATGTGAAATCAACTCTGGTTATTATATTTCAAAAGCGGTAAACAGCTAGCTGTCAAACCAAATGTCAAAGATAGCACATGTGTTTGACATTTATCAACAATATACTTTTGCAAATCACTAAACAAAGTACTAACACCGGAAAACTGTTTACAAACCTGGAAATTTTATTTCTGGAACTGCCATTATTTGAGGTAAACTTACAGAGCACTTTACGATTACATATATTTTTATCTCAAAAATCAAAAATAACATATGTGGTGTGTGAACAATTCCGAAGAGACTTCCCAAGCTCATTTGCATTCAGAAAAGATATGGTATGACTTGCGTGTCGAAGGCTCTGTTGATCCATACATTTTAAAACTAAGACTGGAGCAAACGTCATCATTAATAGTGGGATCTACAGACAAACGGTTTGGGACTTTTCGGTTCCCATGTCAATTTCAAATACAAATGAATCCATCTATTTTACAAGCAAATTATTAAGGTTTAATATTTGTAAGGAATGGGCCTATAAATTGTATACATAGGTCATGTGATCTGACTGAGTCAGCCTCCATTTTGGAGTGGTTCGTCATATCAAGGGTTTGTGCTAATAAACCAGAAACGACTGGCCGTTTATGAAATGAATATTCGGGACGTTATGGGCGAGAAAACGCTAGCTATGTGAATAGGGGTGCAATATTGGCACGAAGGAGCCTTCATAAAACGCAGTTGCGCTGATCATAGACCCGAAATTTTCCTCAAGCACTAAGTGCCTTGAAATTTGCATGATGACAAAATCAAAATATTACAAATTATCACTTAAGATGTCAATGCTTTATTTGAAATACAAAGATCTGTATAAAAAGGTTCTTTATAAAATCAAGATATTAGATTATCCCAAGCTACTCTTCTTCGTTGGCAGTACTAATAGTATCGAATTTATAGTTTGTCAGTAATTTGTGAGCTATTCGTAAATAATAAGGCAAGTATTGAAGAATCAAAATTTTTGGACAGCTGGCAACACTCCTCAAACATATTTTCAACTGCAAGCTTTTTCAAATTTCTGTGCTTCGATACCCATATTATTATTGAGTTTTTTAACCGAGCAATTTTATTGCATTAAAATAGTCAGACAGGTGGCAACACCCTCGTTTTTTTTTTTTTTTGCTCTTGGAACAATAGCAATTAGTTAATACTGAGCAACCCTAAAACAACATTCAAATCGATTCAGACTCCACTTTATTAACGCTCTCTTCAGAATTTTAGTGCCCGATAGAATTTCCTGAAAAATGAGTTGGTAGGCGATTATTCTCATTAATCCAGTCTCAAATCTCCAAGGTGAACATTCTTTAAATGGGTTTACATTTACTTTTCAATATTTATTTCAAACTCAAATGGTCTCAACAAATGGTAAAGAATAACTTTCTTACAGAGTTGGGGTTCCATAAATGTCGGTAAACCATTAACATAAGTGATCATTGACCATGGATGCTTCTACTAACTGCGAATAAAGTCAATCCTTAATAGTGAGGCCAGAGTGTTGATTGCCCCGCCGCAATCCTCAAATAATATTAACTCAGTCTTATTAGCTGCCAGAGTGTGCGTGCTCCTTCGCAGCATTGTTGCTATTGTAGAGTAGTTTCAGCTCACATGCGCCCCACTTACAGTTAGCTGCATCGCGCAGTGTGCTCACTTGTGTGTGTGTTGTTGTATTGTTTTTAACAATGTTCATTGTTGAGTCAGTTGTTGCAGCTTGTTGTATTGTTTTTCGCTTTTTTTCCGAATTTTATTTCACCAATTGTTGTTATTGTTGTTCGGCTATTGTGTTTCATTGTCTTGCTGTGCTTGCCAACATAATGAGCTTGGAGACTTCAAATACCGAGGGCGATAGTTGGTGTTGTTGCCACCGAAGCTGTTGGTAATGATTTTGATTTTACTGCAACAATGCTTACAACAGCTTTTCCGCAGCAACACACACATGCTGTGCCCAGTAGTAAGTGAATTCATTTTTTTATGAACACAAGTGATACTAATGCAATATAGAACAGTATTGGGCCACTTACTAAACGTTTAGTTATCAATTATTATATAATGGCTTTCGAGATTTTTTGAGAAGATCTAGATCTAGAGAATCAAAACTAAGTAGAAGGAGAAAATTTTTTGAAATTTGTAATCATGTTCATGATGTGAGCCCCCCTTTATCGTAAGCTTATTGCTCTACGCGAGTACAAGTCTAACTTTCGCAAAGACCCTTCAATATTCGACCACATACCTACATGTATGTATGTGTTTATTGTGGGATATGTGCAATACGCTGGCAGCTGCCATGTGGACACAAAAGGCCGCATTGCACCGTTGCACCGTTGCACTGATGCACTGAGATTGAGCGAGTCACGAATCCCTTGGCCGATTGCACAACTTTCACGCTTTGTTCGCTCTGCTAACTGCTAATACTGTGTACACTACAATTGTTGTTGTTGTTTTCAGTGTTGTCCTCCTTATGTAAGTGGGGAAAATGAACACTATTAGCATGCACAAAGAAGTGCCTCCCTTATGCATTTACATTTTCAACAATATCGACTTTAAATAAGTGCCATCTAAAAAGCAATCTACTAACGCACGAGCGATTTTTTCTGCAGCTCTTGGAAATTGAGATTTTAATTCCCAATACTTTTAAATTTAAAACAGCAGTTGCTCAATTTTAAGTTGATATTGCTCTTATTATAATATCAACACATTTAGATCGCGATAAAAACGCTGTGGTCTTATAGAGTTAAGTCAAGTGCTCTCCAGAACACTGGTTTGGCTCCCGAAGGTCCTTTATTGAAGTCTCGGTCCTTCTCTTATTGTTTATCCATATTTCGAAGATATTTGATTCATTTTGGATTTTGTTTTCATTTACTAACTTGAGATCTCGAACATGAAGCTAAAGAACTACCTGCGGAATTTCCAGGTGGTTTTACCAATTTGGCCCCTAAAATTGCTTATCCAAATTTTTGCATGGGTATCACAGTGTTGCCAACTGGTTTCAAAAATGTATTGGTTATTGCCAAACTGGAATTTAGGGAGATGCTACCAACAAAGACGCCAACAAATTTATTTCTGCCTTTGCCCTAGCTGGTACTGCTGGGCCTGTCACCGAAGACCGTTAGAAGGAAGCAACAAAAAAAGAGGAGTCAGATTAGAGCTCTCTTTCTTTCACCGTGTCGACTTGAAAATACCATAGATAGTGCATATAACACCAGAAATTTGTTATTTTTGAGCAAACTTAATGTTAGATCTAACGTCAGATAAATACCAAAGTGGCTAACTCTCGAAGCAAACCATCCTGATTTGTCCAAAGTTTAATATAATCGTTGATAGTAGAAGCAATCAATCATTGCAAAGGGTACCATTTTGACTGACTAATTCAAGCTTAGATCAATTCAGACTTATGAATCTCAACGGCTAAGTCAAGCTTGCGGTCTAATGAAAGTTTGATGAAATTTTTCAAATGGGTTTATAACAAATTTATATTTATATCTATAGACAATAAAGATTAGTTGTTGTAATGAACTTATTATACCTTCAGTCTGTCTGAAAGCAAGTTTACCCTGACGATTTTTATTCACGAGTTTCATTTGTAATCGCCTTAGAAATGCTGGAATAATCATTGCCGAAGTGATTTCAAGCAGACTGTCTCTGGATCTAACATAAACGACTGCGTAGGGGACGAAAAAACACACGGACTCTAAAGAAAAGAACTTACCCGGTAATTCAAAAATTCCGTAGAACAGGTTCTCATTTCCAAAAGTGGTGCGATCGCAAGAGATTTTTATAAAATGAGGTACCTGTTTTACAGAAATATAATGGTAGAAGTGGAGAAATAGTGCAATTGGTTTACGGATATCGAATTAAAGTAAAATTTAATTGAAAAGCGTTGAAAAGCCCTTTCGAAGCATCACAAATTATTATACCTAGAGATAAAAATAATCTAACGCTAATACAATAATTTAAACTGAATTCTTTTAAATACATTATGTTCGAAAAAGCGTTTTTTTGTGCAAGTTTTTCTCAATTCACAACCACTTTATACTTTTGTAATATAAAATCGAATTGTAAATAATGACTGGCCGAATTCCTCGACCATTGCGCCATCTAGCGCACAAAAGTATGGCGTGCAGACTTTGAAATGCAGTCCCAAATGGTCTTGATATTCTTTTTATTTTTGATATACGTGCATATATAATGTATAGAGCACCCGAAGAGACCCTTATGCAACGAACTGCGAGCTGTATTGCCGTAATCGCCCCTTCAAATTAAAATCTATTACACTATATATATATGTAAATCATGAATCCCCACAATCCACGTTGTATATTGACTCTGAAATTGTTCCATTAGTTATTAAGGTATGCCCTTCTATTATTTAGAATCTTCTCAGTGAGCTGTTCGGATTAAAAATATTTGATTTCAAGGCAAAAAAAAATTTTAAATAGCTTCTATGCTAATTCAACTCTAACATACTCGAAATGAAGTCACTATATGTCTTCTTTATCAATATATTATACCGAATAAAAGACACACAATACAACTAAAACTCTGTCCTCAAGCAAAGGAAAGTGCAAGTATTTTTTTTATTGCCTCAAAGCAAATGACAAGTCTTAAAAATAATCATCTTAATATATTTCATTTAAATACGGCATAAATAATTCGTTGCAGTTTCTCCACCAAAGAGGCCGCCACCCATGCCATTGTCGGCGTGCACAATACCGAAATCAATCAACAGCCAGTGAAGTGTGCGTGGGGCAAGGAGAGCGGTGACCCCAATCACATGTCGGCCATCACCGGGCAAGCACTAAGCCCCGGCTTCCCATTCGGCACAGCAGCAGCAGCGGCAGCGGCAGCCGCATATGGGCAACAAGTGGCCGGCTATTGGTATCCACCAGCACCGACATATCCCGCAGCTGCGCCCACGCCCGCCAACGCCATACAGCCGGGACAATTTTTGCAAGGCATGCAAGGATTTACAACCTACGGACAATTTGCTGGCTACCAACAAGGATATATGGGGTAAAGATAAACGTTTTTATAACAGAGTGTAGTTAAATTGATATGGCTAAAGAGCATATGCAGTGAATGGTTGACAGCAGAGGGAGTAAAAAAAATTTAAACGTATTCAGTATATGTGCATTGGGGTGGTTCTTAAATTGGGGAGAATTTAATTTGTGTCAAATTTTGTGGAAACTGTGGTTGAGTGGTTGGTACAGCAAAGTTTTTATATATCATTAGGGTGGGTTGAAATATGACATGAAATAAAATTTATCTTAAGCGAATTAAGCGAAAAGTTATATTAATTGTAATTATCCAGAGCAGTCTCGACTTTTGTATAATTTCATTTTCTTACTTAGAAAAATTAATTAAATTTTTTGTGTCTTCATATGCGTAAAACATGATATGGAGTATTTGCCACACCGCTAAAGAAATCAAATCGGTACTGAAACTTCTATTTTATTTCTTTAACCCCAGTACTACTGACTAAGAGTACTGGCAAAACATTTAAAGAATTTTACTTTTTAAGGGTCACCCTAATATATGAGCAAACTGTAAATAGACTGACTGGAAGCATGCCTCAAATAACAAAATATAACTAAGTGCATACATTTGAAGCTATTTTCCCATAAAAGGTTTAAAAATTTACATATTTCCTTTGAAAAAAAAAAATATATATTAAAAATTAATCAAAAATATCTACTTTTTTAGAGCAAAAATATTTTGTTTTAATAAAATTTATTCTCTCTCCTGCCTCATTTATATAGCATGGGCGTACAGATTCCCGGCACTTGGCAAAGTGTACCACCACAAGCGCCGTTAGCGGGCGCTACCGCTCCACAAATTGCACAAAGCGTCGGCAGCGGCCTGCCACAAGCCACCGGCGTTGTCGCCTATCCCATGCAACAGTTTCAGGTTAGTCCACAGGTGAGTCCACACACACATCAAGACACAAAAATATTCGAACACAGAAGAAATCGAGGCAAAAATCGTATCCAACCACATAAAGTACCATGAATAGTACAACAGTTGCCATCGAAACGCTTTTCCGCTTTTCTCCTTTATCGTTTGAGCACCAGATATATTTCATACGGACCAGTGTGCAACAAAGCTCCGTAACGGCGACCACTCAGCACAACAACACTAGCTGCTGACACGTTGAACTAGTGAACCTTTCAGTGCTTTGTACGCCTTCCTGCCGCCCACTGCACTCACACTCACTCACAACTAACGCCAAATCCACGTACAAACACACTTGTGGCAACACAGCGGCAGTGCGGTGAGTGTGCGCTTACAATTCGATTTCAATGCGTTCTTTGTGCGAATGATGTTGCCACAACGCAAATCGCAACCAACCAACAATAACGGTACATTTGCTGGCATTCACTTAGAAATACCTGTAGACATGGCATTTAGGTTTGAGTGCTGAACTTAACTTTTGTACAGACATTTGATCGCACGTTGACATTGCTGCCCCAAATGGCCGCAACTTAACGGTACTCAATAGCTGCTACTCGGTTGCTTTGTCCACAGAGAAAATTCAAATATTAAATTTTCAAAGAACCGTTGACTTTTTGGAAGGCAAAATATAGAATTTTGAAATATAATCACTTTATCATCAAAAAAGATACGAAACCGTTATCTTGTAGCTTTGTACATATACTATCACCTAAGGTATCGGGGAACCCTACATAAAATGCTTAAGTTCGAAAAATCTTGTATTCGATATCCAAGCAATGCAGATGCGGCGAAACATTTCAAACTGAGCTCTGCTGCAGTCGATGCCCTTCATTGAAGGGTGATACCAAATCCAAATCACTGTTTTTATGTATTCAAAATATCAACTTCTGTCTTTTCTACCTGGAAAATTCTACTGAAAAAATCCTACCTTTCTGCGACGTTTTAAACAAATCAATAGCGGGCCCTTTAAAGCAACTTAGGCTCGACGAACACCACATACATAAAAAAAAATTGGATAAAAATAATCAGGATCAATTCTATCTACATGGAATAAGTACTTGAAAATAACAGAAAAAGGTATATTTTAATTTGTTACATAAACGCACCATCTCCTTAGCTGTCATAATTTCGCGTGTTTATGAAAGAGATTTCCTTTCAAACCAGAAAAAGGGAACTATATTTTTTATATGCTATATCATCTGACATGACACGACGTCACTAATATTTCTCTCATTTCTCTAAATATTAATTGCTTATTAATCGTCCTTTGTAATGACATATAATTTTTGCTTGTAAAAAAAAGCAGCATAAGTCAATTTAATAAACCACCTCAATTTTGCTGAAAATTTTTTCCTCAAACTCAATTACTTTAGGAACTCGTTTCTCTGTGCGATAATAAAACTGCAAAATTTTTGATAGCTTCCTAAGGGTATAAGACCTAGTCTTATAAGTAAGTGGAAAGTATGATAATATAAGAAAAAATATCTCATTTGAAAATATGAGCAGATTTTTTAAATGAAGTAATGCTATTTTTTCAAATCGACCTCTAAATGCCATTGTATTGAAAATAATGATCGGATACTGTGTTCAGAGGAGAGTTTTCCTTTAGAACTTCTATTTTCACGCCTTAATAATGCCCTGAAATCATCATCATATCAATATAATTTGTGTTTAAGCTGATAGAATGCAAAATATATCAACCCTAATTAATTTATACCATCGTAGTCAGATACAACCTATAAAAACGCAGACGCATATGCCTTGGCAACATCGTTTCAGTCCACACTGCCGCTATTAACTCGCTCTTCTCGCTCAATTGTTCAGACGCTCATTCGTTCATTGGTTTGTTCTTCGCCTTGTTCAATCGAAAGGCGATCAGGCGAGAAGCCGATTTAGCGCCTACACGCCTTTGAGAGACAGCACGCCACCTACATATGCATGTATGTACCCCCGTCAGCTTGATTTTTCCATGATTTCGATTTTGCCACACAGTATGCCCCACCTTGTTGTTGGTAGATAACGGAATTCAGTTAGCATTGTTGCTGTTTATTTCACTATTCCCTTTCGACTCATGTTTTTTGATGCATTTCCTTCCCTTTATTTTTTCAATCTGGTGTGCTTTTATGCTGGCGCTGCAACAACATTAGGGCGAATCAGTTGCAGCAGGCAAAAAAGATTAGTTCGAAGGTGGCTGGAAATTGGTTAATACATTCAGGGATTGTTGCATGATATTTCGATATTTATACACTAGAGAATTATTCTCTACTTAAAGGTACTCTAGTGTCATTGTTATCGGACTGGGAGTAAATGGAGTCCACTTGTTCCGAGCCCCTACTAGACAGCTGTATCGCAAGCGATTTCAGTATGTGTATGGCAAATCCGCTTGCTAGTTCGCGAGTCCTTTGTAGCTCGTATCCGCCTTTTCTAAGAAATCTAGTAAGCTCTTTCTCCCAACAAAATGCAGCCAGCTTCAGTTATGAAAATTCTGACTGTTCGATTTCCGATTGGCACCGAAAAGGTTTAATTGATCTCCTATAAAAATGAACAGTTTGCGATGGACTCAGGACATTTCTTCGGTTTATAAAGGTTCATCTAGAATTCAAGAATTATGGCATCATAAAGGATGCTACAGAAATAAACCTGAACTAGTACTTTGCTTTTATGCTATCACTCTTCTGTTTTAGTTTTTACAAAATGAAATATAATTAAAAAAATTTTTTTTTCCTTTTGAATTTATATAATGCTGACTCTCCTTAATATACAAATTTATATATAGTTTTATACACACGTAGCAGTCGGCTATTAGATTCAGTTGAAAGGGAAAGTTCAGCTACACTGTCATCATAGAGAAAAGAAATACGATTCCAATTCATTTACCAAAGATAGGAAAATTTGGAATCCAGAGTATACATTGATGGAAACTATTGGAAATTTTAATTTCAAATACGCTTCAGATCCAAAACTTTTCAGTTTCTAAAATAATTTTTTAAACACACATATATGATTCAATGAAAGAAATTTTTAGTAAAAATTTACGAAAATGAAATTACCACAAATAAATTTACTAGGTGAGAATAAGTCTAATAAGGAATAACTGTGAAAATTGTTTGTCAAAAAATATTTTGTAGAAAAGTCCTTAGTCCTTAATCCTTTGTCCTTAGTCCTTAAAAAAGTCTGTTATGAGTGAAATGGCGCTTTATGAAATTTTTCACACCAGTTGTGTAATTTTCATTCAAAACTTTTGATATTCATTAAAAAAGTATCAAACATCAGACATCAAAATGATCACAAACAGCTGTTGCTTACAATGTCGCCTTTGCATAGGCTCACTGTTTTCGATTTTTTTTTTTTTTTTTTTTTTGAAATAAAGAAATGTACGAAAACAGAAAATCTTTGCCTTTGCCTCATCACAAACAAACGAATACTTGAAAACAAGTCATACACGGCGTATGAGCAACATCTTAATATACACTTGGCTCAAACTCGCTCTCTCTCTTTCTCTTTGCACAACTGTAGCTTGCTGAAGACGAATGGCTAGCACCGAGCCTGCTAGTGTAGCTGCCATGATGGCCCGCGTTTGCAACAACAAATGGAGCAACAAATGCTGCCACAGCTGCAGCAACAACAACATTATGTGCCTGCACCAAAGTCACTGTAGCGCCGCCCATTCAGGCGCCGCTGCCAACAGCTATTGCACCGATAGCAGCAACTGCGACAACAACAACAAATGCCGCGGGCACCGCTATATTGGCGGTGCAGCCGCAAAATGCAGTGCAACACAGTCAACAACAGCAACAATTACAACAACAGCAACTGACACACTATCAGCAATGCGGTGTGCAGCAGCAACAACAACAGCCGCTGCTGCAGCAGCAATACCACATACAGCAGCAGCTACACGGTCAACATCAGTTGCAGCAACAACAGCAACAGCAACAACAACAATATTGGACATTTCAGCAGGTAACAAACAACGATTACTCCCCGCAGCATCAACAGACAGCGCAACAGCAACAACAAACACATTTAATTGATTTATATAAGGAATGAAGCTATAATCTTAAAGAGCATATTTACAGTTGCATAAGTGCAAAACGGTTACAGCAAAGTAACATTTGAAGTATTACAAATGTACATAACTGTATTTTGTACTCATGTGTGTATGTGTGCATGTATGTAGCTGGTAATGATCGCGATGGAATTTTGAGCTCACAAGGGGTGAAATCTCATAGTTTAATGATATTTTTAGTATATATTTGTAATATTGGCATGTTGTTTGCACACACACACACACACACACACACATACACACAGGTGGTTAATATGCAAATATACAAAATCAAACTGTAACATATAGACAAAACATACTTACATGAAGAATATAAATATATAAAAGTAGTCCTGAATGTTGTAGTAGCCACGCACAATGTTGAGTAGCGACCACATTGCGACCACCACCACAGTGAATAATCGTTTTCTAAGAAAGTCTATTAGCCGGCTCATGTTAAAAAAATTTTTTTTATAAATGCCTTTTTTTATGCATACAAATCATAATTTAGCAGAGTTTTATTAAATTTATTCATAGTTTATAAAAAAACTAGTTACTTATATAGATTGGTGTAGTTTGACAAGCTTCTTAGCTTGTTGGCATCTTCAAGAAAACATCGAAAGGAATTGTGAATATTATATTTTTCTGGTATGTGCTAATCGACATATCTAATATAACCACTTAATTGCGTATCGCGATCTCATCTGGCAGCATTGTATGGATTCACAGCATCCCTTCCAGTAAATACCGATAATGCAAACGTAAGGTTCCGAGTCTTTATTGGCTTGTTAATAGTTTCTAAAATTAGATTGCACTGCTTGTAAGAAAAATCTAAATTGAAACCGATTTATAATACGATTGCCGCATTTGTTGTGCAAAGGAACTGGTTGTGGCATGGATTATGTACCTCGGTGCACTCCTCTGTCAACGAGTGAATGCCATTCGCAGTGAGTTTTTGAAGAAATGTGAGTCAATGGTAGTGTTGCTAAGTAATTGAAATCAATGTTTCAGCCTATGAAGTTGAATTTCCTTCTCGAAAATCAGAATTTTTCTAAACCTCTGCTCTGACACTAAGAAGTAATTTTATTTTGACATATACTTTTTTGTTAAAAAAAAAATTTTTTTTCTTCTTTTTCATTGTATACTATATGATAAATCGTTTTTTCTGCGGGAAGGTGTCAAAATATGTTTGAGAAGCACTGTAGTGATGAAACCCAGGTTGCATGTTAACTGCACGTTCTTAAATTACTGCTCGGAAATATTTAGATTTATAATTTTTTGCTGAATAGATTTAATATTTAGACCTTTTCCATCCCGAGCGTTCTATCATGCGACTTGCATAGTTGGTTGTTCGAAAACAATTTTGATGATGCCACTTTTTAGTGGTCAACAACTGATGACAAACTTCAAAAATATCAGAATTTTTATGACAAAGGGAGAAAACATGGATATCCAAACAAAGAAGCAGTTAGGCATAAAACTTATAAATTAGTTACTTCACACAGAGTTCACCTGAATTTAAAGGGTTCATTAAATTATTTTACGTTTGCCAGAAGACGCACACACACACATTACTCATGCGCAAACACACTTGACTCATCTTGCCTTGGTGAAGGCAGTGATGGAAGCCAGCTAATATTTTCAACAACCGGGACCATATGCTAAATTCATATATACTAAAAAGATTTCTGAAAGAGAGTTTAAATTACAAATGAATTGTGAGTTTAAGCTCATATGCGTATACTTTATATATATGTATGTATATTTAAAAATGCATATTAAAAAATATAGACCTATATGTTATCCGCTAATGCAAAACTAACCAAACCTATGACAATTATTTTTGATAAACAAAACTAACATATGAGTATGAGTTTATGTATATATGACTATATATATGTATATATATATATATATATGTTCGTCGGTATCTGTGGCAGTGTGTAATGCTACTGCTTGTTACTTTTTACCAAAATTGCTTTGCAATATTTGCAATAGTAAATATTATAATCGAATTAAGCGTAAATTCTAATTTTCCCAAGTGTATAACTTTCTTGGTATATATGTACAATATATGCATGAAAAAGCGAAAACAATTAAAAAACACTTAGAATATGTCTAATGATACACAGCTATATAAAACTAATAGAAATGACAAAAATACATACATACATATTTGTGTGCTCACCCGAAAACAAATGAACAAATGCAGCGAAAATCAAACAGGAATATTCAAAGTACTATGTGTGTATATATAAAGACATATATATATCTAATGATGTTGTAAAATGAAAGTGGAAATATGAAAAAAAAAATCAAAAATAAAAAATATAAAATATAAAAACGAAAGAGTAATGAAAAAAGTATTATGGCATGTAATTAATAATATTTTTTAAAAAGTCGAAATAATTCGCTTTGCATTTTTGCAAATTTTTTAAATGATTATGGTGCAAGTTTATGGTTGAAATAATACACATACTTACTTTGGAAACTATTCTTCGCTATTAAACTTCGCGAATTTGTTCGCACAGCAATTCAAATTAAATTTTTTTTTTTGCAAAAAAATTTGCTGAATGTACTTAAGTTCCATATTTTTTATGAAAGTGAAAAAAAAAATTTATTTAAATTTTAATAAAATTTTAATAAATTTTTATAATTTTAATAAAATTTTAATTTTCATAAAACAATTAATTAATGATGAATTTTAAATATTAAAGAAAAACAAAATTATTAATAAAATTTTAATTTTCACAAAATTATAAAAATTTATAAAAATTTTATTAAAATTTAAATTAATTTTTTTTTTAATTATTAAAAAATAAATATAAATTTCAAGTGCCGAAATCTTTAAAGTTTAGAAAAAGCTGGATCGCATCTTGACATCGCTTCTGTTTGATATATTGGTTCGGTTGCGAAAAGCAACGAAGAGAGGGTTACTTTTGTTCGCCGAATTGAGCACTAAAGTGCTCTCTCCTTCGCGATTGCCTACATGTTTTGATCAGCGTTAATTTTGAGAACTTGAAACCAGACATTGGTGTTTGAATGGCATTTATGGAGGTTCCTATGTAGGCGACATTATCTACAACTTCGAAGTTATGGCCCTCAACGTTAAAAATTAGGACGTTTGCGCCCTGTTAAGTTGGAGACAGCAGATACTTCTTTTCTGTTTTTATTCATTGCCAGTTCCATCAACTTGATCTCTTATAAATAATAGAGTCCGATGTCATAAGACGATATGCTAGCGTTCGATTATTCCATGAAAAAGTAATGTCTGCTCTTTATCAAGCCTGTAAGCATCCGTAGTTCGGTTGTTTGAACTCCCTTAGGTAGGGCGGGCGCTCCATGTCATCATTCTCTAAACGAGCTGTATCGCTGCTTTCACACAGAATCTTCAAGAATGTGTTTGTGGTATGTCTCGGATGTCTTTGGAAAGTGTCGGAAAATACGCTGTGATCACTTTTTGATAGTAATTATAGGGCACTCTTTCCAACATCCAACTTCGCAAGGTCTCCATTTTTGATGTCAAAAGTAAATATTTAATTTTTGAAGAATGAAGCCTCTTTAGAATCACCTTTTGGTTCCAGTGGGGTCGATAAAATTCGATTGTTTCTTTATATATATTGGGTTGTTCGGAAAGTCATTTCGTTTTTTTTGGGGAACATGAAAGACAGTTTTCGTATAATGAATAAATATTTTATTAAATTATATATTGGCCATTCTGGTCCAACACCTTTTGCCATCTTTCTGGCAGTAACATAATTCCCCTCTCATAAAAGTTTAGGTCCTTGCTGGCAAAAAACTCGTCCAGGTGGTTTTTGACATCTTCATTTGAGGTAAAGGTTTTGCCATCCAAAAAATTTTGCAGGGACCGGAACAAATAGTAGTCGGAAGGCGCCAGATCTGGAGAATATGGTGGATGTTGCAGTACGTCCCATTCAAGCTGTAAAAGTTTTTGGCGAGTGACCAAACTTGTGTGAGGTCTCGCATTATCCTGGTGGAACACTACACTCTTCCTGTTGATTAATTCGGGCCTCTTCTCTTTAAGTGAATCATTCAATTTGTCCAGCTGATGACAATAGACTTCTGAATTAATCGTTGTATTGTCCGGCAAAAGCTCAAAAAAAACGATTCCTTTGACATCCCACCAAACGGAGAGCATCACCTTTTTTTGGTGAATGTTGGCTTTTGACACGCTTTGAGCCGGTTCATCTTTTCTGCTCCATGACCTCTTGCGTTTAACATTGTTGTATACAACCCATTTTTCGTCCCCAGTAATAATCCGCTTCAAAAATGGATCATTTTCTAGACGTTTGAGGAGCGAATCACACGCGTCAACACGACGACACAAATTTCGCTCGGTAAGGACATGGGACACCCACACATCGAGCTTCGAGGTTAAGTCCATGCCTTTCAAATGGCCATAAACAGTTGAATTCGACAAATTTAACCTCTCACCGATCTCTCGTGTGGTGATTCGCCGATTTGCATCAACTAATGCCTTTATCGCATCTTTGTCAGCTTCGACCGGCCTTCCAGACCGTGGTGCATCTTCGACATCAAAATTGCCGGATCGAAATTTTGCAAACCAGTTCTGGCACTGGCGTACTGTTAACACGCCTTCTCCATACACATCCGTCAATTTTTTTCTCGCTTGGACAGCATTTTTACCTTTTCTGAAGTTAAAAAGTAAAATATGACGAAAATGCTGCTTATTGCTCTCCATATTTAAAAAGGCACCAACCAAAAACTACTGGGTAGAATTAATAGAACTTTTTCACACACAAGCCTTGCAATATCAGCTCTCATGACATATAATGGTTATGGGGCTTAAGTGTGAAGTTAGTTTCGAAAAAACGTAATTAAGTCCTCTGGCGGGAAAAAACGAAATGACTTTCCGAACAACCCAATATAATACTATATATATATATAATTCCTTCTATTGCAAAGTCATCGCTTTTGTTATGAAAGAGAAGTTCGGATGTGATAAACAGCAATATATGTATTCGGGTCTCGCAGAGCCGAGCAGCATCCTATATGAAGTATTCCAGTCGCCTAATTTATACTTCAGAATCTCTAAAATTGTTTCCTTTTATTTTTTTGCCTCAGCAATTCAGAAGGTAACCCCAATATGAAGTAGTTCAACTCGGTTCCATAATTAAAATCGCTTCATATAGCAGCTTTATCAAGTGTCTTCAGAACTATTTTGATAATAAAAACTACTCCAGCAAGTTTTCGCTAAGTATTATTTAAAGATACCCGACCTCTCTTGAGGAAAGGTATAATAATTTCAATATCAAAAAAGAACTAGAGAATAATGTACTCAATATCAAAATAGTTTCAGGAGCAGGTCCATATACTTCAAAATGGTAGAAACAAATTGTGGTGGTTCGAGACTTCGGTAGTAAAAGCAGTGGTTGTTGTATGAGGATAATGAATGGACAAGAACTGGCGATCGAAGTCGTTTGAATGAAATTGTGGTTTAATTAAGTAAACATTAGTTTTAATGGTAAATCATTTCAATTTAATTAACAGTTAGGCGCATATAATTTGATGTTAATCAAGTAGATTTCCAAAAATCTTTATGAAATGAAGTCAAAAGTCCTGCTTATTTGATTAAAACCAAGCGAAGGATTGTTTTTGTAAACAAAAAGCGAAGTTAAGTAATGATGTACTACAAACAATTAACCGTTATATTTGATATACAAGTGATAAAGTCAAATGCATACTAAATCAAAGTATTAAAATCAAATATAAAGCCATAAAATAGCCGATTAACAGCAAAACAAATCAAACTGTTATACAAAACAAAACTAATGTAATCAAAACATGCACACACGCACACACACACACACACACACACGTGCATAGAAGCAAATATTTGAGCAAGAGAGAATTAGCAAACTGCTTTAGACAGTTTCTAGGCGCACTATTTACTTTGGCCGAAATGTGTTGTTAGCTTTAGTGTGTTGTAGGCTGATAATTACAGCAACAACAAAAAACAAGAAAACCATAGGCGCTGTACTAAATTAGTTTAAATAATCACACACACACATGCATATGTGGTAGTAGTAATTAATCATAAGTAACGGTTGAGAGCAACCGCTTAGCACTAAGCGTCAAAGTCATATGTAAATGTAACAGTAAAATATAACGGTAAAATATAATTGTAAATGTAACTGTATGTGTAGACCTAAATGTTAAATAAACTAATGTATGTATGTAAATGCACCGCATCAATTGTTTATGTAGGTATGTTTAGCAAACTTTGTGGCAGTCGAAAGCTGTGAAAACTAACGGTAAATTAATTGTATGTGATTTGCAGCAGACGCTGCAATTAATGAAGCTGCATGAAAAAATTGTACACGAGCACCATTGATGTTATTTGTGTATGCATGTATATGCACATGTATGCAAAATGTGTAGAGTGTAGGCAACATTAAACAAATTTGTAACGGCATAAGTAGTGAAATTCGCGCATAACAGCCACATACAAACAATTAGAGATACTTTAGGCTGATGAAAGTGGCTAAAATTAATTGCAAGAAGATGAAATAAAAAAATGCTGGCTTTGAATTATGCAAATACATATGTACATGTGTGAGCAAAATATGTGCAACAAAGGAAAATGTAGATGTGTTAGCGTAATTTAGGCAAAAATTTAAAAATTAATTGAAATTGCAGTAAATAAATATAAATATACAAATATAACTGCATATATTATATGATAAATTAAATAATTAATAGTAAAAAAATTTAAACTAAAATAGTTAAAAAGCAGTGAGCAAAAATTCTAACCAAAGAAACTCGCAATTGATAGGCAGAAGTATATACATATATATATATATTTATTTACATCAACAAAACGTATGAAGGGAAATTAAAAAATTTTGGCAACAAAAATTTAACGAAAAATTTTATGAAAAAAATTTTTGAAAATGGAAATAAATTTTTTACAACATTTCTGTGACATTGGTGCGCAAACAAAAGCAAAACCACAAAAACAAACTTACTGAAATATTCTTTAAAAAATTGCTTTAAAAGCTCTGTACTGCAGTGTTGAGAGAGAAATGTAAACTATTTTTCTTTATGCAACAAACAAGCAACTAGGTGAAAATTTGAAATATGCAAAAACAAAATACAAAATACAAAATACAAAATACGAAATATTAGTAAAATTATATGCAAAATATGGAATGCAGCCGAAAATGCTGAAAAAAAGGAATTTTTTTTTGAAAAACAAATGCAAACAAATTGATATTGTATGGTAAAAATAGTATAACATTACAAATATACTCACGAAACACTATATATGTGTGTGTATGTATTAATGTACTATTAAATAAGGTAACTAAACCAAAGAGTTTAGCCTAGATATACAAATAAGCAAACAAAGAAGAGGAAAAATGCAAACTAAAACAACAAATAGTTAATTAAAATTAAATGTAGCAGCTATTGCAATAAAGAAAATACATAAAAATTAATAAAAATTGATGAAAATGAAATATGAGATATAATTATGGCAAGCAAATGCCAAGCAGAAGCAAACAGCAAATGAAATTTAAGCGCAGATAAAAAATTTGTGGAAAAAATATATTTGTAAGCGTAACAATTGAAATGTAAACATGCAACAGCAATTATATACTGATATATATATTATATACGATTATATGAGAATTATGAAGAACAAAAAATAATTAAGGGAAAATGCAAGCTAATTGTGCTGCAGCGCAAACCCACATGTGTTGGGGCAAATTGATATACAAAAACAATTATTATGATATTTAAAATTAAAATAGTAAACTAGAAACATACACAGAATACACAAAAAACAACAAAAATAACAAAAATAACAAAAATAAAAAATAGGAAGATGTTAATTGACATTACAACTGTAGAAAAAGTTAGCGAAATAGTTACAAATAATTTAGCAAAAAGAAATGTTGTGCAAATGTATGTATATAGATATACAAGTAGCATATACGTTAATTAAAGTGGCATATAAACAATACACAAGCAAACATAAACACACACACACACACACACACACATATAGCAAATTACTTATGAAGAGCGAAAAAAAGGAATGGCAAAGGCATGAAAAACAATTATTTAATTAAAGAAAAATATTTTTTAATAAAAAAAAATAACAACAAAATTATTTAAGTATAAAATGCATAAAAAACGCCATAAAACACACAAAAATTGCACATAAATAGCAATAAATTAATGAAAGCGCAAAATGCAACAACAACAAATAAGCGAAGAAAAAGCATTGAAGTTATAATGATGTATAACTGCATGTGAGCATACACAAAAATAGCATGTCAAAGCAGATAAAGAGCAAAAAAGTGTTAAATGTTAAGCATGAAATGCAAAACAAACATAGAAAAACAACAACCACAAATAACAAAAGTGTATTGATGAATAAGCGCCACAAATAAAAACAAAAATAAAAAATAAAACTCATAAACAAATGCAATGAATTACATATGTATACCACGCAACAAAATGTTAAAAAATAAAATAAACAAGACCAAAAAATACAAAAAAAAAAAAAATTAAGTAAAATGAATGGAAATGAAAAAATATAAAAACAGTTGGCAGCAGTAAATGAAACCCTACAAATAAGCAAATAATGCAACCAACAATTACGCAACCGCAAACACCTACCAAGCAAACTCATGCATGACGGCACAACAGAACAAAGCAACAACGATGAACCAAACAAAAACAAAAACCCAAAAAAAAAAAAAAAAACAACAAAAACACATAAATATTGAACTAAAAGCGGCAATGCGCCGTAAAAAATCATGCAATAACAAAAATAATATATATTAAATAACAACAACAACAAACAACAACATATAAGTTGGAACGTTGTAAAAAATTCACTTCAAACAAACTTCACAGGAACAACTTCAAAACGACACCAACAGAGGCTGCTGAACAGCAAACAAACACAAGCATACATATTAAATACGAAATGAACACACGCACACACGGACACACATACGCATACTCACAAGCACGCACACATGTTAATTCATTAGCCCACACAATCGCACTCATGCATTCAACATAACATCGCAACAACTCCAACACCAACTTCAGATAGTCAACAACTTGGCGGCGATTGTTGCACTCACCAATACATACGCACACACACACACACACAAGCATTGACACAAGTATATGGATAAATTGCTATTATCAGCCGCCAACATGTACTAATTAAAGAGAGACCAAACAACAACAAACACTTGCTTTCATACATACATACACACACATAAATGTTTAATTACATGGTGAGTCACACGAACACGCAGGCAAACCGTTATGCAGCCAAAGAAGTAGTTTATGAAAATATAATAAGCACATGCGTACATATACATACATATATGTATATGCGTATATATATATAAACATATACAAATATATATATATATATACTATATATACTATATATAAACTTATATGTGAATGTAAAATACAAACAGATGTGCAAATAACCGTAAACAAATATGGAAAAGTAATCAAATAAAGTGAAAAATGTTAATCAAAATGAGTTAAACTATTTGTTTTATTTCATTTAAATACATAAAAAGTTATGAAATGGAAATTGCCAAGCGAGGGTGGAAGTCGAAGGGAGCTTTTCCATAAACACTGCAGTGATATGGAAGCTTTCACTAATATATAAAATCCCTATGAAATTCGAAAAAAAGAAACACCATTAAGTCCAAAATATGGATAGCAAGGAGAGGGAGAGGCAAGTGCTGTTATTCAGCAAAATTCTGGACCCACTGAAATTGGTTCTTCTTCTATCTAGTTCTTCTACCAAGACACCAGTATTCTCTGTACCTAGAACTCTTGCTGATAGTCACTAAAAGGTTTTGTATATAGAACTTTCCCAAAGCATCTCCTTCATATAATATAAGAGTTTCGCTTTTTCCTATAGCCAATTCGGGAAACAAGATCTGCATTACATAAAATTATTTTTCGTTTTTGCACCACAAAAGAATGATCGCTGGAAAGTAACTTAGCGACAGGCTGAGGCTGAGACCTATTTCGAAATAAAAAAGAAAAATGGTGCTACCAAAATGCTCCAAAACCAAAAAAGTTGAAAGATCGATTATAACAGAGAATCACATCATCTATATTTCCACACAGTGACGCCGATGTGCAAGTCTCAAGGCCTACAATGTAGTTTAAGCTGAAAAGGAGCTGGCCCAGATGGTCTGGGCAATGGTGAGTTTAATGTTTTGTTTCGACGCAAGTTTTATAAAAGGCCTGGGAAAACGCTCAAGGCAAAATCAGGAGCCCACAAGTTACAAAATCCAAAGAGCCGTTTGCAATCACCCCTGTGAGGGTAAGACCAAGCCTTGAAAACATTTATATACAATATATAGCATGTTTACACCGCATAGAATCATAAAATGATAGCTTCATAATAGCTTATCCGGTTATCAAAATCTTCAAAACCTTTTAGACATTTTTGTCGGATATAAGGTATTCACTTTCTTACAAGATTTGTCTCAACAAAAAGCTGTTACACCATGCACCGATATTAGGGTGCCAAAGAACACTGAGTTAAGTGGAATACTGAGAACACAGGCAGAAAATTCAATAGACCTTGTTAAATTACTTAAATTTTATGGGGATGATATGTAGAAAAGTATATCATCTTATAAATATAAACAAACTCTTGACTGACATTTCTTTTTGAAGTGTGTCTTGGATATTTTCTACGAAGAGAGTAAGTAGTTCTCTTAAGTTAAAAAGTGTATCTCTGAAGCAGGTATGTATTTCACCTAAACATTGCTCCTTTATATCACAGGATGTAACCATTTTATGGCCATCCCCAGATTAGCTCTGTGTAAAATGAGCTGCTGTTTTGGATTGGTATGTGGCATAGAAGAGCAGTCCCTACATCAGCGCTAAAATTACTCCTCTCCGTTGGAAGTTATTGGGTTGTTCGGAAAGTCATTTCGTTTTTTCCCGCCAGAGGACTTAATTACGTTTTTTCGAAACTAACTTCACACTTAAGCCCCATGACCAGTATATGTCATGAGAGCTGATATTGCAAGCCTTGTGTGTGAAAAAGTTCTATTAATTCTACCCAGTAGTTTTTGGTTGGTGCCTTTTTAAATATGGAGAGCAATAAGCAGCATTTTCGTCATATTTTACTTTTTAACTTCAGAAAAGGTAAAAATGCTGTCCCAGCGAGAAAAAAATTGACGGATGTGTATGGAGAAGGCGTGTTAACAGTACGCCAGTGCCAGAACTGGTTTGCAAAATTTCGATCCGGCAATTTTGATGTCGAAGATGCACCACGGTCTGGAAGGCCGGTCGAAGCTGACAAAGATGCGATAAAGGCATTAGTTGATGCAAATCGGCGAATCACCACACGAGAGATCGGTGAGAGGTTAAATTTGTCGAATTCAACTGTTTATGGCCATTTGAAAGGCATTATACGAAAACTGTCTTTCATGTTCCCCAAAAAAAACGAAATGACTTTCCGAACAACCCAATAGTTCAATATCGCACGGCTTGTTCGAGTCCCTTCTCATTAAGGCTCAACTATGACCTGTTCTCTTTCTTCCGCGTACAGCAAATTCGCCTTATTACAGGGACTGCTGAATGACAGAGACAACGTTTTATGAAAAGCGAGAGAGAGAATGTAGGAATTTCCCACCCAGGAAAATTTAAGACTTCAAATCGATGGTTGTGAAATCCAGTTAGAGTTATATAGTAGTACTGAACATTGAATTCGATAAATCTTACCTACGCTGGTCCTTCCCTTTAATAAACTAAAAATATTGAAAGAAAATGACGCTCTCCATGGAACCACCGCACTATGTATCTTCTTCATCTTCGTGAGAGGGACGAAGTATTTTCAGTAATGTGATCTGTTGTATTATAAAAAAAAAAACTGCCGTTTTGGGAACAGCCTTCCACATAACCGAATCTATAAAAGGAGCTTCTAATTCGCCCATGTATGGACATTGATAGGTTAGTTAGGTTATCTATAAATATTTACTACTTGTGTACATGCGATGGTCTCACTCAAAAATTCAAACATTTGTATATTGTGAACATTCGGTTCAGGCAATTCTACTGATATTATCGGAAACGTGAAATTATTACGGGCAGCATAATTATTGTTAAAATTTATTACTTGGTGTTTAAACGATGTAATAGGATTTCATAGGGAACCTACCTACTTTCCGAGAACCGCCAAATTTAATTCTATCAGCATATCTGACTCTTCTAACTCATTTTCACTAATGCAACATCAAAGATATCGAAGCAGAACTAATGGTATGACGAAATTCATACACAAATGATCGTCTAACGCAGTTGAAAATACAGGGTGCGTCATTTTGTATGTTCGCATGTGAGTTAAGTACAGCTTTGAAAAAGAAAACACATTTTATATTTTAGTTACTTTTATTTAAATTCGCGCTTTACAAACTCATTTAGAAAATTTTTAAATACAACAACAACTAAGTTGGCGACTTTATTGCCCATAGAAAAACTAACGCCTTTTTCAATGTTTTTTCTAATACTTTTTGGGGCAGTTCGGGGCATGAATGTTACCTTCTAGTTCCGAGCATATCACTTAGTTTTTTAACTACACAAAATCATGCCAAGAGAAGTCAATTCGGCAAATCTGAGTGTAGAGTCAAAGTCAGCTTTTTTTGACGTCAGAGGTGCGCGAATGTGCATTGCCGAAACTGAATCGCCACTAACTGAAGTGAAATAGTTTGTTTTTTGTTCAAGTTCCGCTTGACGCGTCGCCATTTTGAAAACCGTAACCGTCAAACGTCGAAGTTATTCAATGTTTACATACGGATATAAAATGTGGCACACCCTGTACAAATGCTGTAAACTAGTGAGGCATAATGAGAGAGCATCTCAACACATTTTAAGCGCTACTAGTATTATATATGGATAGATTAGAGTCTCTTCAAGTCAAGCTTCACTGCTTTCTTAGCAAAGTTGTGATTTCCTGCGAATGAATAACCAAAGGCATATACTTTTGACACCGCGAAAGCCTGGCGACTTCTCATGGCAGAGGCGCAAAACAGCGGACTCGGAACGGACGGACGAATGTGTCACAATTTCGAGCATAAATTCAAAATTTTTACTACTACTTGAGTAAATATTGAAAGCTTTAAGCGATTTTATTAATTCCTAAGCAATAAATTGGATGAAATATCTGTATGCAACGAGATACATTTCCACAAAAGCCATTGTTATGATGCAGGCGCTGAAATATTAACAATAAAATCGCAAAATTCAAGAGTGTTTAATAAGCACACACGTGAAAATACCAACAACATTGTGTCTACGACGGACACGTAGTCGCGGTGTTGCTGCGAAAAACCGCCCGTCCATTTATTACACAAATCATATCCGCATTTATATCGATATTGAAAGCAAACAAAAAAAATACACGT
Organism: Bactrocera minax; assembly: GCA_021498325.1. Taxonomy (NCBI): domain Eukaryota; kingdom Metazoa; phylum Arthropoda; class Insecta; order Diptera; family Tephritidae; genus Bactrocera; species Bactrocera minax. The sequence continues at coordinate 1,734,059 of JAKEEE010000043.1, read as the reverse complement.
GCACGTAAAAAAAAAACAAAAATAACAATAGCACAACAACAATTGCATGAAATATCGGAGAAAAAATGGTTGAAAAAGCGCCAAAGGCACTTAAATAACCACGTTGCAGGCAGCAACAATAATTCCAGTCGACAACAATTGCAAGCTGCAACGTTTGCATTGCGTATTCGACACGGCAATGGCAGCTGTGCACCCGAGCATTTTCCGTTCGATGTCAGCAAATTTGCGGCGCGCTGAAGAATCATTTTGCTTGTTTGATTATTTTTTGCTGCTACTTGCACTGCTTCTTCTTCTTCTTCCATTACTACTTTTTTTCCGGCATTGCACAAAAAGCTTTTAGACATTTTCACGAAACAATTTTTTCTACGTTTCAATGCTGCAACTGGCTGAATTTTAAATAGTAACGGCAAAGTGCGAAATGCAGTCGACGCGATGCAACGCCATGCAACGTCATGCCAATGCGACGGCGGCAGCAGAATTGAAAATGGTCAAAGCGGTTGGGGAAAAAAAATCGAACAGAAACTAAAATGCAATGCACACACACATGCGTCTCTGTATGTGTGTAGCGTGTAGCGTTGCAAGTGTTGCAAGTGTTGCAAGCGGTGTGAATAAGGTGGTTTGCATGTGTTGCAAGGGCGATGGGTGCTCGTGTACACGACTGCTTTGCAAACTTTTCAAAGTGCGCTTCGCTTTGATTTTACGTGACTGGAATTGCTGCGCTCGCCATTGGTTCGTGTGCCATGCACGAGGCAAGAAACGAGCGTTTGCTTTTCCACAATTTGTTTCATTTTTTTTTCCTCTACTGCCACCTCACTTACCAATGCCATTTTTGTATTTCTGCTTTTGTAATTTTACTTTATTTTATTTTTGTTGTTTTCTTGCATTTTTAGTTTTTTTTTTTTTTTTGTTTTTAATTTGCGCAACATTTGTAATTCCACGCGCGAACCAAAGGTGAGCTTTGTCGTCGGTGCAACTAAAATGGTTTCAACTTCAGTGCTCGCAAAGTTTTTACAAATATCAATTGAAGTTTGAAAACTAAATGACAAAATCCATGCGCTTCTTTTTGAGACACTGTACATTCTTTTCAACTTCATGGTTCGAATTATTCACGCCTAATGGACCTCGGCCGAGTTCACTATAGTCCCCAACAAGCGCTGCCTTCAACTGTGGAATTGTTGTCGACACTTAGCGCTTACAAAAACACCAGGAGCTCCAATTAACCCTCTCAAGGACAATCGGGTCTACACAACCGAAGTGTATTAAAGAAGATTTTCTCTCGACATTATTACACAGATGTATTTAGGAAGTTTTATTTTCTAATACAATAACCGAAACAACTTATTTAGTAATAAATTTCCGAGGTGGAGAATTCGTAAATATTCGACTGACATATCTTGGCTAGTTCATATATATATATATCGGTATGATGCTTTTGCAGCTCGGCACTCAATCTCTTGCAAAGTATAAATGTTCAGAGTCGTTCTTCTTTGAAATACCACAAGCTTTGTCCAATAGTTTCTTAGTCTATTATTCTGATCTGTCAAGAGAGCGCTTTATCCAAATACGCTGTAGCTATATAAGATACGAAACTTGAAATTCTTTTCCAATTTTCTATTTATTTACAGCTAAACGGTATTCGAAATAACTCCGAACGATAAGCGGTCACCCAACTACTTCATTGATGGTTAGACTTATCTTATACAAAATCACAGGATCCTTAATACTGGGGTTCTTAAAAATAATATTAATGAAGTAAATATAGATGCGAGGCTTTTGTAAAAACAAATATCTGGCATGCAAAACTGTGTAAGTTAGAATACCTAGCGGTATCTCCAAGTCATTTGAGTTTGACAGAAGCTTCGGAAAGATAGATTCCCTTTCATTCAGCTTAACCTTGATATCAAGCTAAGTCACTATAGCTGGCTCACAAAAATTGGATCACATATACAAAAGAATCTGCTCTGTATCGTTCCCTCTTTATATAAGAAGTGGGAGAGAAGTATGAGCGATGACTAAAACCGTTTAGAAGTCATTACTTTATTGGTTGTTCTGCGGGGTCTGCAACCTCTAAAGCGTAGACCAGCTTATTTTAATGGATATTAGGTGAGATGTTTTTTGAAAAAGTTGAGATCTTGACCTATAATAATTCGGGCTAGTTTGACTATCATAATGCTGTTTTTTACTGGAAGAACATCAGCGGAAGAGATTAAATATTATATTTACCTTATATGTATTCCGTATGGTCCAGCATGTAGTATAACTGTCGTTATTTCAAAACATCTTATATTGCGTTACAGGTTAGTCGGGGAGCTTGCCAGCTTTTACAAAGATTATGCCGTAGTTCAGGATCCTAAACTTTTTGCCATAACGAATAGAGCTTTGTTCCGACATATTTTGAGAATGATTCCCCGTTGGCGATAAATATGTTGAGTAATTTAACGGGTAATTTCTTTTTAGTATGTTAGTTATGTTATATGTTAGTGATATATATAATTTTTTTGAGTTCATTATATTATTATATTATTACTGTTATAAGAATTATGAGTAGCAGATTAAGAGAAAATTAGGAGAAGATTTTCAGTGGCACATTTCAACTCTAAGGTGGGTACTTCAGAACATCCCAACCAACAATTCTTTAGCGATTTCTTCCATCCGACAATCGATTTGTTGACATTACAGGTCCGAATTAAGAATTTGGACGTAGCTTAGCAGCTCACAGTAGATTATTCCCTGCCAGTCCCACCAAACACATGACAAAATCTTCCTAATATTCATCCTGGCTGGCCTACCGTTCGCAGTTCATCGCTATTCCACCAAGACCGCTTCGCTTGACGTTGCCGTAAGTGGCCCACTTTTTAGCAACAGTAATCATGGGCCTCCGAAATGGATCAATTTTGTTGCGATTCAGCAGCAAGTCGCGGATGTAAATTCGGTCCATGAGGTTCTTTTACATTATCTCGTGTGACATCCATACATCGAGTTTCTTTTTGTGTCCAAGCTTATTTTAATGGTTCCAAACGGTCTTTTGTGCAATGTTTGACTCCGGGGCAATCGAAGTAGTGCTTACATGATGGTCGGACTGGATGATTTCCATTATTTTATCGACATTTTCGACGACTGGCCTTCCAGTGGGTGGCGCATCTTTGACATCAGAATTACCGGAATGGAATCCACGACTCCGAAATTGCGCTTGATTGGCTGTTACAATATCAGAATCATGAAAGCTATTCACACTTCAGTCACCTGGCTTGGATTTTCGCCTTTATCGAAGAAAAACTTTAAAACATGGCGTGTTTTCTAATTACTGGTATTCATCTTTGACGCGTGCTCAAACAATACTGAGTCAAGTAATCACAAAACTCACCGTAAATTTTCTTTAGCATTAAATCCTATCTTTCTAACGACCTATAACGACATATAGCGTGACTAGCATAGCAATTGTAGAACCCGAGATACAGATTAGTAAAGCCATCTTTCGGGAAAATAATGGATTTCTTTTTACTAGACATCTATATCCTTAGCGTAACTTGAATAATTGCAAATGTCTAGCATTCTTGAAAGCAGTATAAAGCCAGTCCTCGCTCAAGAAAGCAAAAAACAATAGATTTTGGGGATTAAAATTAATGTACACATATCAATTTAAAAAATGTAGATCCCGTCATTAAGAGTCCTCCATTCAGGATACATGGAAAAGCGCTTCACCGATTATACCGTGCCTCAAGAAGAGACCAGAATAAAAAGCCTTTTAAATTTTTAAACTTTGTAATTTCACTGGAAAAAAGTATGAGGAACACTGCCGAAACCAAACAAAAAATATGGGCGCAAAATATGTCACAATAAAATAAAAATATACAATAGAATATACAATATACAATACAATCGCCAAATATTTTCGTGCACATTAGCAGGTGAAACAAAACCGAAATCGAGCTCTACAAGGCAAAGCAAAAGGAATTTTTATGCCAAAAGTGGCTGAGAAAAACTGATGCATAAAGAGTAGCAGCAATGCCAAATGAGGAGCCAAGCAGAAGATGCCAGCCACAGCGCGTGCAATACCAATCGTGCAACAACAACAGCAACTGCCGACGTTCCAGCCACATGTGTGTTCTGAATAACGAAAAACTTCATAACTACTTGAAGTGCTATCGCAAGGATAATAAAACAGACAAACACTCCAACTTTGGCTATAAAAATATTGTGCTTTCGCTCCAGCACAAGTGAAAGCTTCAAACAGCAACAGCAAACACTCACACACTTGCAAATACAACCGTGGCGTGTGGATGGTTAGTGGTATGCTCATAAGCAGCTGCCACACGTGTGGTTTGTTGTTGTGATTGTATTGTGTGAAGACCATATGCAGGCATTTGTTGCATGCATCATCACCTACACCGGCGCATAGGAATGAACAATGCAGCATAAAGAGCGCATAAAAAAAAAAACAAACAGGGAGAAGAGAAAACAAAGCGGTAAGTAGAGCTCAAGAAAGTGCAGTAGTTAAGTGGCGCTTGCAGCGAACAAGAAGAATACGTAGAATCTGCATTGCATCGCATAACACGGCATAATACCGCATGCAGCAATACTTATGTGGTAATTGCCTGTGCCACGGCTGAGTACCTGCCTGTCCGGGTATAATAAACGGGCAAACAAAAAATACCGATTTGCGTGAATTTAGACGAAGTTCATGGACTCGCTGCAGTGGTTGCGAAGCAGCGAGCATAACGGCAATTATTGATGACCATTTATGTGGCTGATATAGCACTCGACTACGTGATTTTTGTGTAAAGTGCTTTCAATTTGTATACGGAGGTGGGGTATATTTATCGATAATGAGAGCGCGCTATGACGGTTTTGGTGTTAAGAAGATGATTACTTAAGTAGCAGCTCTTATGTTTGAAATTTGTAACAGTAATTTGCTTTACTTAGCAGCGTCAATAGAAGAATTGTTCATAAAATATCCTCGGACTTCGGAACTACCCACAGTACTCAACACATGCCAATAACGACATCGAAATTAACGCACTCGGAGTGACATGGGTAATGCACAGGTCGCAACTGAAAACTAATGGCTTTTGATAGAGTAACTCTCACATATTCAAAATGAGAGTTTACGGAATTCAACCGTCGGAAAATTCTTCTGTCGATCTTGCAATCTCGTGCTTCTTACCGTTCCTTACCTTACCTTCTTGTAAGCCGAGCTTCGTGCCCGCTACTTCAAATTCAGTACCAATGAACTCTATAATGTATTAAATAAGATCCGCCTTTCAACATCGATCACTGAGAACAAATTAAGCACCATGCTTTGATTAAAAATTTTAGGGATTTTAACACCAATGTGAGTAGGGAGGCACTTTTGGCACAACTGACGGTATATTTAGTCTACTCTCCCAAAATGCTGGAAAGTAAAATATATTGATTGCTCGCTCTCAAATACAGTTCAAGCTTCCAGGGTGTCAAATATATGCACTCCATTAGAGGAAGATTCACTAACTCGATGTCAGCAAGGAATCTCTATATCGAAGGTATTATATGATCCGACCGGGTGTAATGATAATGCTTAAATGAGTAGATGAAAGGGAAAGGCTGACAACAAAAACCTCCGCTATACTTGCAGCGACGTATAAGTCAACAGAAAAGCCTTATAATAATCAACATGTGGACTTAGGGAAGGTCTGGATCATTTTCATTTACTTTACCATTAAACTAAAGTATGCACAAGAAAATATTGCCCCACCAATTCTATGTTAGACATTAGAAGACTAGGGTAATTCGCTGACCGATTTCACCTATTTTTAGCATACTGGCTGATAAATATGGTATAAAGTTGGAGAAAAATAAAGGAAATAGCTATTTAAGTAATATGGGGGAAATATACTGAAGCTATTTTATACATTTTTATCACCAGGTCACAAAATTCCACCAGGAAAAATGTTCTCATAGTAGCATAAGACAGCTTACAGATTGACCGTTATTTCGGTATAAACCCAAAACATAGGCTGGGATATCCTCATATTCGCTGTCTGGTGACTTGACGAGTACTCCGTCCGATTTTGACCATATTTAGTTGGGATTTGCCATATATTAGTTGTACTATTTTTACTACTTTTTTTTTCTTTATTTTCATTTTTGCTTCATTTAGCTATTACAATTATTTATTAGCATATTTATGTAATTTATTTAGCATACAACCGCGTTGGTAAGGAAAATTATTACACTTTTGTTGCGAGCGTATAAAACCGGCTTTCGTGAGCTTTTGGCATATAAAAGTGCAAAAATTAAATAAAAAACAAATTTCAAAAATCATAGGGCTGTACGGCCCTCTTTCACGCCCAGCGTGAATTTTGTTTCAAACCTTAAGAAGAAAATTTATAAATAATTAACTAATCAAAGAGTAAAGCCTCCTCAATAAAATTTTAATCTTTTTGTTACTTTCACGGGAAGAGATCTTGAAATAAGACCACTTTTCAATGCTCCAAAGTGGTGTAATCACTTGGTTTCTTTTTTAAGAACGAAATAAATGCATCCAAATGTGTTTTGGGGTGCTCCTCTGCATAAGAGAACGATTTGGAAGTAAGTTTCCCTTGAATTCCTGCGTCTATATTATCTATAGTCGACACATCACACATCTCACACATCAGTCCACAATGACTCACACAGCAGTCTATTGAAACATTATGAAGTATTCAGCTCTAGTTTTTTGAGCCCTCACAGAGAAGTCGCCTACCATCTATACGTGGCAGCTTGAATTGTGGTTATTAAATGAAGAAAAAACGTTTTAGTTTTCTTCAATCTCTTTAGATTGAACTGAGCTTTTTTTCTCTTGCGATTCGCTTTGTTGTTGTTGAAGCGATTGTGTTCCGCACATAATTTTAAGCAATGGAATCGAGTTGACAGTACTTGGTCGAATAAAAATCTGGGTCCACTCCGGTTATGTAGAACCAACTGTCGTCACTGGCCATAACAATATTCAGCTGCGACCAAAAGTATATCTGATACCCTTGACCCGAATGTATAAGGTGGTTTCAACATTTCATTTGAAGTAAATAATGGCTAAAGTCAAGCTTCTAAGCTCTTACTAATTATTGCTGCTACAATCAGCAAATCACCACTCATTAGCGTGCAATCGCAGATTTCTGTCAACATGAAACTTGTTTCACTAATTTCGGCTTATTAACGCGCACACACACACACACACGTATATATATATATATATAAACCAACACATATGCCAGCAAGTTAGCATTCAGCGTAAATTAATCACTAATTTAAGGTCAGAGCAGAGCTGCGTTGAAAAGCGACCGCAGCGTTTTAATTAGTGCCCTCGCCTGCAACTGAACGCTCTTTCAATTTTGCATCAACATTTTGTTTGTTTTTCTTTTGGTTGTCTTCTCTTACTTTTATTATTTTGTGTTTTTTTGTTGTTGTTTTTTTTTTGGGGGGAGGGGGGGAAGGTGGTTTGTATTAATGTTCTTGAAATGATATTCGCGGTTGATTGCTGCAACTTCTCATGCATGTTGTTGTTGTGCTTTTGTCTGTCCGGTCGCTCGTCAAATTTCCGGTGCATCTTTCGCCCGAAATGCTATTAAACGAATGATGGCTTTGCAACAGCTACTTTCACCACCAGCGCCACCTGCGCCACCTTTGCGATGCAGCAGCGGTTTTGAGCACTTTAACAAGTTGCACGCGCGTCAGCCTACCCGCCCGCCCCTTCTCCGCCATCTGCTGCTGAGTGGTAGCGGTGTGTGGTCGCAAAATCCACGACCAACCGCTTCGTATTTTATTAATGAGTAGCGTGCGCTGTTGCATGCGGCTTGGAGTCACCTAGCGCGCTACTTCAGTTTCATCTCAATTTGCGGCACAACGGCGCTTATATTGCTTCATATGCTGTACATATGTATGTATGTATGTATGTATGTATGTATGTATATATGTATAAATGTGCATATGCGAAAATTGTGTTTGTTTTGTTTCAACTGATCGCCGCCAGATATTAATGATTGTTGTTGTTTTAGCTGGGTATTATTGTTTGCTACCTTAAATGTTTTACCTTCAACTTTTTGACTGCTGGCCGCTTTCAACATATTTATTGTTGTTGTTGTCACTTTTTTTTTCCTGAAAAAATTCGCATAACTGCGCAGCTTGTTGTTGGTTGGTTGGCTGTTGCTGTGTTGTTGTTATTGTTTTCGCGCGAGCGTGTTAAATTTGCAAATGTTTTCATGCATTGCAGCCATTTCTTTTCGCGCTCACGCTCGCACACACACAGATGGTGACTTGTATGTGTGTGTATATATATTATGCACAGTTGAGCAAGCACAAGTTGCAATAACAGCATTTTTGTATATGTTGCATAAATAAGTGTTTGCTCTTTCTCAACTGTGTCTGCATGTGTGTGTTGTTGTTGTTGTTGTTGTATCGCTTTCCACGTGCGCTAGTGCTTCTTGCCAGCGCCACGCTCGTGCCGCCATTAAATGCGCTGCCGCTGCCGCTGCCGCTGCAGTTGCATTACGCGCCCTTCCTTGCCACCTGCAGCGCGCAACATCCTGCGCCGTTGCCAGTTGCGCCGTCAACTTCGACGTCATCCAATCAAGTGGCAGGAAATTGTTTACGTTCATGGCACGTTTAAAAGTGATTCAGACGGCGAACGAAATGAAGAAATTGCATACACAAGATGAGTTTAAGAAATCCACTCAACAAACGGCACACGCACACACACACACACATGAAGGCAGTGTTAGACATGCACAATCATGTATTTCGCCTGCACGAACTCTGCTAAACTGGGAATTTAAATATAAATCCGTTAGAGTTTTTGCCTTCCAACGCACTTGAACATTTCAGTCAGAAAATCTTATGCAACTTTTTTTAATGTTGCAAAAAATGCTTGCACCAAAGTCAGCGAAGAATCGAGTTTAGCATATATTAACGGTTTATATATTAACTTAAAAGAGATTATAAAAAATCATACATAGCAACCACGAATCTCATTCGTCTGGGTAGATAACCGACATCGATAAAATTAAAACACCAAAAATAGTTCAGATCTCGAAAATTTGTAAAGACAAGCTCCAAGTGCATGAATTTCGTGGGCAATCAAAAAGTTAAGTCTCCTAATCGCGCACTAGATCTCACTATATCCATGACTGCTGTTGTTGTAATTGTTGTAACAACATATTGAGGAAACCGACCTTCAATCCGGTTAGTTCTACCCGCATACCCGAAAGTCACGATAATACTCATGCCGGAAAGTGATGAAAAAGTCGGAACCTGTTGCATACAGTATCAATAGATGAATGGAGTCATCTTTAAATTAGGAAAAGCATAAAGTGAAGTTTTCTATTTATCAACATTTATCATCAGAACTTTATTACGAAGGCGTCAAGCGCTGCTTTTCAAAGTCTGTTTCTCTAAGTCATTTCCTTTCTCACACCAGACTGAAAAGTAGATTATCAAGTATGTTGAACTTTTTTTTCTGTTTTTATACTAAATTCTGGCTGCAAAAGTATCGTTTTGTAGAACGATTATGTCATCAAACCATAGGTAACATTTTCAGATACTAAAATTCAACATTACACCCTGAAGTGAAGATTTTCGAAAGAATGGTTTGACCTAGATACCGAATTGCCATGAATTTGAACAGCAAAAAGGCGGCTCATTTGTTCTATGAACTCATTTGTATTATACAACCAAAGCATGATTAAAGGAACATTTAAAATATTTTGTTAGAAAAATTAAAATATTAAATCAGTATATTCTTAATACAATTTAAGTTTCTTACTCGTGAGAATGTATAGCCAATTACAGGCTTCAACAGAAATCTTCCTCAAACATGTTTGTTTATTTTCCACTGATGCAGGAACTCATTTTTAATTTTTTCAATAACAATTTTAAACATGTGGCAACACCAAACATATATATTTTCAACTAAAAGCCATTTGAAATCCACTCAGTTTTATATCTACATTTTAGTGTTTCTTTATCTCATTGGTACTTGTGGCTTAAAGTTTTCAAAAGATGGCAACGCTTTAAAAATTCTCCCAAATGTAAGACATCTTAAACCTCTTCAGTCTGACACAAATATTACAGTGTAGCTTGCTAATTTTATTGAAACAGATGACAAGCGGAAACCAGCGGCCCCATAACGGCATTACTTCTGAATCTAACTTCAAATTTGTTGGCGACTCAATATCCGTAGAACAACTTCAAGTAGAAGCAGTACGAACTGATGGTAATGAGGAGAAAAAGTCTTCAACAATAGAGTTATCGACGAAATCAACAATTTTATTAATGTTGAGCCACCAGATGGTGTAGGTTATAATAAATAGATGCGAGCATGGCTGTAATATGAACTAGTCCGATAATATTAATTTGTTCTAAAAGCGTTCTGAGCAATATCCAACAATGATAGAGTTAAACTGGAAGTTTATGCTAAAGATATCAGTTCTCTTTTCCGGTCACCTTCAACGCTGAGGTGTTAACCCCAATAAAGGGTACCGAAACCAAAATACCGGTAGGGCAAATTTATTCCAATAGCATGTTACTGTCAATGGCAAACTATTTGGGTATAGGCATTTATTCCAAATTGAACTGGCAGATGGAACTGAAAGAAGGAAGATGAAGACTGAAGGCCAGTGAGGACAGACGGTGGATAAGTTTGACCAAACGATAACATACGTAGCCAGTGAAGAGCACAAAAAAAGAAGAAAACAAGGCAGCTTAAGCTCCATGGACCATCAAGGAAATCCTTCTGGACTAGAGTTCTGCTCGATGAAATATAAGCGGTAATGGTAATGCTTATAAACTGTCCAATGTTCAAGTAAATATCTATTGATAAATACGAGAAGGAGCTCAATAATAATAACGATGAGCTCATATTTAGTGATCATAGATTTAATAGTTCAGCTCGTAGACAAAAGTGGAGCAAGAGAGGCCGGTTTAAAATACAAGGCTGGTAAGAACTCTTCTCTGTTCTTGTCTAAAGACAATACGGACTATATTTTGGCTATACAAATCTATACTAAAACACATTTTTAAAGACTTTTTTTCTGTTCCTAATGTTCGAAAAAGGATGCTTCCATCTTTTCTTACTTTCAAATTTTTATTACTATTTTTTTAAGTATTCTATCTGATCCATTGTTATAATCAAATAAATTTTTCAATATTTCTTAAGAATACAATTTCGTGGTTAGGGTTGAAAGTCCAAAAAACTTCTGTTATTTAAATTTCTTTTAAAGATTATTCGAACATAAGTAAATTATGAATTTTGAAATACCAATAGTTATACCTAATTTCGGAATCTTAATCGATCTTAGATATATAGCTCTACTTAGATAAGTACATGTTGCTCCTGAGTAGCTAAAACGGTTACTTCACAAAGGAAGTACCACAAATTCTTTAGCTACGAAATACTTTGAAACAGAGTTGCCACCTAGATAAAAACGTAAGCTGAGAAAAATAATACAAAATATGTCCAAAAGTACAGCGTTTGAAAAATCTTTGAAATGTATAGCCTAAAAATATTTGGAAGAAGTTGCTACTTAATAAAATAAATAAGAAACTAATAAACTGAGAAAAATATACAAATATATGTAGTATATATATGTATATAAAACGGTCTTCTGTTGGCGGAGTTAATTTCTTAAGGAGAAAGATACTTCGAATTCTTTTCAAAACAAAAAAAAAAATTCTTACAAACGGCAACCCTTGCCCTGGTCGATTGGTAGTACGATAAAATCGAACCTCGGACTTTCGACACAAAAACTATATTTAGTTGATTGAGTTAATTTCCCCAAAAATAATAATACTTTTATATTTTTTCGTTTCGCCAGCTGAATAAATATCGGACAGGCTTTACTAGATTTTAGGGATTAGCTTGGAAGAAAGTTTAGAGGACTTTTGATTTATCTAAATGTGCTAGAATGCATTACATTGTGATACATTTTATATATAATGCTAGATGATTTTTTACTCCTCACTCTATTTATTTTTTTAATTAATTATTAATTGCTTGCATTGAGCTTGGCTGCACCTGTCAACTTGGCAGCGCAAAAAATTTGACTCATTAAGTCAAAACAGCATTTAATTTCGTAACTTTAGCTGTCATTTCATTTGCAGCAAATGTCACGATTTGCACAAAAGCAATTGAGACCAAATGCTGCACAATTGCACCACAACACAAACAGACGCACAGACGCACAGATGCACAGACGCGCGCGCGCCTAGATGTATGCTTGTTGTCATACACAGGCGAAGAAATGAATGCGACTAAGTGAATGCAATAAAGACCGAAAATGGGTGGGGAGCAACTGAAAACAAAGCATGAGCAAACAAGCACGCACAACTGCGGTGCATACAATACAAATGATGGCGATGGTGTTTGGGGTGTAAGGCGGAGAGGGTGTGACAAGCAGTGGCAGGTAGCCGCAAAACGATGCCTCGGCATGGCCATGTGCTTTTAATGCATTGATTGCAACAATGACGGCCGAGCAAAAAGACACGCAGCACGAGGTATCTGTAGTCGCATGTGTATGTGTGTGTGTGTGTGTGTGTGTGTGTGTTCAAAGCAAATATTGTGCACTTGTGTAATTTATATCGCAAAACAATTGTCATTAGAAAATGGCACACACACACACACGCACATAGGTGTGTGCGCATGAAAAATGGCATAAGATGCGGCGAAGACATAACTGCCACACAAAAAACGTTTGCAACAACAACACAAAAATGTGAAAGCAAACAAGCGCGTTGTGCATGCGGCAACCAACAAAGCCTGCCACAAATACAAGCAGCAACGGAGACGGTTGGCAAAGGACATTGAAGGGCAAACAATAAACTCGCGATTCGGTGGCGAGCTGCTGCGCTCGCTCGCAAGGCTTGGCGCGACTGCCACAAGCGCAGAGTGTTTGGTGGCGCAGCAGGCGACCGCTTGAAAATGCCACGCATCTAATGCACTTTCGGCTGACACACAAGAAATGGCGTGGCCAACAACAACAAAAATGGTATGAATGTTGGAAAAAGCCTTAACGGCTGCAACAACAATAACAAACGTGGCAGCATTGAAAGCAAGACAGCATAAGCGATTCGCAGAGTAGCAGCAGGTGTGTGTGTGTGTGTGTGTGTTATTATACATTTGCTGTCGCTTTGTTTTAATGCCTTTCCTGTTTTTTATTAAGCCTGCTTTTTCTTTCGCTTTTACAGCGCTACTGCCTTCCGTTGTTTGCACGTGGCATTGTGACTTTGTCCTTTCGCTTTATTACCATCGTTGTTGTTGTTGTTGTTGCTGTTGTTGCATGTGCAATTTGAAGACTTTTTTGTTCATTAGTGGATAATGAACAGCTTGGATTATGGCATTTGAGTTTGCCATTGTCTTTATTAGATTTGCTGCATTTGTTTTTGTTGCATGCACACCTCGCCACAGCGGCCATTTGCTGCAGTATTATTGTGTTCATGCGGGATTTATGTATGCCAGCCATGTTGTTCTTCATTTGTTTGCTTGTATTTATTATTCTTTTTTCATTGTTTGCTTGCTGTAGTTTAATATTAACATTCCTTGCATGCGGCAATTAATTTTGGCAGAGGCATTTCCATTTGGGTGTGTGTGTCTTGCACTTGTGTGTGTGTGTGTATTTACGTTGTATACGCGTTGTATTTGTATATAGTAGCGTCATATAATCCATAGTTAGGAGAGCTATATGTTATAGGACCAAAGCTTACGGAGAGTCGCAGGACGGACGGAGATTATCTCTGCTCAACGGTGGCAGCAATAAAGAAGACGATTACTGTGAAATCCAAATCGAGTAGAATAAGAATAAAATTAAGGTTCCATTAGTTGAACATAAAGAATAACGGCTAGAGTCTACATGAAGGTGATAATCCACAATCTGCTTGTATTCTTTCTACTTAAGCTTGAAATCGGTACTTATCTTCTAGACGCATCTGTAATATATCGAACGAAAATTATCCTTATTGTTCTAATACCTGAATCGCTGCACATAAATCTCTATCCTTACTCAACTTATACCAGTTATTAAAAGGCACTGCCTCTCATCAAAGGTTTAATTAACATTGGAGAAGGTCTCTTCAAACAATTTGATAATTTAGTCCAGTTCCTGCTTTCAGATGACGTTGAAACTAAGAACACCGACATAAGTCTACATGTAGTGCGAGCCTCTTCTGGGGCCTTCCATCACACATTTTTCAGTTATTTTTTGGACTTTGACTTCTTGATTTCAATTAAATCAGTAACAATGTGACAGCCAACATTGTTTCACCTTTGGTCACAAAAAATGATACACTAAATTTAAATACTCTTTACTTTATTTTAAATACTCAAAACTAAATTTAATGTGTGACTATTTTAAGACAAACTTTTCTTAAAGGCTGGTTATGTTTTCTTTCAGGTAACAATTTAGTTCCAATATATTTTCTTCTGTTCAAATGAAGAAATTTTTGAGTAGATGGCTCAATTATTTTGTCTAAATATATGAGCGATGGAGTAGGCGTAATTTGCGTCTGATTTTCAGGCCATTTTTTTTTTTTGCCTACAATGCAATGAGAACGTATTGCAAATATGATGAACCAAAGTTCAAATCAATCAAAAAGTTTGTAAATTATAAGGTGTTTCCTCAAGCTGTCCATCGTTCAAGTTTCTATATAACTTCATATATATCTCCATTAGTTTTAGTTCTTCTCTTCTTCTCTCTAGTTCTTCTCTTCTTCTTCCTTTCGCTCTTAGATTTGTGCAACATGTTACGCGGTTTTAAATTTACATTAAATGTTCTATAGTGATTTTGAAAAACGTTTCTCAATGAGAAAATATTGGTATTGATTTTGGCATGAATTCGACTTCAGGAATATTTCACGGTCACCATATACTCACACCCAACGCTCAATATAGCCGAAAATCCAATAATAAACACCTCTGCCACAACAACATTCTACTGATTTCAATGCAGCTTTTGAAAGTGACATTTCGCAAAAAAATTTTAATGCAATTATAGCGCAAACATGCCTGCAGCAGTGTCAGATATGAAGAGCAGGCATCCAAATACGCATTTATGGACTTAAGTGTACATAAGTGTTATATGTACATATGTATTTGTAAACGCGCTTGGATGTGCAATATAACAGACAACACCAAACAAAGCTGCTGTTGTGCAAAAAAAAAGCGAAATAAACCGCTTAACAAGAGCGAGCTTATCAACGAAATGAGACATCCCAATGAGGTGGTTTTGCACACACACACAAACAAATTGGCAGCAAACAAGTGTCAACAGGAGGCAAAGGTGAGCACAAAAGAACCATTGTTGCCAAAATAAGAAGCGGAGCGGACGCCAGTATGGCTGACGGACGGACGGACTGATGGAAGGAGGATAGCAACATACCAATGCATGCATGTGTAGTTGTAAATGAATGTGAGTTAGCAAATGAGTGCCACATGCTGGTCATATTGAAACATGTGTGTGTGTGTGTTACATAGTGTCAGCGCTGATGGTGATGAATTTATCCCCATTTGCATATAATTTTGCCCGCTAATGCACACACCTGCACACAGACAAAGTGCTGCTGTTAAGTTAGTTAAGAAAAAAAGTTCGCCAAACATGCATTCTGTGCCTGATTTTTATTTATTTTATTATTTTTTGCGCATACATTCGCTTCGCACCCGATTTCGGCAAATATGAAACTTTTCTGGTTTGTTAATGTGAATTTATTGCACTGGCCAAATAGCTTGTGAAGGACATGCGCGCCCCCCAAAATGTGAAAAACACTATTTAGTTAGAATTCCAAATTATGCACCCAGGCATATGTAACTCTATTTTTCAACAGGCACATGCATTTGTAGTCTTTCTAAATCCACCGTTAAGCTCGCAATGCGGTTCTCTCCCTTCCAAATTAACTCGTTGCAATTTTACAGCAACAAAAAAACCAACTTGTTTGCCTACAAATATTCTGTTTTATTATTTTAGTATAATATTTGAGTTTCCTTTTCCCCCTTTGTCCACATTTCATTAGCCTACTTAGGCTTTTTTGCGCAGTCTTCCTTTCAGTGACTTCCTTCAGTGCCAATTAAGCTAGTTTAAGAGTGAGTTATCTCTCTCAGCAGCAAAATTACTGCCCTCGCTGCTCTTTGCAACCACATATTTGGACTTAGTAACTTTTTTTTTTAAACTACATAGTGTAATTCATTTGCTTTCTCAAATGTGACGTTTACTTTGCTGAAAATGTTCTGCCACAATTTTTGCCTGCATTTCGCCAATGCGCTTGTTAACTCTTTACTTTTTATTAGCCGACAGGTAAACACCAGTTGAGCACAATTAGCTTGCCACACTTTTGTAAATTTTGTAATTTAATAGCAGCGGAAGAAAAGGTATAGCTATTCTTGATACTAAGTTGCGGTTGATTCACTCCTATTAGAATGGAGATCCAATTCCAACAGTCTTTTTGCATGCGCACTTAACGGTTATACTACTGTAAATATGGCAACCACATTTCCTTTGAAGCAGTGCAGATTCTACATATTAATAATTATTAATAAGTCTTTAAAATATTTTTGATTTTTCATTCCTTCTCCAATTCCAACAGCAAATTTAGTACCGGCGCTAACTTTCTAAGTTCGTCTTAGTATATAGCGAAAACTTGCTAGAGAAGAAGCATCAATATTACATCAAGATTAAAAATTAATTTCCAATCAGTTCCAACATCGCTGAATGAATTTCTCATCAGAACTGCTCTTCGCAGCACCGTCCCTCTTCTTTTATCCAAAGAAAATGCGCTGAATTCACCAGAGCTATTAACATTTTGTTGTTGGTCCATTTTGGCCGACACCAGCTCAATTAATTAGCGGTTTTTATTTGCTTCGCGGTAAACGGTAAAGACTCTAAATACTAAATGAAGTTAAGTTTCTCTCGACTTTTTACTTTTGAACATTATTTTATGTGGTTAATCAAATGAAAATTTCGTCACCAAATTCTCCATGCTCAATATTTATTTTCCATTTTACTTAGTGTTAAATGTTAGCAATATACTCTGATCCACAAGTCCATCCATTTTCCCAATAAACTCCTCAAGAGCAGTCTGCCCTGACAGAGCCGTCGTTCCATGCTCTGTATGAAATACTGGAATGAATATCAAGTTACTTGTTAGTTTTGTTCGCATAGACCGAAATATATTGGGTTGTTCGGAAAGTCATTTCGTTTTTTCCCGCCAGAGGACTTAATTACGTTTTTTCGAAACTAACTGCACACTTAAGCCCCATAACCATTATATGTCATGAGAGCTGATATTGCAAGGCTTGTGTGTGAAAAAGTTCTATTAATTCTACCCAGTAGTTTTTGGTTGGTGCCTTTTTAAATATGGAGAGCAATAAGCAGCATTTTCGTCATATTTTACTTTTTAACTTCAGAAAAGGTAAAAATGCTGTCCAAGCGAGAAAAAAATTGACGGATGTGTATGGAGAAGGCGTGTTAACAGTACGCCAGTGCCAGAACTGGTTTGCAAAATTTCGATCCGGCAATTTTGATGTCGAAGATGCACCACGGTCTGGAAGGCCGGTCGAAGCTGACAAAGATGCGATAAAGGCATTAGTTGATGCAAATCGGCGAATCACCACACGAGAGATCGGTGAGAGGTTAAATTTGTCGAATTCAACTGTTTATGGCCATTTGAAAGGCATGGACTTAACCTCGAAGCTCGATGTGTGGGTGCCCCATGTCCTTACCGAGCGAAATTTGTGTCGTCGTGTTGACGCGTGTGATTCGCTCCTCAAACGTCTAGAAAATGATCCATTTTTGAAGCGGATTATTACTGGGGACGAAAAATGGGTTGTATACAACAATGTTAAACGCAACAGGTCATGGAGCAGAAAAGATGAACCGGCTCAAAGCGTGTCAAAAGCCAACATTCACCAAAAAAAGGTGATGCTCTCCGTTTGGTGGGATGTCAAAGGAATCGTTTTTTTTGAGCTTTTGCCGGACAATACAACGATTAATTCAGAAGTCTATTGTCATCAGCTGGACAAATTGAATGATTCACTTAAAGAAAAGAGGCCCGAATTAATCAACAGGAAGGGTGTAGTGTTCCACCAGGATAATGCGAGACCTCACACAAGTTTGGTCACTCGCCAAAAACTTTTACAGCTTGAATGGGACGTACTGCAACATCCACCATATTCTCCAGATCTGGCGCCTTCCGACTACTATTTGTTCCGGTCCCTGCAAAATTTTTTGGATGGCAAAACCTTTACCTCAAATGAAGATGTCAAAAACCACCTGGACGAGTTTTTTGCCAGCAAGGACCAAAACTTTTATGAGAGGGGAATTATGTTACTGCCAGAAAGATGGCAAAAGGTGTTGGACCAGAATGGCCAATATATAATTTAATAAAATATTTATTCATTATACGAAAACTGTCTTTCATGTTCCCCAAAAAAAACGAAATGACTTTCCGAACAACCCAATACTTCCCAATCCCTCACTCGGTTTATAATAGTGTTAGCACTGATAACTTAGTTGGATTTCTGGGCTGAAGTTGTTACTGATGTTGCTTATAATTTCTAAAGTGGAATATATATAAGAATGATAAACATATGGCTTGTACGGAAATTTCTTTCAGAAATTTTCCAAAAAGTCTCGGATGAATATTAGAAGAAAAATCTAGGGCAGAAATTGTAATAAAATGGATGAGCGATCTTGAAGTAAATGCATCTAAGAAGGTTAAGGTCTGGAAGCATTTGAAAACAAAACTTGTTTATATCTTCCTCATGCACTTTACTGCGACTACATTCCCTTACCAAACTTTCGGAACGAACTCGGTCGGAAGAAATTTTATTCGAAGAAAGTCCTTGTATAAAATTTTTGGAACCCTGACAACTGCACCACTCCATAAAACCAACCACTTAAGGGAACGTAAAGACACGGTTTTCTTGAAAAATAAATAATCACCATAACAACTGCAGCTTTATTGAACTTTTGGGTTCGGAAACAGGGTTGCATCCAAGCAATGAATTATAAATAGTAAAAATAATATCGCGTTATGACATATTGACGAATCATATGCTTCGGTTTACTTCGTTAGATCAGGTGGAGCTGACCATAACAGCACATACCGATTTTGTGACTGATAAAAGTTCCTTAGAATTTATAGTTAGATTCCTGCTAGACCGAACAACATTTCGATTGAAAAGATATCCAAAAGAATATTACTAAGCTAGATATATAGCTAATTTAAAAATATTTACATTCATGCTTCCCATATCTCTTCTTCTTGCCGATATGAAAAGCACCGTTATTTCAATATAGATATCATTATATAGTTTCAAGTACAACAAACACTCACAGATCCATGCAGACGGTTTATTACTTTACAACTATTCAATTATTTACGAGCACAGAAGAAAATATGCCCCTACTAAGTCGAGACAGATACTCCGCTGTTTTTATAAATCAGAGGAAATCCGAAATCCAACAAAAACCAAACACTGCTGCATGCCCCATCATGCAGGCTAACTGTTTTATAATTAAATTCCGCTTTTTATCTGTTTAAGTGATGCGTTAGAGCAGAATGCCATCTTTTGAATTCATTTTTTATTTTTTTTTTGTTCGCCGCCCACCTCCTCCCACTTGTTCCTCCACAAGTTATTGGTGCCGGCACTTACACCACCACAACTGTGCCGGGCAATGATGAAGCAAAGGAGGGAGTGGTTGGCAGTTGGATACGCTGAGTACAACGCGAGCAATTACAGTTATATCAAAAAAACACACAACTTCAGTAGCAGAAGCAGAAGCGGGAGCAATGGCAATAACGGTTTTCTCAAAGCAGCAACAGCAACAGCAAAAATGACAATATTGCTTGCAGCTAAATCATGTTCCAGTGCAAAAATTAAAAGTCACTGACAAACCGTTATAACTTAGACGCGAGTTGGGGCGAAACAATATTTATGTTTGTTGGTGCGCGGGGGGCGGGTGGGTTTATGTATGAAGGAGAGATAAAAATATGTGAAGAAATGTAGAAATGTAGAAATGTAGAAATAATTGAAATTCGTGGAACGAGCGGAAATTTGAAGTACAGTAAACCAGCAAGGCCATTTCGTTGAGGAATTTTAATAAATCATTCGCAAATTAACAATCAAAATGTGCTTTTCTTTTCAGTTTCTTTGAGTTGCCAAAGCAATATACGAATAAACACGAAGGCGTAGAAGGAGCGGAGAAGGAGCAGAGAAGGAGAGGAATTGTAGTGCATTCTAAGGCAAAATTAGTTGAAAACAAGTAAGACAGGGCAAAGTTCGGGTGTAACCGAACATTTTATACTCTCGCAATGTGCAAGGATCAGAGGCGGAGATATACTTTTAGGTGATGGCATAACTTTATATTAAAAAATGTTGCGGAAGAATTCAACATTCATTATTCGAAGAAATTGTAAATGGATTGCAATCATATTTGGTATCTTATTAACTTATATTACATGTCATAGACTCTTGTACTTTCCATGCTATATTTTGCTTCGTGTCAAAGATATTTATATTAAAATATATCAAACTAACTCAAAAGTGATATATGCGGCATAAACTCAACCAAAGTGGTTTAATTGAAAATATTAGATACATGAGGAAAAAGTCAACCAGAGAAAAGGAAATTAAGAATTAGGAATTATATTAGGAATATGGGGCTTAAACCACGGTCTAGACGTCATATTTAGCGCGAAATCACATTTTGTTTAAGAGAACATACCCACTTAATTTCATTAAATTATCACACATATTGACCAACATAAACGGTTTAAAGTCAGATGGAAAGTAGGGAATTCTTATATCGGGCTTTTTTGGGAAAGAGGAAGATCTGCACTGACATTATCACATTAACTCTTTTCATTATTCAAGTATCTTGGGGAACATGCTTTCACGCAATTTCGTGAAGGTAACTCACACACTGACCGACATATTCGGCATAAAGTCTGCTAGAATAACAAAAATCATTATATGTAGTATACGGGAGCTGGGATAATTCGTTGAACGATTTCACACATAAGTGATCGGCAGTAAACTATTGTATATCCGATATTACACGTTCATTTAATTTTTCTAAGATATCTTATAGATTTGCCGTTGTATATGGTATAAAGTGTACCCAGAGGTTGAAAATCCTTGTATTAGGTATATTTGTGGATAGGGGCAGTGCTTACCCTATTTTATCCTTTTTAAGCACATGGACACATTGTTAACAGAAAGAGACGCTCTCTAAATTTCAAAGAGATAACTCATATATATTGACCGTTATATATGGTAAAAAGTCTACCGGAAGGTTGTAAAGCCGTATATTAGGTATATGGGGCTAGAGTAAGTCTTTCGCCGATTTTCCCAATTTTTGATACAAGACTAGATTATTATCATGGAAAGATAATCCTCCAATTTCACTAAAATATCTCGCAGATTTCGCGATAGTCAGATAGAGGCACTGAGGTCCTAAAATTTTGTATCTGGTGGCTTTAAAAGTTATAATCCGATTTCGTATATTTTTACGCAAGAGATGGCGTATCTTGAGCATCTGGCACTATTTGTACAAAGTTTGATTTTCATATCTTAATTGCTGCTAGTTTTATCTACTTTAAAGTGAAAGGATCAGATGAAACTTAAAATTTTGTTATATAAGAAGTAGGCGTGACTTTTATTCGATTTCGTCCATTTTCACCATGTGATATAGAAATGCAAATATAATGTCACATACCAAATTTTGTTGAAGATTTCATGTTTCTGACGTGTTCCTTCAGCGAGTTGTCGCATTTTGAGTAGTCTTCAACATAACTTTTGTGTGTGAGGTGGTCGTGGTTATTACTCGATTTCACTCATTTTCTCAGTATTTGAAGAGATGCTCGAAAAAGTTTCTCGGAGCAAGTTTGATTGATATACCTTTAACGGTTTCGGAGATATATATACTAAATCTTTTGGGGGGCGGGGCCACATTCATTTTTAAAAAAAAAATTTCCCACAGATGCCTCGCCCCACTAGGATCCTCTATACAAAATAAGACGATTATATCTTAATTTTCTAGTTAGTTATAGCACTTTATCTATTTTCGATTAATGGCATTTTGTGGGCGTGACAGATGTCCAATTACGCCCATCTGCAATACCAACCATCTTATGGTGACAAAGAACACGTGTACTAGGTTTCGTCAAAATATCTTAGTTTTTACTTAAGTTTTCGTTGCGCGGACGGACAGACAGTCACTCGAATTTCAACTCGTCTTTTCATCCTGATCATTCATATATATATATATATGTCTTGAAAATCTGACTATCATATATAACAGAACATGACATATTTAACATAAGCTAATATTGAAGACGAATACAAACATCATCCTCAAGTAATCAGTTGCTGACTGTACTATTTAAAAAATATCAGAATTTAAATTTTTGGCAATTTCTTACCAGCGTCCAACAAATAATACGAAATCTAACAAGCTTCACAAAAAAATTGGAAGCAATTGCACAAGCCCTATTCTGTGGAAAGTAACGAACCTTATCTGAGTATACACAATTTGCAACCTTTCGTTCATTTACTTTTAGTTTTGGCCAAGAAAGAGCAATAACAGTTATAAGTAAATAATAGTATCTCCAAAAAAATTCCCCAATAACGTGACATTTAGAATAAAGTAGCTTTTATTTCAGTTTAAGCACAAACATTTTTGAGCTGTTTCTTAAGTTTTAATAGTTCAAAACAGGTGGCAACCACACACTTGAAATTTTTTTTTTAAATAAAACCCTCTTGAATACATGCATCGCCAATTTAATTGATTTTTAAAACAGTACAAATTTAAGCATTTGATCACATTCTGGTACATAACTCAGAACTCATAACTCATAACTTAAGCCCTTTAAAGAATTTAAAATAATTATGCGCAAAATACGGCAAATTATTTTTCTTTGTACTATTATTATTTATTTTAAAATATTTTCAAGTAATATGGCAACTATGAGAATTATATTTATGTAATAAAGTTAACTTAAGTGCCTGCTATTGGACTCGGAATGTTATAAAAAAATTTTTTTTTATTTATTTATTTTTTTTCATTTCATTATGCTGCGACAACTCTTTTTCAGTATTTTTTGTAAATATTCTAGACTTGAAAGCTTATGCGTTCATTCCAAGGCTTCTAAAGGAAACAGTGAATATCGTGGTGTGATCCGGGTTTAAGGAAAACTCTTGTTATTTCTTAAGACATGCACATCAATATACATATATAATGTGTAATATGTAATATGTAATATATATATATATAAAATACATACACACACATAAACTATATTTTGGACTATTTTCCCATTTAACTTATATTTAATGCCGAATTTCATATTTATTCAAGTGAATCATCAAGGCAATAAAAGCCAAATAGAAATACAACAAAGTGTCTTCCTAAAAGCTGCAGACGCATACATAAAATGACTGCATATTCGCAAATAATCAGATAAGACGCCATTTACGAACTGATTTTGAGTTTATGGCGGAGCAAAAA
This sequence comes from Bactrocera minax, assembly GCA_021498325.1. Classification (NCBI taxonomy): domain Eukaryota; kingdom Metazoa; phylum Arthropoda; class Insecta; order Diptera; family Tephritidae; genus Bactrocera; species Bactrocera minax. The sequence goes on along the minus strand of JAKEEE010000043.1, from coordinate 1,710,558 downwards.
GATGATAGTTGGGACATTAAAAATTCTCTTTGCTGGCAAAAAAAAAAACACACAGACACGAAGGCAATGGAGCAAAAGAAAAGATTTCTTAATAAAAAAAAAAACAACAACAACAACAACAACAACTCGTTGCAAAAGCGAGAGTCATAAATTTTGTAAATATGCATAAAAGATAATTTGCGTGAACAAAAGGCAATCGCACACACACACACACACGCACACACCGACACAAACAAAAGTACATTCGAGCATACAAAGTGCGCATAATGGTGCATGTGTTGCAGTGCAGCAATGCGGCAACAATAAGTACTTAGTAAAATATATATAAACATGTATATGTATAAACATATGTATGTGTGTGCGTGTGTGTGTGTGTGTGTGTGTGTTGCAATGGCGTCTGTAATGTAAACAAAACGCCACGATGGCAAAAATTCAACACTCAGCCATGCACTTGGCATTTTGTGATTGTATGCGTGTCAACGGTTAAACACACACACACACACACACACACACACACGCATACATGTGCACCCTATACAATAACTATATGTACAGTTATAGATACATTGTTTGCGGCGTGTAGCTGTGTAAGCTCTTCAGTGCTGTTTGTTTACTTCTAGTATGTTGCATGCCACAATGGTTTTGCTCGTGATTGTTTAATAAATTAAAATGACGACTAACGATAAAATTTGAATTTCACTTCAATTGCCAGGCAAAGCAATTCAGTGTGTAGTTAGTGATATAATTGCTGTGCCATGCTGATACCAACCATACATCACCACCATACACCTATATGCATAGGTGGTTACACACCAATCTGCATAGCTAAATGCATATAAATACATACATATATACAGCATAGATTCCTAATATCGAAGTAGTTGTGTATTAATACGAGGGTTAGTGCGTTTCTGCTATAAACTTGCAACATGAAAAATCGCGCAATTCGATCACTTGCAACATGGACTTGCAACCGGAGTTTAAGGCATGGCGTATATGAGTAACCTTCGAAACGCCTGTTTAGAGGTGTTTGAAATAAACCTAAGCAAACCTAAACCTAGCTCCACATTTCATAGCGACTACGAATTTATCGTGTTTATAGCGGTAAATACCAGAAAGACCAATGAGCTCGATTTTAGGGAGCAACGGAAACGTAAGAGTATTCTACTAGGAGAAAAATTAAAATATTACCAACTCTATAGTCATGAGTAGCTGACAAGTTCTCCAACCCCAATTATTTTAGTTAAAATATTGTCAAGTTTATACAAGAAATTCTTGACAAAAATTTGTTGTCTTTTAACTTTTATCCAAAGAGGGGTTTTGGAGACTCTTCCAAAAGGTTTCATAAAAAGTATATTAAAATAGTAGCAAGGCGGTGAAATTGATTTACATAAATTTTTAAACGAGAGTATTACTAGCACTCCCTCATAGAGTTGTTGCTAACATTGGCTATTAAGTGTAAATAACAAATGAGAGTTAAAACATTAACCTTGGAGTACAAGGCAAGAATTTTCTATAAGAGCTAGTCATATCTCAAACGTATTATATAACATAGCGATGTTGCGAAATAATATATATAAGTTCTTAAAATGGTCCACATATCGAATAAACCAAACGAGCTGTTGCAAAACCCTGAAAAACAAAATACTCTCCTCTCTCATAAATTTGCTCATATTAATGTTAGAAAATATGTAGGAAGTGGCGTTGGGAAGTTGGGAATGAAATTAGTCGAAGTAAGAACAAAACATTTGTTGAAATCATTCAATATTATTAATAATATTGAATCTGAAAAAATCTTTCGGAGTATACACTTCTAACATGACGATGATGCTCATACAAAAATTTCGAAGATGTTAGCTATAAGCAAACTCCAATAAATTGTAAAAGATACTTGATAATGATTTGAAGGCGTGAAATGCTGTAAATAAATTTGAAACAACTAATTGCATAACAAATAACTATTTATATGTGATTACCAACTTACACTTTTCAATCTGTTGAACTGTTTGGACTGACAAGAGCCAAAGTGATTGCAATTATTACGAGCTCAGAGCGCTTCGTGAAGAAAAATTGGTGCAAAATAGCGTTAAAAACAACCTACAAATTGTTAAAGTCGATGCCAAAGGAACCTAATTTTTAATTGCATGGAATATTAGACGACATGAACAACAACAAATTAGTGCTCTGAGCGCTCGGCAATTTTATCTATATGTCATATTCGAAGCACAAGAGTAGTTAATGAGTATTCAGCGCTATGACGTCATTCAGTGGAGCACAATACGTTCTGTCTACTCTTCCACCAGTGTTCTTCCCCAACAGCACACCAGAAAAGTGTTAAATATTTATGTAAAGTACGGATCTCTCGAATGAAAAAGTAAGCTTTCTATTCTACTTTGCCTTCTACGTTAAGGTTGCTAAGCAACAATTGATGTAAAACCTTATTACTGGACCAACCTAACCATAAAGGAGTACTTTCGATTCGAACAAGTCGCCATATTCTTTCAAAAAATTACGTTCACACGCTTACTTATTTTGTTACATTGGGCAAAATGTAAACAAATTAAGTTGGCTTCTAACTTATCCATAATAGAGCGACACTTTAAACCACACTTTACTTAAAGCTTGGTTTTGACTTTCGACGACTTAATAATATATAACTCAACAACGACTCTGGAATAACTTAAAAAATTAATATATGTAGACGAAGAAATGCAGAATATGTCAAGAAACACTGCATTCGTCACTGGAAATGTCCAATTTCTGATATTTATTGGAATCCCTCTGTTTCGGAGGCTTGAATTTACTTGAAGTAATCTTTTTGTATGCTGGTATGCTTACTTTTGGTTATTGTAAAAGTTGTTGTAAAAATATGACAAAGACGAAAGACTCTAAAAATATATTTGCCATTGAATCCTTAAAACAACTACACATACAACAACTTTGAATGGGGTAATGTTTTGATTAAAAGTGTTTAATAACTGAAAAAGAAACTACTTCTTAACTCCAATTAGTTATACTGTGAACAAGATATGCGGCCCTCGCATATAAATTCACACATACACATGCGAACGCATATATAACAGTATTTATATACATATATAACAGTATTTGTGTGTGCATAAATTATTGCGCTTGGCAGTAGCAATGCTAAGCTGTCGCAGCGAGCAATGCCGATCATTGCTTAGTTAAGGTGGTCGGCCAGTACAAATTATCGCATTTGCAATCAAAAGTTAAACAACACACTCACACAATTACACATGCACACATGCACACATGCACAACAGCAATAACAATTAATATCAGCTAGATACAAGCAACAACAATAACATGGCATGGCATTAAGCAAGTGTAAGTAAAATTTACAAGCCTTCTTCAAGCGTCTTCTCAAGATGCTCGAAGGCCTCTTAACAGCAAAATGTCCGACCGACGACGATTCGTCTATTTGACGCAATGTCAAGTCAAGACAAGCTTGCTTGCTGCTGCTGCTGCTACCAAGTTGCCGTTGTCGTAATTTAGCAGTGAAGCCGCTTGTGGCCGGCTAAACTTCTTAAGTCTTTGCATAAGAAATTGACCAGAAGAGCCGCAAAACCAAACAACGACGTGACACATCGAAGCGGTCGTCGACAAAACAATCGCACTCGCACACACACACACGCACATGCATTAAATTTATTTCCCATATAAATGCACAAGTATGTATGTGTATGTGTATGTGTGTGAAATAGTTATTTTAGGCAAATGCATACAACTCAGAGCCTGGCATGACTTTACGCCAACACTCAAAAGCACCTGTCGTTGAATTATTCTCGGTTGACAAACCCGAATCTTCGGAGGCCAACAAATTTGCCAGCTAACACACTTGGCTTCGTCGTAAGGTCTTAACTTGAATTTCAACGTTCACTTCGTTGATATTTAGCAAGCTGTAGCAGTTCGTGTCTATGTATGTGTGTGCATGTGTGTATGTGTGTGTGTGTATGTGGCGCCATTTGCGTGTAAATGTATGTAAAAGCAATGAGGCTAACAATTTGATTATGCAATATATTTTCTGGGATTTAGTTGTACTTAAGACTTTGCACTAACGGTAATTGCGCTAGACTTTTGGGAAACTGAAAATACTTGAAAAATCCATTACAGTCAGTTCTAGGAGCGACTATGGGAGGGCGTTTTATCCAAAGAAAGTAGCAATGGAATGCATGTGTGGCTAGCAGGTGTTTTCAGCTAGAATTCAATGCAGGATTGCTTTGTTAGGCAACTAACGGTAATTTAATAGAACACTTTCTTGTATAATTTTCTACTTCAAATATTATGATATAGCATAATTCTCAGAATTTCTGTTGCTGTTGCTTTTCATAACAGAGCTGTGACGGCAACATGTTCTGAAATCATCATTGGGTCAAGCGATATATAAAGAGATTTAATACCAAATAACTCCATTGAGAGGTTGATGTATCTTCTCATTCTGTAAAATGTTAGAGGAATAGATAAATTTTCAAGTCAGCATCTTATACATTACACTCCATGACTATAGACTTGTCAGATTTGCACCATTGCAAGAGAAGTTAGTTGAATCCCATTTGGTCACCATCACTTCCTCACCTCACTTTGAGTCTAATCGAGTTCGTCGACAGCTTCTGCTGCCTCGGTAGCATTGTAATAACTAATGCGGGAGCAGAAGCACATCGCTACTATAAGATGAGTAAAGCAATGGAGCTATGGAGACTAATAAACTAAGGAGGGGAGACTAAGCAAACTATGCTAAACTAAATAAAGCGCAGAAAATGGCGCTGGATTGGTCTTACACTAAGGAAGACTCCAAACAGCATTATGAAGATGTGAAGATGACTGGACTCCTCAAGGGAGCAGAAGTCGCAGCTTACCACAGATAACATAGAGAAAGTCCGTGCTGCTACTGTGGCGAGGCAGTGAGGAGTAAAAACAAAGTGAGAGGTCGAAACTAGTTTTCTTACGCTCGATGATTACAATATTCTGAACTGTTCTGGCATAGTTCATAGCTGTGGCCCTGTCAGTCGGAGTGACAGAAAATCTTGAAAGAACAATTATATTGCAGCTGAACCCTACAACTGGTAAACTCGAAACCTCTTAATACCTCAGCACAGCTAGACAAGTGATATATAGGCCGCATTCCTGGAGCCATTGAAAAATTGAATACTTGACAGTTTCTAATTCCACTTGTACTCTCGTAATGACGTTACAGCCATCCTGATGTTTACTGAAAGAAAAACTCTCTAATGAGAGACGGAGACAACAGCAGTAGACTGGGAACTATCTCTCTGCTCAAAATGGAAGCATGGGCAATCTGCTCTTATGCTTACAGTTCTAGAAGGACCTCTTATATCAACTATTACTATAACATTAAGTTCAGGGAGTGTAAATTATAAAAGCTTACTGAAGAGTAAGTGCCGTAGCTTATTCAGCATGCGAAATGACAGGCAGTCTTTCAATGGAAACCAAGTAGGCACGGTTTCTATCGAACGGATAGGGCCTTGAATTTTTTCCTGTTCTAGCATGACTCGCATCAATTATTCTCCTCTAGCTATCTCTCTTCAATGTTAACAGCTTAATTAAGACGCCTAGAAAATTTGTGGAGGAGCACCACTTCTTACCACATATCTTTCGATGGTTTCCTCAGCTGGTTTCGGAATATGGCTTTATCAATATATTCTCCCATATTCATTACCTCATTTATTTGCCAGAAAAGCATCTCAAGCTCTTTGATATCAATTTGGCTTGGAGCTTTCGAATTAAATTTTCAATGACTATTTCAGCTCGGTTATGGCTGGCAACTTCTTCCAATACTCACTATTTCGGTCAGCAATGAAATCACTAGCAAAGCTCGTCGTGTGCTATAGTGGCCTTAGACGGCTTACTTACATACAGCTTAAATGTTTCTAGAATATCAAATAACTTATATAATTTAGTTGAAATAAATTTCCTTTCATTTTAGTCCTTTACAATAATTAATAGCAACTCCTATCCGCACCATTCGGACCTTCAATATATTTAGCTCTTTGTAGGAGCTTTTATTAATTACATATCTTCTGCCCGCTAAGGCGTCGACATGCACAAACCAAAAAATGCCGGAGCGCATAAAGAATTTTATTTGATTTTCTATAAATAACATATGCAACAAATACAACAAATACAACAAAAATGCAAGAGAGCAAAGCAGTGACGGCTCAGCAATAAGAAGACACGCTGCTATTGCGGCAAGTGCGGCAAGTGCGGCATTAAGTTATTCAGTCAAGTTTCCAGGGAGAATTAAATCTTGACACAGCGACACCTACTCGGCGTGTACAACATAATTTCTAAGTGGTCGTAAGTTGTTCCCCGGAGCAGGCAGAGTACACCAAAAATTTATGCATTTCGCCAGCAGTGAAGCATGCCACACCACACCAATACATACATAAATAAAGCGAATAAAGCGAAATGGATAAATATTATATATGCATGTAGGTGTATATATATTTGTGTGTGTATGTGTGTGAGTGTGCATGCATAAGTAAATAGATTTCGATTTCTGTGTTCGTTCGTTTTTCTTTGGCTTTGTGTGCAGCTTTAACTTTGTCGTTGTCGTCCATGCAGCTGTTGTTGTTATTGTTTTTGCCGTAAATGGTTGGCGTTTTGGTGAGGCGTTCGCTCGAGTGCCAACGACTCCATCAAATCGACTTACTGACTAGATGACCGTCTGGTTAGCTGCCTTGGCGTTGGAGTCGCCGGCTGCCAGCGGGAAACGATTGTAAGTGTGTGTGTGTGTGTGTTTGTGCTTGTATTTGTGTGCATGCCAAACCGCTGCATAAGCAATGAGTTTGTCTTGCGGGTCAGCTGCATCACTTAGTTCAACTTACCGCCACACATACACACACACACACATATATATTTGCACACCTTATACCCTTCTCCGGCAGTTCGACAGCTCCACTGACCGCTTGTACAGGTTTTCGATGTCTCAATGTCGTTGTCGCCTATTTGATTTCCTATTTTAGTACAAATGCTTGTGTGTTTATGAGTCAGGATATATATATATATATGTTTGTTCTACTTGCCGTTGTTTACCATCGTGCTTAGACATTGTTGTTGTTGTTTGCATTTTTGGTTTCTGTACTGAATATTTTACACCCGAATGAATTGCCGAATTTGTTGGTTTTGCGCTTGAATAATTTGCAATCTATGTTAAATAAAATTTTATTGCAGAGTACTTTTTTGTCAGATCAATTTAGCACGCACTATTCGCTAACTTTTTCTTTTTTTGCGTTTAAAGTGCGAAAATTTGGATGGAATTTATTTGACGATGCACCCACCACCCCCATGTTCAAGGGTCAAGAAACTGATGCCACCGGACCGTGGACCCACTGAACTTTTAGTTTGGTTTGTATTGCTTTCTTTCCTAGTAGACTTTCCTCCACCTCAGTGGACATAAAAGTTGAAGTAGATAAGCGAGAACCTCCTACTCCATCGTTAAGTTGATGAATATCCTTTTTAAAAGTTTAATGTCCTCTCTAACGAACAGACAGCTAACAATTCTTGTTTGCTATAGACCTTGACCTTCTGCTACTTGCGAATATTTATTGTGTTCTGGAGTTAGCACTTTAGCAAGCAGGCGTCTTTAAGAAAGACCAACTGTGGCCAAAAAGGGGTCTTGTACGACATGGACTAACCAAAAGCTCATTGATTCTCATACCCCGGTTTTTAATCACGATGTTGCTTTCCCTTAAATGTTGCTTAACATTTCTGTTTGTGATATATAAATTACTGGGACTCTGTATCCCATAAACAGATCCTTGTGTTCATAAATTTGCTCACGATTATATCTGGCTAAATACCAATGGACATATAGGTATAGGAGGAGGAGCGTTATACCCTTATATCAGAGGTATCTGTTTAGAATTTCTTGAGTTTCTTAAACAAATTCAATTTTGATTATTGTTGTTTTGAAAGATCATTGTTTTTAAAGGACACAGGAATGTCAATATCAAATTATAACAAATAAAATTAAAAAACTACAGCCTCTCTAGCACTTGCAAAAAAAATCAAAAGTCCAGTTGAGATTTAGCATATAGATCTTACGAGAGCGCTTAAGTCCAAGCAAGGTCAGTTTTTGCTTGTTAAATTTTAGCATTTGTTACATTTTCCAATTTCCTCTCATGTTCTCACTTAACCAACAACATGAGGCCCAGATATTATTACAGTGAAAATAAGAGAGCTGTATTTTTCATATTTTCTCACAAAAACCTTGACCAACTTAATTCAAAAAGGAAGCAATTATACGTGTAGATACCCAACTTATCTATAATAAATGCTTTTCTGAGTCGAAACTAAGACACAAAGTATACCAGCGGCAGCTAAGGGCTAGAGTTAACTGTACGAATATTTTCGATTTTGCGTCGAACTTCAATTGAAGCCGGAATTTGGAAAACGACTTTTCTTTGTCACACTAATATTGGCTGCCAGCGCGTCAGTCGCAGACAGAAATTTCAAATTCTGAAAATAGTTTTTCTTTTTTTTTTCTGAAAATAGTCAGTTTAAAATTTCAAAGCAAGTACTTAAAACAGCAGAAGGAAGCTTGATCTGAAAAATCAGGAGAAGTTTTTTGTTATTGGTTTATAATAAGCTGCACTTAGAAGTTTGGTAGGTCTTCTCTCTTTTTTGTAGTGAGCGGCTTTCGCCAAAAGCGAAGCTTTATCCAGCCTCAAATCACTACAAGCATTAGTAAAAACTTTTTCCATAAATTCCTACGGCTTAGATTTTATACTTGAACGCTTCTTCAAAAGAATGACCTTGAAATACTTTGCAACGTGGTATGAGATCAGACGGGTCAAATGGTGTCTGACATATGCCAATAACCAAATTTTATGACATTTGGAATTTTAATAACAATGGATACTTTTTCTTGGCAAATGCTTCAAAGCCAATTAGAATTTGAATGAACCAATTATTAATATAAGCCTATAAGAGCTTGAATTTTTCAAAAAAATTTTTATTCCACAAATTTATTTACACAATTATGCCTATACATATATATATATATATATATGCATGTGTTCGCCTGTCATGCTTATTGAACACCCTTTAACAGAATAATAATAACAATATTAGCATTTGTGGCTTTGCGACAATTCCACCGATAAATATATCTCGCATGACTTTATGATTGCTCGAGTTACCAACCCTGCCAGCATTGACTAACAAGGTCCATCAGCTGCTTACACTTACATATCGGCAACTAAATGTAATATGTATTCATGTTATACCCTTACACTTACACTTAGTATGCTTAAGTACCTCAATTGCTTTCGAATTTATCAAACACAATGCCATCATTTCCATATTATTTGCTCTTTTCCACACGATTCCTTCGCCAATTTCGATTCCAAGCGATATCAAAAAGGATAAATATTTCGAAGCATACACATACATATTTATATACTTTATAGCAAAGGCATTTCAGTACAAAGTTGTTGTTGTTGTTGTTGTTGTTGCACACCGAAAGGACAATTGTTGATCATATCCTTTGCCTGTTTGGTTTGATTTATGCGGCATGCCGACGGCTGTAGGCAACACACTTTAGCCATTTATTTTTGTAAGTTTTACCCACACACACACACACACACACACACATACACACACATACATACAAATGTTCAGAGCAGAAATAAGTCAAAACTCAATTGTTTGTGTACAAGTATTCATAAATAAATATGCTTACATATAGACAAGCCTTCGTTGATTTATCGATAAACATACAGTGCATATATTTTATTTGTGTAGTCTCTTCTATGTATGAGAATGTGTGTGTGTGTGTGTCAAACACAATGGAGTTTATTGAATAAAGTATTCATTGCTTTGAATGTATCAATGAATTGCTGTTTGAATGAGGGTTGTGCAATAAAATACGATGCCACACGTGTTGAAATCTACACTAGCATATACATACACACACATATACAAATATACACACAAACGAATTTATATAGCGTTGATATGACTCATGAGTAGTTGTAATAAAAGCCGAAAAATCGCTGCGGAAATGAGTACAAGATGATTGCAATAAATAATGAAAACTATGCGAAAATGTATATAATTACTAGGAGTACCAAATAAATTTGTAAAGCGGCTGAGGAAATTTTTTTTTTTCAATAAAAAAAATTTTTTTCTACTAAATATTTTTAGACAATTTAAAAGCTCTAGAGAAAGTTATGCAGTACAATAAAATCAGCGTTACAAAATTGTTGTTGTTATCTTTAACAACAGCTAATAATTGATCTTGCGGTCTAACTTAACTGTATTCTGTTCCAGAACAGGAAAGCTTCTGAAGGATTTTAAAGATTTGAGCACTATACGGATGATATAGGGTTTTCAGCTATCTTATCAATCTTATCAATAATATCGACACAATTTTGGATCACTGGTTTCACTGCATCACATATCCCTGGTATATCTCAAGCGTATAATTGCAAAATAGCGAAAGCAATTTCCAGAAAACTTTTCTTGCGAACCAATAAAATTAGGACTTGATTTTACTCGATCATTGATCCCAAGAAGCCTCATTAGACAAACGTTTGCGTGTTTGAACCCTTGCCTTAAATTCCAAAAAAAAAACCGAACGGTCTTAAGAGAAGTTGACTCAGTCCGCGAAGCCGATGTTTATAGTGCCTTCAAAAGCTATGGAACAGTAGATGGAAAGATGGAAACGTTCATATTGACCTTATTTGGAGAAGTAGATGTAGGAGTAGTAGAAAATGCTGATTCTTCAAGATATGAAGGAAAAATTTGGCAAAATTTTGTCTACAAATTACTTCCCTAGTCTAGTAATCTGTTACTTAGGGCTACTTGTGGTTCTCAGATAATCGTCGAGATTGAGGTCTATTTGGCAACAAAAAGCAAATCGTACTAAAAACTTAAAAACTTTTCGAGAACGGTAACTAATAAGCAAAAAATAAAAAAAAACAAAAAAAACACAAAAAGAAACAAAAAAAAAAAACACAAAAGCAAACAGAAAAAGACTTAACACATTTACAAACGAATCTCATTAAGAGACTCTGTGACTGTGCGACACTTAAACGGCTGCCAGATCAAAAATTCCATAAGTGGTGCTAACAGTTTCAACTTCTTGAATATATGGAATGCAGTTAGCAAGATAATTGCTCCAACCAATCATCATAGAAGCATATCCATATTTCTCATGATTTACAACTCTGAAAGTTTTAAGTGAACATATTCTCTGTACTCCTCCTCCTCTGCTGTTCGCTCCAAATACTCAGGGGTGTTGTTGTTAGAGCTACAAATCAAAATATTTCTAATTAGCTTGGGAGATCCTGATATGGTGACAAACCTTAGAATGGACGAATAGAATTAGATGGGAAGAGACATAGGCTGCAACTGCCTACCAAACTTTTCAGGTACTTTTGCGTTCAAAATAAGTGCTGATAATCAAAAGAACTGGAAAGCTTTGTATGGTCTTTCCTCCTTAAAGGCTCCCTGAATGCATGTAATAATGGCATGCACTTATTAGTATCACATCACACTTTATACAGCGCCTTCCAAAAGAAATTCATAAAAATTTTCAAAAATGTTTGTGGAACCCTCCCCACTTGTCTAATACCATCCTCCACATAAAGGTAGTAAAGCTCAGCCAAGCTTTTCTAAAGCTAACAGAATTGCGAAGATCAATTTTACATCAATATTTTGCCAACTATTTATAGTCTGCAAATGAATTGTACCACAAATTCAACAATTTCAATGTTCAGCATGCTCTGGGCACAGCATTTTCATACAGCATGTAGCGCTGAATTAAAACAGTTATGATTGCAAGCGAAATGAAAGATTTAGTTTATCTCGAAATTGATTTTCATAAAACTGCATATTCATATGCACAACACTAAATGCATTTGCTTATGTATGTATGTGTGTGTGTGTGTGTGTGTGTGATAGTTTGCCTTCTAGGACACATTTGCTGCTCCAGTTACTTAAATAAGGGCTGAAATGGCTGAAAGTCGTCGGTGATATATTCCAAAAGTATGTGAAAACATATACATATAAGCAAATATATATAACCACATTGACACACATACACGTACACGTATATATGTGAGAGAGAGAGAGAGAGATTGCTGTAGTCAGACATAAAGCACAGCCAGCAGCATTGTTGTTGTATTGGTGGCATTCGCAGCAACTGGGCTGTAGTATCAGTTGTGGCACAGACCATTGAGCTTCAATGACGTGTGCAAAATGCAAGCAACAACAGTTTCCGTTGCGACATTTTTTATTCTTTCAGACGCCTTTCATTTTCATACTTTTTATGATGTATGAATTTTTGGCGATTTCGTGTATGCGAGTGAGCACACACACACACATACATATGTGCGTATATTTAAGCATATAGACTCTTGTATTCAATACAAACGTGAAAGTATACACATACATGTATATATATATATGTATTTTTACTCGCCGCATTGTTGCAATGATTGCCGCGTCCAGCGTTAATGCATACCTACATACATATATTTCTGCATATACCCAGCCTTAAATTCAACTCGACATATTTTTTTTTTTAAGTTTTATAATTTCCAAAATATCAACTGTCAGCTTTTGGTCTGAAATATACCAGTTTGGTACCAGTTCGAAGCAGACACATACCACCGTAGTGCGATATATTTGCTCAGAAAATATTTTAGTTTGAATTTTTCTCAGCTCGTTCCTGTTTTTATTGAAAAAATAATGATACGTCGGCCTCATTTTGCTCCCTTTCTTTTTTCTTTTCTGTTTAGTTTCATTTTAGTCAGGGTTCTAGTTAGAAAGTAGGGTTGACGTGACTAGTTTGTTATTTCATTGCTGGGCATATTCCAAAATATTTTCCATTTTCTCTTAGATTTTCTGCGAAAAATAGTATTCGAGCTGCACATACATATAGATTATTAATTTTTTTTTCGTTTTAACGCCGCGCTGTCACTCACCAGCGGTTGGCGGCTGTCATAGATGTGTCGGCCGCGGTTTGTTTTTAATTTCAAAAATTTTTTTTGTTATTGTTCCTTTTATGGCATGTTTTTACTTGTTGTGTTTTGCTTGTTTTGAAATTTGTTAATTTCATGTTGTTCTCTTTTATTTTGCTTAAATTCAGCTGCTTGCGGAAAAGTGAAGGATTTAAATTTTTTTTTTTAATTTTTGATCTTTAAACACAATGCAATGCAACACAACTTACATTCAAATATACTAAACAAACAGACTCTAAAATTACTGTCTACTATGTTCGACCTTAAACATTTTATTTAAGGTTGCCCCTTTTTTTCTATCAAATAACTGATTACCAGTCTTGATTTTGAGCGGTGGAAAAGTATAAAAAGCTGACCATTTATTCACCATATGGTGTATCATAGAGAAGCCTCAAGAGCTACAGATCAATATCTAGCATCATTTTGGCGACTAGTTCCAAGCGCCGTTGTTTTAATTTGCTGAATTTATAAGGATACAGTAAAACGATATTGAAGAAAGACTATAGCAGGGTCTATTAGAAGAAGAAAATACTAGCTTTTTTTTATTTAATTCTTAAAGAGATTTCAGAACTAAAGATTAATAATCGTATCATTACTTTTATCTAATATTCTAGGAAATATCTAACATAGCGGCAATTGTTCCGCTTTTCCTTATTGGGTAAAGAAGCAAGAGGAATGGGTTTAGTGGTAATTGAGTACAAGTTGAAATATATACAGCCTACCAAACATCGCCTACAATGGTACCATGCCAATACTAGGTCCTTGAAATTATACCACAAAAATCTCATGTCCAAAGTAATAAACAAACGGCGCATAGTATGAAGTTACTCAAGTTGCTTAATTAAATGCCAGAAGTATTCTTTCGATTACATATCTTCAATACAGCAAAGTCTACCAGACAAAATTTTACTTTTTAGCCAACTAAAACTAGTCAGCACTCAATCTGTGACAATAATCTGTTTGAAGATTTATGCTTTATATATAATATATGTATTCTTGGAGACCGAGCATACCCGGCTCAAAGCTTTCCTAAGATTATCGCAAATTCAGTCGACCTTTTTATTGATTGCTTCGAAGAAAAGCTTCGGTGTTTGCTAATATTCCGGTTTGAGCGGCGCTTTGCGCTGAACCTTTTTAAATATATGAAAAAATTTCAATAATAATCCGACTATAGCGCCACCTAGCAGGCCTCATGGAAACGGTTTTGCATTCCATAAGTTGTATATTTATAGATAAAAGTACATCAGTTTTGAAAAAGACAAGGTTTAAACTTAAGGGGCTTCAAAGGTAGAAGAGCGCTTCAAATAGAAAAAGCTTGAAAGTGCGGTTATCTAATATAACTGTCCTAGTTAGACTAAGAAGAAGTCTTCAATGATTTACGCCCTTAAATCGCACTAAAAATCACTAACACCAAAGCCCACCGCCTAGGTTAAAACCGTTATAAGTGACTCGTTTTGATATATGTGAGAACGATGCTAGCTCGCAGTGTCCACTTTAAGTGCAGACAAAACTAATAAAAGCGAAGTTTATTTCAAAATCAATCAGCAATCTGCAGCAAATGGCATTCTCTGCAGGCATTTCTGCCATGAAAGTCATTTAAAGGTCGAACGTAGCAGGAGACTGTTGTTAAGCGCGCATGGAGACTTATAGATTTCTTATAAGGCATGCATGTGTGTATGTGTGTGTGCATATTGGGCAAGCTTACTTTCAATAATTCGCTGCTCAAAAATGCATAACTTATCTACACACTTGAGTAATTGCACACACACATACATATGTGTGTATGTGTGTATATGTGTGTATATATGTGTATATGTGCGTGTTTCTATTTTTATTGCAGTAGCCCGCTCGACTTTTAAAAATTCATCATCAGCAAAAATTCGAAACGATGACATGCAATAAAGATAAGCTTCGTGTTGCTGCCAAAAATCACAATTTATGACATTCAACCCGGTAACTGGATTAATGCGTGTGGACATATTTTCTACCACTCACGCTCGCTGCCACACCCATTTCAAGAGCGTTTTTCATTTCATTTTACACTCAGCCCATTACATATGCACTGTATATATATATATATATATATATATACATATTTGGCATGAATATATAATATATCTTTTACATATGTTATATAAAATAAACACACACACAGACACACATACACATACAAATGCACATACACACGAGCAGTTGCTTTGATATGCGCATATTTGCCTGCCTGCAATCGCAAATTATTTCAATAAAGACTAGATGGGGTGCAGTGTAAGAGGGAGGGGGTGGTGCGCGGGGTCAAGTGCGGCGGGGCAATACAGTGCGACAGTCGGCAGTATATTTAAGTCGCACTTGACAGATTTATGTGCAATGCAAAACGCTGCGGCGCACGGGCAGGGGAGTGGCAGTGGCCATGCAGTTTATAACTGCACTTGCATATTGAACAGATTTCCATTATGCTCATAAAAATTCCAAAAATTGCAATAAAATTTAGTAGCGGAATGCGAAAAAAGTACTGGCATCGTATAGAGAAAGGCCTGTGTCGTTTCAATATTTCACTGAAATTTGAATTTATGCGCGTGTTTATTAAATTAAATGCGGCCCGCTGTCGTGTGTGTGTATACGTGTGTATATGTGTGTACATGGCTGTGAGTGTTTTTGTGAGTGTTTAGGTGTGCGCAAAGGCACTCATTCCCAAATATACTTTATTAGAGACACTCTAATGCTCGAAGGTCAAAGAGGCAATTAAAATACACACACACATACACATACATATATATACAACATATTTATACATAAAAATTTCGTTCGACAAATCATCCCACAAAAAACCGTTTCGAACCATTTAAAGAAGGCTGGATACGAAACAAGCTCGATGTAGGACCGAAACTTGTGGACCGAATTTACAGCCGTGACTTGCTGCTGAATCGTTACAAAGTCGATCCATTTCGGAGGCTCTTGGTCGAATAGCGTTGAGCTGAGAACGGTAGGCCAGCTGGGATTGAAGGACAGTAAGGTTTTACGGTGTGTTTAGTAGAACTGACAGTGAATCCTTTGCTATGAGCTGCTCTCCTATGGCCAAGCTCTTAGTCCAGACCTGTACTTTCGACAAGGTTTTCGACGGTCTGAAGGAAGCAATCTCCCCCATGAAAACTGTTCGATCAGAACAACACAGATGGATAGTGACTCCCCAGAAGCTCCGGTAGCTTGGTTAGGAGGTTCTTATACAACCACCTTATAGTCCGGATCTGGCATTAAGTGATTACTACCCGTTCCTTTCTATGGTGCATGATTTTGCTGATGAAAAATTCGCCTTAAAGGAAGCTTGTGAAAACTGATTCTCTAAATTTTTTGGTAATAAGGGCGAGAGTTTCTATGAGAGTGGCATTAAGAAATTAACTTCAAAATAACAAAAATCTTTCGAACAAAACGGTGCACATTTGACCTAAATCGGATAATTGAAACTGTACTAAATATAACCTTCAATTTAATGGAAAAATAATGGATTTCTTTTTACTGGAAGTCATTCTAACTTCAAGTCATTGTAAAATAGTGGCCTAATCTTCAAATTCGGCTATCACATACGCGGAATTTTCCATCATAGACAGTTAAGTTAAGAAATTGGAAAAAGCATGCTTGATACTGAAGGTATCTAGCCTAGTTTTAAGCCTCGAATATTGGTGAAGTTTCTACTAATTTGAAATGTTAATTCTGTCAGAATTTAATTGCGCATTAACTCATTTAGTTACGATGAGTATCGGATGACGCTTTTTTTAGAAAGTATAAACATGGCTGAGACCAGTGCACTTTTAGTGACCGAATTAATTATTGTATATTAATAAATGAGGAATTAGAAAGTAACCTCGAACTTAAAAGCTGGCTTTTTGTTGTCTAAAAAGAGTAACCTCAATTCATGTGTAACCTTAGTAATGCATTTAAGTCGCTATCGAGCAAGATACATGAAAGCCCATTTCACTGATTCTTATGGGAACAGATTCCATAAATAAATCTTACCTAGATACATATTGAAATTAAGAAATATTTTCTATGCGTCAAGTCAACGAAAAGCCGCATTATGATCGGCTCTCTTTTGACATTTAGTTGCTTTTTGTTTTAAAGCAATTTCGGTAACAGTTTCTGGCTACTTAGCGCGTGTTGGTTAGTCGATGGTAGAAACACTTTGCAAGACCTGCTCATAACTTATTCTCTAGCATTCTTTCTAATTGCGTTTGCCACTCGGCAGGCCACGACAAAGCCTTGAGTACAATTCTGTTTCTCATAAAACTTACTCAAATTCTAAGAGAGGCTCACAATTTTTGGACCCTCCAATTAGTGGTAAGATCGTGGTGTGATTAGTTCAATAAGAGGAATCCAATGACTTAAGGACAATCTTTTTTCGATACACCTAAGCATAATTCATATGCTGATAACATCGAAATTATCGACTTGAAGGAATAAGCCAGGTTTGGTTTCAACAGAGTTGGAATTAAATATCTTCTACCAACAAATAAAAAAAATACCTGTAACTATTTTATTTATTTTATACTTCCGAAGTCTTGTATCTGTTTGAACTTCTCCGAGCTGAGCAATTGAATAACATGTTTAGCATGTATTAAGGCAATATAAATTTTCGACCTATTTTATGTGTAATTCATAATTATATCTAATATGTAAAATTATCTTATAACAATATATACTTTTAGTGTGCCCCTAGCTGAAAAGCTAATATTTTTCGACCTTTGATAAATGTTTCTGACATAAAATTGGCTCAAACTTGCATATTAGAACTGAGAAGGGCGCTATAAACATTAAAAAAGTACACAGCTGTGATTTATGCGCTGCGAAGAAGCTAATATGTGCGCTTTCAATACACAGCGTTTTCAATTTCCACACCAAAATACAATTTAACTTCACTGTGAAAGTTTAATAGAATTTCGCAAATCAACTGCAACTTGCTGGAGGTGAGAAGCGAAAGGCAAAATATTAAAAAAAAAACTAAACTGCTCAAATCGAACTATGAATTTTCTAAGTGAAACAACAACAACATATGGAACATGTTGTCATGAACTTGCCACTAAGCGCAGCAATAGCTTACACGTAACCATATGCTAGCTTACCTGCAACATACACACGCATATGTGTCTATATCAGCTTGTAAATATATGTGTATACGTCTAATTGAAAAGAAATATATCAACTGAGGCACAAGCGCGCAACTAAATTTTGGTTAAATGCGAGCATTTGCTGTTTTGCTGCCAAACATGCCAGTGCGCCATGGCGTATAAGTGACTTTTAGCAAAACTGCACTAGCGCATCGGAGTGTGTGTGTGTGTGCGCATGCGTAGCTGTGCAAATTGTGTGTGTTTGGCACGTCATTGTGATTGCTGCCAGCGCATGTTGGAAACGTAAATTAAAAAACTTTTCCGATTTTCCGATTGCACGTTTTAAAACGGCAGCAACCATGGCAACGTGCAACACACAGCGTCGTTGCATGAATGATTTATTCAACATATTATTACACTTGTTAATGCTATTGCCATTTTATGCATACACATGTGTGTGTGTGTGTGTATGTGTGCGCGCGCTTACTGCTGCCAATGCGCATACACGTTTGTCTATTTTAATGCTGAAATTCATTAAAATATATTTTCTATGGCGGCAAGCCGGCAATATCGAGCAAGGAAGTTGTTAAATTACAATTTGCACGCACTTCCCATATAAGTGCACACACACACATACGCACACACGCACACATATGCATGTGTAGGTGCGCAAACAAATTGAAATGCGTAAAATGAAGTTTGTAATTAATTTCCTGACTTAAGTGCCCGATAGCAATTGCAGCAATTGCTCCAACTACTGCAACTGCTGCATGTGGCAACTGCAATATGTATTTATTATGAACGAAATGCATTGCTCGCGCTGCAAGCAGCATTAACCTCCTGCTGTCAAGCGTTAAACTACCTGTTAAATGGTTCTTAGTTGAAAGCGCTGATTGTGCTAGTTGCGAGAATATATAGCAATCATTACGCTTGTTACAGTATCAATTGAAATGAGCTAATGGAAACCAAATACAACTTTTGAAATTTTGAATTTCATGTAAAAATATTAACAAGCGCCTCATAGAATGAAAGCTAAGGCTGTAGAGCACACAGCTCAGCTGAAATTCTATATTTGAAGTCGGAAAACCTTTTTTCTGCCATATATTTTCTTTCTTACACTTAACCAAATTGTATGCAGTGAAGAGTAACCAGTGTGTTTTCTAGTAGAACTACGCACATAAATTTTTGCTTGGACGATGCCGAAGCTAGTTGATTTGTGAAATTTCGGTAGGTCTAAGTGACAAGCTCCCTCATAAGTATACGCCGCATCTAAAAATGAGAATTTGTTTTTCTCGTCAACACCACCAACATTTTCCTCACCGGTCAAATGTCACATAGTCCACCAATATACTCCAAATAGCTACGAGAATCACTAAGAATCAAAAGCGTTAATATACTTTTGAGAGCTAATCGCTTTAGAAGGTCTTGAACTATCCAATCTTTCGACATATTCTAAAGAACAATAGTTATCAGTAAAGAAATAGACTAAGTCTGTTTCCCACCCATGTTTAAACCACCAATCACTGACCATCACTTTAAAGTGATAGGCCAAACTTTTAAAGAATACTTTATTATTTCAATAATGAAATCAGAGCATCATCATAATATTTCATTGCATGAAATTCTGATTTCACGAAAAAATTTCTTTTGCGGTTAGTTTTTATTTTTTTTTTCTTGAAATTTGACATAAGTTGACAATTGCACATCATTATGACTAACCACATCTTCAATTTCGAACTTAATTATAAATATATTTCAAAAGCACCTTTTATTGCGGCCAACTTAAGAAATCCGCCGAATCACTACCGATACAACTTTAACTAGCCTGAAAAGATTTTCATACCCTCCAAGAATACAGTTACTCTCTAAGCAGTTGGTAAGGCAATTACAATATGTTTTAAAGAATAAAAAGTGTATAAATAGTGTATTCATGTCACGGAACTTCTTACTCGCCATAGACATTGGAGTTTAGCGAATTATATATTGGCGAAATGCGGTACTCAATTTGCTCAACTGGTTAGAATGCAAACGGTTGTTTAAAACACACCAACTCGCTACATACTTCCTATACTGACTGTAAATCCTAACTGTAAATCCGAACCTATTGCTGAATATATGCCTTAACTAGTTTCGTACTTAAAGCAAACATTTGCACAATATGCAACATTTTGGCTCGCTAACAACATTTAACCAGCATTATGCAACAACAATTAGACACTAAGTTGAATTTGTTGTTGTAGCTGACAAAACTATGGCAATTTATGTGCCACCTAAGAGAATTTATGAAGCTAAGCAAGGTGAATTATTTTATCGGCCGAAACGCACAAGCACAAACAAAATATTATCTATCTACAAGCGCACACCAACATACGCACATAATTATATAAACATATATACATGTAGGTACATATGTACCGTATATGTACGGTAAACTCACACATGCATGCATTATGTAATATACAAACGCGCTTTGCAGCGATATTCAAGCAAATTAGTGTGAACTATTAACTATTGGTTGGAGCTCCGACTCTTGCACGAATTGCCCACACACCCAATGCGAAATCGTGTTTAAATTAAGAGTTAAAATATGAAAAATTGTAAGGAAAGATTATGATAGCAAAATCCATGCAACCTTGTCCATATTTCTCTAATAACCAAAATATAGGGGATAAGGATATAGAAAATTTATTTCGGCACTAGAGAGAGCTAGAGTGTTAGCTAGAGCTACTAGAGCTTTTGAGTTTGTTCCAACCTATTAAAACTAGACAGAGTTGTTATTGAATTCGCTACTGTCGCAGAAGTCGTTCAAGCAAATAATATTTTTTGCGGAACCCCTGTCATGAAAATCTTGAAATTTATTTGTAAAAGCATGAGGAGAAACAGAAACTCCTTGGGCAAAAGAGAAGAGAAAACTGACTTTGTATGAGCTGTATGCATTTCAATTGAGTAATGTAGGTCAGACTTTAAGGGTCGTTTGACCCTTTTAAGTTGTTGTTGAGCTTCCTCTCACATTAACGGATAAATTTTTAACTTTCGGCTTTCTATCTGGTTGGAAAAACAATCAGATAATCCCTAACCGGATCAATTGCAATAAGAGAAGTGTATAACTCTAACTAAATGAGGCTTTTCTAACAAAAAATACTAAAAAGGTTTTCTTTTTACAAAATTTGTATTCTCAAGGGTTTTTGTTTTAATATTAATAAATTTAAAATAAATTTTTTTTTGTTTAAAATTTCCCTCAGAATCTATAAAATTCTTCACATTTTCATTCAACTCCTCTATGACCACAGTGCCACAAAGCGGCTGCAACTCCGAAACACTAATATGTACGCATGGCGAACTGTGACTATATATATACAACTAAGTGTGTATCTGTGTTTATGCGTGCTGCCACAAATGCCTTTTTACAAAGCAAAAGCCTCTTATCAACCTGGCGCATTAATCTTTGCTGCAACGTCTTTCCAACTCGCTGCAATGGATCAGGTCATGGTGGTCAGAGCATTCAAGTTATCTACAATTTGTTGTATGTGTAGCACAAATACATGCATACAAAAATAAACAAATATGCGGTTCCGTTATTTGTTAAGCTTGTGAAAAGCTGCTCAGTGCCTCAGCACCAACAAACAAGTTTCCCAAAATTTGTCATAAGTAAAATTTTGGTCCACCAAATAAAAACAAACACACACATATTCCAAATATTTTTGAAACTGCAAACATTAAGGATTTTAGAAGAGCTTAAAATTTGTTTTACAGTTACTTAAGACACACCTATGTGTAAGTTCGGATGGTTATGAGTTTTTAAACTCACTTTTGAGCTTTGCAAATGGTGAAACTAGTTCTAAAGCTTTTCCCCTGCGATGATGGACACAAGCGTTTTAAGTGGGAATATGAGAAGTACAATACAAGGGAGCTTTTGCTAGAAGAACATAAATATAATGGTTCGACAGAAAAGCTGTGAGAGAGGGAGAGATAGAGAGAGAGAAGGGGGGGAGAGAGAGAGAATCTACGAAACGTCGATCTCGAAATATCTATTGACTGAGATCTGCATTAACAACTAAAGACTCCAGATTTCCAATCGCTCGTTTTGAAAATATATGCCTTATATATAATCGCTCTTATATTGACTAACTAAAAGGCCTCCATTTCTCTTCAATTTAGGAAGTCGAATTCTTATAAAAAGAGTATTGTAGAGTGGTCGGGTGGAACAGTACTAAAAAAATATTCAAATGAAACAGTATTCAATATTCGATTCAAAGCCTATACAAATGCTTAGTTTTTATCAAGAAACTCGGAAGGCAGGTGGAAAGAGGACTGGCCACCAACAGTTGTTTCGGGTATTTCAGTGTTCCTCAATGCAACTTATCCTAATAATCCGAACGAGTGAAACGAACAACTTAGTTAACTTAAGCTCTTTGTAGCAAGGGACCAAGAATAAAAATTCTATAATCGAGCCAGAGGGAACTAGGTGTTGTGATCGGAATTATCTCAGGATCATGCTTACAGTTGGATGATTCATTACCTCATCTTTTAAACTAGTTGGGGCTAGACTGCAAAACAACTACAACACACTGTCCTTGGAGCGAGCTGTAATTGATGAATAAAAGCTTCCAAATCGACAATTAAGTACTATAAGATAGCTTTCCAGCGCATACGAGAGAGGGAGTATGTAATATGCAGAGAGATTTTGTGTTTCAAGTTGTGACCTGGCAACCGGTAGGGGATAAAAATGTTCTGTGAAGGCAAAGTCATTTTTGAAGAAATTTTTTGGGAACACCGAAAGGATAATTATTGAGAAAGCCTAAATAGTGGTTTCTGCGGCTCTTCTTCTTCGCCAGCTACATCCAGAAATACAGTGACCATCTTTATCATTCACTCTGTTGAATTCATTGTCGGTGTTCTTTCTTTTTATGGAACTTTTAAAAAGCTTTCGTGTCTTAAAGCTACATAGCTCACCTATAGCCAGATTAGGTCACTTCTTACTAAATCTGCGATAGAGTAAGGTCTCGCAAACTCTTCAAAACTAAAATATATTTAAATAAACGGTATCTCAAATAAATTGAGAGATGAAGGCTCATATTTTTCTAGAATCTTTCTACTGCCTCAATAAAAACTTACTTCAAAATCAATGATATGGAAATTTCTAGTGAAATTTGGAAATTAAACTGCTACGGCGATCATTGCTTTCTGCGATTTTTTCATATTATTTTAAACACAAATTTAATTGAAGGTGCCTTGTCTCCATAACACATACACATAAGGGTTAAAATCGGGTAAAGCTTTAAAGAAGAGAATAATAGAATCGGGCCAAAAGCTATCGCGCCCTCCTTATCAATGTAGCAAAAAAGCACTCATCCAAACTTTTCAATCAATGAAAAGCAAATAAATAAACTTAACGAGTCAACTAGAGAATTTCACGAAGGCCTCGAAGGTATAACGTTATATAGGGCAGGAAAAAATATATTAATATTCATTACGCATACAAAACGTGAGCATAATGAGAGCATATGTACATATGTATGCCTGTTTGTATATATTGCGTGAATATTATGCAATATGAATACGGGGTGTTCTCAAGTTAATTACTTCGAAAGCTTTTCAACCGCCAACAAATTTTCACATTAACTGCTATGTTTTAAACATTTCGAACCGGCTGCCTAGCATATTAGCCGATATACAAGATGACAAGCGCATGAGCAAATCGACTGCGGTCATAATTTAATTAAAACAAGTTTCAACAACGATACAGGCAACGGTAAAATAGGCAGCGACAGCGTGGAAAAGTGCAAACCAGAAAAAAAAAAAGCATACTAACTGTAAAAGGAAAAAGTTGTATATTTAATTTGGGTCCTAACGCAAGCACCTAAATTGAATTATGAGCCGAAAAGTATAGTCACGTCTGCTACGTTTCAGCAGAGTTTCAGCTCTGGCACTCTGTCGCTCTGGCGCTCCGTATACGAGTATGGCTAATTGCACTCATTACTCATGCATCTTTCATTATTATCCAATTGACAGGTTAATTAAGAATTCGTTATTTCCATGCAACCAAACTAAAGCGCCACCAGTCATCGGTCAGCCGCACATACACACACACACACACATGTACACATGTACACATACAAGCTGGTTGCGTTGAGACACCTGCGCTCCTTTCTTCACAACTATTTCCCTTAACATTTGCCATTTATCCATTTTTAAGGACGTAGCAAGGACATTCGCATGTCCGTCGTTTGATAGCAATTGCCTTCGTCGAATTTTAAAAATAAAACACAATTAACCTTAAATTTCGCTTATGATAACAAGCACAGATCAATGATGCTGCATTTGAAGTTGCCTCTAAATGACTGACTGATTTTTTAAAAGCTTTCGCGAATTTTGACCATTCATTGCTTTTTTTTCGCTTATCTTGTCGTTGTTGTTGTTGTTGCTGTCTTTTGATAACCTTGATTTAAGCGGAGTAGCTCCGTCCATTCAGTTAATGCTTTGCATTTCCACATCCAATACAATGATTAGACTTCAAGTGCGAATGAGTAGCGGCGATTAGTTAGTCTTTTCAAATTTTAAAGGAAATTAAATTTCTTAAATATTTATATCAGACCCCAATTTTATTAAATAAGAAATATGGAGATGTTGGTCCTTAAATAAAGGTCCTTAAAATCCATATAA
Organism: Bactrocera minax; assembly: GCA_021498325.1. Classification (NCBI taxonomy): domain Eukaryota; kingdom Metazoa; phylum Arthropoda; class Insecta; order Diptera; family Tephritidae; genus Bactrocera; species Bactrocera minax. The sequence goes on along the minus strand of JAKEEE010000043.1, from coordinate 1,685,789 downwards.
TGCCTCGCTGCCTCGAAATTTAATTCGTTGTTCCATTGTAATTTCAACCAAATAGTTCTTCCAACCATACATTCCATTGGTCAGAAAGGCAATTGCTGGATTTCAAAGTATACCAATGCAGTATTTAGAACGCCGCGTTTTTTTTCAGTGAGCTTTTTTCAATATGTTTTCAAAGTTAATTCACCACTAATTGCAAGCGAAGTGCCCTAACTGTAGTTGTTTATAGGCATACCAAAATTTAGAACTATCCAGACTTCTCCATAAATATCAATTAATCTATCAGTAATATCTCTATGTCGCAATCTTGTTTCCAGGGAAATCTCAAAAAAAATGTTAGTGCTATTGTCGAGCTTTGCGAAAAGGAATATAATATGTGAATATTTAAATCAAGTTATGGACTATGCAATCCATCACCGTAGGTTTCATACGTTCTCATGTGCGGAAGAGTTGCACACGCTTATCTGCACCCTCACCTAACCTCATTTAGTACTAATTTTCTCATTTCCACAACGTGTTCTGCCTCTTAATACTCATTTATTTACTCTAGCAACTTTCGTGACATAAAAGTTTCACTTTACTCTTGCAGCTATATACATATTTACATGTATTTAAGTACTCATGCTGCTATATACCTGTAAAATTTATTGCAACAAATTGGCCGATTCTCACTAATTGAGTGGACATGCTACAAATTCGCAATTGCTGAGTTGAATAATTAAGAACATTAGCAATTAATTAAGAGACAACCTTCTCAGGTTGATGGTGATGTATGTGCAACCCAAAAAAAAAAAAAAAAAAACAATAAGGATTCGGTGCCTGTACATTTCCCTGTTTGTCTGTAATTATATAGAGACATAAGTTTTCCGCTAATGATTCTGAGAAAGTATACGTCAAGCGATACAAAAATTAAAACCAAAGTTGCGCGTCATCATCAATCATGCAAAATAAAGAGAATACAACTTGTCAATCCTAATGAAATTGAATATTGAGCATGATAAATCATATACTTACGTGGATCTGTTCAAAAAGTGGACTGTGGGTAATTCACTGTCCTTTTTGATGACACTTGAAAGATTTTAGCTAAACACTATGTAATATATAATCATTAAATCTTATCTATATATATTATTATCATGATTTGAAAATAGATATATTCCGAGCACAATCACGCCTACATCCCTCTAGTTTGAATCCATTCAGACTATTTTGCTTTACAATAGACAATTCGAGAATAAATAAAAATATCGGAATAAAACTAAACACAAATAGTGCCCCTAATATATATCAGCACTCATCTAAAAACGATCGAAATCGGAGTACACACTTTCTTGTTCTACTATATCGATTATGAAGACCTCCCTGGATATGGCAAACTTCTCATTGCAATTATCGGTTAATTCGAGAGTTACCTTATGGAAATTATATGAGTACCAATTCTTGACAATAATGTCGTCTGGTACTAAAAATTGATAAAATTGGTTCAGGGGATATACTGATCAGATATACCTAATGTAATGTATTTAAACATTTGGTTGACTTTATTCGGTATATATCCGTCAATATATAAAAAAGCTTAAGGAATAATTTACCACCGATAATGTTTGAAATCTCGGAATATTCCGACAAGCATTCAAAAACCTTCTCGGTGAAATCGTGACATTTATCCGTCAAATGATGCGTTCCAAATGTTTATAATACCAACCCAGTTTCAACTGCTCATAGTAATCACTCTTCTTAGAAATATTTCCCGAGGCGGCATTTAGACCAAATACTACGAGTTATAGGCAGAGAAGCATAATAACTAGATTGAGCTAAGAGCTCCACTTGATTGCAGTTTCGATGTAATATATTTTAACAATAAAATTCGAAGCTCACAACCCATTTCTACCATGTATTTAATATCATACATTTCCAAGGCTAAATCACTTTATCTACCTACAATGGCAACAATGACAAACTTTGACATCCGGAACAAATAATTCGATATAAAAAGAAATACTATGTGACACAGCATATTTTAGAACCTCCCTAATATGAATGAATTCCACACAATTCCAGAGAACAGTACTCGAAGTAAGAGTAGGTATCAAGTACAAGAGGCTCGAGCACAAATGTTGTCGCCTAGGGCAAGTGTATTTGCCGCAAAGAAAAGAAATAGAAAGAAAAAATCGAGAAGGACTTTCAAAAAAGGATGTTTTTGCAACTGTACTGGAGCAACATGAACACCGCACAACAACAAAAGCGCAACGCAAAAATAACAAACATTTCCAACAAATTGAGCCTATATTAGTTGTTGAGTGTGATAGCGTTGCCAGCTGGAGAAAAAGTAGAAATTCTCTTACTGAATACAATAGCCGGAGAGATATGAGAAGGGTGGGGTGGGGGTCAAATGAAAACAAACGCTTATAACTGCAACAAAATGAAAATCAAACAGCGCCCAAAGCAGCAGCATGTTGTTGCATGTTGGAAAACATACATACAGACATACAGACATACTTGTACCTACAAGTACATGATAGCAGTAGTGGCAACAACAACTGCCAGTGGCAATAATTTTGAGTAGTGAAATGGAAATATAATATTGTATGAAAGTATAGGTAGTTGCAAGTAAGGGGAAACTGAGGAAACAAGTGTAATTAAGCTTTGTATAAACATTGGAGAATCAACTGAACCATAAAAAAGGGGGGTAAAAGGGTGCGGACAGCACCGAATGTTGAAACAATTGTCAGCACTGGCGGAAGTAATGAAGCGTGGAATATGGACATGGAAATTCATATATGCCTTCATCGTAACGCCAGTGAGAGGATACGTGTTGGATCAGCAAGCTAGCTGCCACAGTTGATTAACTATTATCTAACGGTGCGTATGATGAGCCACTTGCTGACAACTTGAGCATTTGACACTTTCTATTGTAGTATGCTGAATAGTCACTTAAACTTTCATGAAGTTGTATAAAAAGGTTGTTGTTGTAATGAGAAAGATTGCGAATTAAAATATACGGTTTGTTAAGTGAAGAACCGAAGTCTTTCAATAGACTAGTTGTGGGCTAGTTTAATTTATAAAAGTCACCCAACTTTAAACTATAAAAGAAAAATATCGGCGCATTGACTTTGACTTTGAGTCAGACTAAGGACACTCAAGTGTTCTGCACGAATTTGGTTTCTCCTAGAGCGTAATGGATGAAAGCCTAAAATGAGATTTACTTCAATGATAATTTCGAGCATCCGTGTTAATGACCTGTCAGAAGCAACAGGCGAAAACTTTCTCATAAAAACATCAAATTTCATACTGTTAGCCATAACCAATCAAGGCGCACAGATGGCTTATGGAAGAATAAGAGATCTCCTGAATTCAATTTCGTTAGTTTTCAAACGCTCTTTTATCAGACCCATGATGTAGATGAACTCGCAATAGCAACTTCAAGAAAAACTCAAGAGGAAAGTGTGACCGCGAGTGGTTTTTGAGATCATGTGTATACCGCTTGTAGCTGTCTCCTAAACCCTTGCTTGTAGTATATAATTGAATGTAGTGGTAGACGTCAACTAAAGCTGGATCTATGAAATGAGCTATTTCAAGTTGTCGTATCGAAAGGTTAAGTGAGCGGGGTTTGAAAGGGTTGATAGCTGCGGGCTCTCATAACTAATTGTTGCATTCTGAATTTGTATCACCAAGGGCAACTTGAGATTTCCAAAAAAAGGGATGGCGTAAGTTGAAGAAAGTCATTTTTAATGTTCTTAGAAGATAACACTATTTCAAGAAGGTGTTTGCAGTAGTGATCATGACGAAGGTGATCAACCCAATTATTTTGCTTTGTGCAACCTAGCTGTTGGACTCGGTGTTTGTTTTTTTTGAATTTTTGTGTCAACTTGGAACACGCTTTCATAGCACGAAGTTTGACCATCTAATCCCCAGCAAGTATAGCCTTTATTTAGCCACGATTTTCAAAGCGATCATTCTCAGCTTTGCTTAACCAAAGTTCTCAATTCTGGTCTCTACCCATCAAAAACATTTCCATTTACCATTCAATCTGATAAAAGAGACAGATCACTGCCATCATTAACCAGTGCTGACTGGATCTTTCAGACGCAGAATATAATTTTCTGTCAATATTGTGGACCTCTTATAAATGTTTAGCAATCACGTGAGTAAGCAATTGGTTCGTTGTGAATATTGACCGTTAATTTATGTGTGGCTGCTTCGGTATATTTGCGAGAGCTCAAGTTGTCGTTAAGAAATTGACTCCTTGGGTACTTCTGCACATTTTCTAGAACAACGGTAATTCCAGATTTGAACTGATCCAAGGCCTACATTGGTTTCATTGAGAATTTGAAGTGAATATGTTCTCAAATGAACATCTTCAATGTTGTTGTCGACCAGTTGTTGGAACTTCGAGATCAGGTCATCATTTCGTATTTCATTTTCGAACCAAATTATTTTCGAAGATGTTATTCTCCAAAACCTTAGTTGAACTTAAGCAAATATGCTCATTCCCATTTGCTTATTGCATGCGAAATTTTTATTAAATTAAACCAAAAAACCTGTGAAATAGACTCCATATCTGTATTCACCCGCCATCAGCAACATTGATCAGAGCGTGCGCCATTTACCCTTTCAAATCACACCGAAGAGGTTACACCAATTTGACATGACAAGCGCCGTGTCATGTTTTTCTATGTTCGCTCGCGCAGAGACAAGGAAAACTCCGCGGTAAACGCATATTCTCCGGCGTGGCGTCACATTTCATTAGCATTGACAAGCGAGCGCAAAACTGCCATGCCATTTGATAAACTCAACCGCTGAAGCGACGCTGCGACAAAACACTCCAGTGGCATGTCGATGTGCGGCGACAATGGAGCTCGGCTCCACTAAATACTAGCGCCGAGAAAAGACACACGCGTGTGTGCGTGCTCTCGTGCATACGCGAGTAGACTCGTGTATATGTATGAATAGAACATGCAAGTTAACAGAATAATTGCAGAACACGGCGTAATAGGCGACAGGCGGGAGTAGTTGGAACGCAACAGGGGAGGAATACCGTTGAAAACATGCAAGTACACAATTTCTGTGCCTAACAAGGCATTTTTGCCTCCAGCTAAACTCGATTGTGCTCATTACGAGAAGAAGTTCGAAAGGCCCCAATGTGATGGCAGGAGATGAGAGTAAAAGTCAAGTAGGCCTATCAAAACATATTGGCTATGCTATGCTATGCTATGCTATGCTGTGCCATGCTATGGCTCTGACATATGTTTGTGATTTTGTCAGTCTTTCTGACAGTTATGAGCAGGAAATGTGCATGTAAGTAGTAGTTTGCCTGCCAGCTGCCTGGTTCCGGTAGCACATAACGTATGTGCAACCACAATTTGTGGTCGATGAATTTGTTGTTATTGTGCTTTGTCTCATAAATATATTGTCATATAATATAAGTGTGTAAGTGCGTATGCAACTTTGATAGCGGCTTGTAATTCGTTAACTATGCACATGTATGAGTAATTAAATTTAATAAGCCACATTATGAACATTTGCAATAACAATTACATTTGCTGCCACAACAACAACATGTCAATAACAGTATTCACATTACCAATCGACCACAAAGTTTAAGTTAGTTTATGAGTAGTCACAAAAACAGCAAAGTCGGTTCGTTTCAAGTTAGCCATGGATGTGCATAATTGTCCACACAAAGGTCTTCAATGAGCCATTGTACCGTGAGCTATTGCTGTCTCTGTCATATATTTCACTTGCATCGGGGCACTGAAGTACAGCTGTGTTTACATAAGAGATCGCATATCAAATACATATATATAAGTAAAGAAGTTTATAAGTATATCGGTCTATAATCAGATATACCCTATTATCTTGCAATCTGTTACATAAAAGATATTTTTTTTCGGTTGGAGAAGCTTCACGTTTTATCTACCCTAACTGAGATCACTACAAATATCTAAGTTATCGTGCTATAATTCGTGTCTCTATAACTCTTTAGCCTCTTCGGTTCCAAGCTCCATGCGCATGGTTTGAAGTGTGCCCTTATGGCGTACCTCTCTAAGAATAACCTACAGTTTTAAAATTCCTGCTTGTTAAAGGTCCTCACAGATTTCAGAAACTACCTTAAATGAAGTCTTGAAACCACTTTGCCAACATGTCCGGTTTTTATCATTTTATACAGTTTTTAGCCATTCGAAAAGCCAAGCGAATGTAAAGCTCTCGAGACAGTTGACCATAAGCCGGAGACCAGTCGGTGAATGTTTAAGTTTTGAAAGGAAGGAAATATGCCTGATGGAATGAAGGATGGCCTAAAAAATGAATAATTGGAATATGGTCGACCGTCGACAATATCAACCCCCAATCGCTTTAAATACCCAAAATGTCACCCGTGGCTGTCAGAAAGTAACAGTTTCAAGCTTTGGAGTCATTTGTCTGTGAGCGATAGAGAGAAAAAAGTTTTTGTGGTCACATGCCAAAGACTTAGACTTGGAGCAAAAGTTTCATCAAATACCCGAATTTCCTTTTGAATTTAAGCTTTCTAAGATCTTCCTAAAGACTTTAAAAGACTAGCATTAGTCTTTTAATTTTTTAGCTCACAGCGGTTTTTGATATTCAAGATATTTTCGGAATAAATATATAAAAGTTGAGGTCAAGTCATGTCGGCACTACTCACTACTTTCGGGACGTCGTTAAATATGTCATGTTTGAAAATCTCGGAGAGGAATTTATAGTTGCAGAGGAGAAGATTTAAGTAGTTACCCTTATCCTTGTTTTATGTTTTCCTGATGGCACTTACTTAAAATTTGTATACATACCTTACTTCATAACCAAATATGAAAACAATAAAAATTCGACGACATATAACAGAAAAATACCTGTTATTACCTTTGGTCCGGCGCGAAAATTCCTCGAGTCGTCCGTTCGGCAACACTTATGACAAAGAAAGTAACGACAATAAGATCACGCGTGGCAATAAATGGTTACAGATGAAAGTCTATTATTACACTGAACTCCAAAAGTGACCACATGCCTCTACATGTCTCTGAAAGATCATTTACTCTTGGAGTTTTATGAATTCCTCTCTCCAAGCAATAATCGTGGGCACTTCGTAGCAACGAAACCGATTGCCAGGAATTCATGTCGTCACCTCGGTCGCAGTATGCTCTAAGATAATACTGTCACAGGGAGCCAATTATCAACTCCCTACCGTGAAGATTGTCTGGGGAAACGAATAGCAATTTATTGCGAAAAAAGACTTCCAGTGAAGCTGGAGCAACCCCTACACTTCTTCAATTTCAATGTACACCTTGAGAACATTATTGCTTTTTATTGCCTTTCCATACCTGCCAAACCGATTGTATAACACCTAGACGCAACGGGTCCACGCCTCCCACATATATTTGCATTACTTACAAACCTCTTCTTTCAAGACCTCTCCTTCCTTATGGTCAGATAGCAAGAAAGTTTGATATTTCTAGCTTTTACATTTCTACCACTATAGCAACAACATAACCTAACTCACTTCGCACCCCACCTCTCCCCATATATACCTTTCATCTATATAGCACTATAAGTCTACCGTGCCCACAGACGTTGTATGTGACCAACTCACAGACAAATTCGTACAAGCTAATGATGCCATCAACTGCAACTGCAATAACTATTTCCCCAATTGTTGTTGTTTTATATGAGACAAACTACTGTTTTGTCTTGCATATTAATTGCAGTAACTTGCACCGCAGGGGGGACGTTGTTTGTAATATTTTCAAGAAGCTCACTTGCCAACACATCCGAATGCATTTGTGGCATGCAGCTGAGATATGCATTTTGTTGTATAAATAGAATGCATAACGATTTATATGTTAGTGTTTTATACTTGTACCTGGGGATATTTATAAATCAGCAGGCGGTGCATATAGTCAAAGCAGATTTCTTCAATGCTAATATGCGCTAACGGAAATACACACACACACACACACACACACTTGCATGCTTGCAATGGTTGTATATGTGGCGGTGTCTTGCCTACTAACGGCATACAAATGGTTGTTAGTTTGAAGGGAAATACTTTTGAAATTTATGATCCTTCAATGCAACGAGAGAATTATGGTCAACACAACTGGCATTCAACTCTTTTACCGTTATTTTTGGTTTTATTTTATGTTTTTTCTCAATTGCTATCTGCCACAATGCACTTGGAGTGCGAGGGGTGGGCGCGTCGTGTGGCAAGCGCTTGACCCTTGTCAGGTGGAAGTCGACTTATTGCCTCGCCGCATACAATGACAAACTGATTGGAAATCAAGCAATAATTGCCGTCGGTGTGATTCTGTGCGATAAATGTGCATGTGTGTGTGTGTGTGTGTGTATTATTCCTGCTGCGCAAAGGCTTACAAACGAAATTAAAGTCATAATTCAATGGGCGACAGTCTGTCGTCCACTCTGCTGCTTGTAAGCGACGCTCGGTCCCTTTGCGTGTATGTGTGTGTATGTGTGTTGTGCTTGTAATTGTGAAGAGTTCCGCATTGAGCGGGAGTGTGTTTAATGGCCATCATCGACGTAAGCCACTCTCCTCCACTCTTTCGCTCTAACTACCAGCACTAAGTTACCTTCAAACCGTTATGACGCAAGCTGCAAATTCCTACATATGCATGTATATATGTGTGTATGCGTGTTTGTTGCAGGCCAACCGGCACCAGCAATAGGCTAATCTGGCACTCGCACGACATAATGGCGCAACGTTTATGCCCTTGCGTGCAGCCAACAACAACAACAACTACCATATATAACAACAATAACAACCAGTATGCTGCTGTGGCAATCAATCCCTTTTACTCTGGCAATCTTTTTCGCAATTCAAGCCTCATCCATTTGCCGCGCTCGACTCTAGGTCCAACACTCCTGTCACACACACACATACATATATATATATATATATATATATATATATATATACATACACACTCCAAATGCCGTTGCCGAGTCAGCGCTTTGTGCTTCGCTTGGCATGTATATTTGTTGGTTATAAATATGTCATCATACTCATCATTAATACACCCACTTATGTGCCACACTTTTATCGGTGAACTGGTCAGCCGTTCGGCATTTCGGTTTCTATCTTTATTTTCATTTCATTTTCTACCTTCTTTATTGTGCCGATGTTTATGTCCCTTTGTTATCTGTCATCGAGCACACAGCAATGTCTCTTTGATTCCTCTGGGAATTCAATCTTTATGTCAGTCTTGCATGTAGACACATCAAAAACTTTCCACATACACACACACACACACACACACACACACACATACACACACATACATGCAAGTACTTACGGCGATTTTACATAAAACAAACATAAAATACTAAGCACAAACATAACTCTGTGGATAAGGTTCAACAAATGGCATTTTATTGGCTTGCATTCGAAGGACACATGCTCGAAGGATATTCGCAAATACTTTTGCCATTCAATTTAGTATTGATATAATAATATATATACATACTAGGCCAAGCATATGTGTATAGTTAACTATATAGTTGTCAATTAAAATGTCGCTGCTGTTCAGCACTAATTGGCATTTAATCTTTCTTATATATATATATATATATATATATTATAAAAATTATAGATATTTTTAGAACAAACTTCGATGAAAATAAATCATTGTATATAACAAGCAAGATCGAATAAGCATCGCCAACTACCGCCGCGTCATAAGCATCCTCTTACAAGGATACACCGAAGGTATTGTTCGCGAGGTAAGGTACCAGGAACCTCTTGGCCTAAACACCACATCTTCGAACAGTCATGATGAAAGCTACTTCGCAGCCGATATCTCGTGATCGGGTCAATCAAGTTGAGGCTGATTCAAAATTACCAAAGAGTGTAAACTTTTTGCTGAGATCAAGTCAAATAAACCCATTATATTCGATAAAATTCCAAAACATTTGTTTTATGCAGAATTATTATTATTCCGCAGCCGCTACTGCCATGGATTCAGTAATGAAAAAAATTTTAATTAAATTTTATTAAATTTTTAATTAAATTTTTTTAATATATATGACTATATAATATATCTAAGATATATATATAATAATATACAATAATATATATACGTAATATAATATACATATATGTACTAATAATGTAAGAAGGAAGTTGGAGCAAAACCGATTTCTATATAATAAGTTTCATGAATAATATGGGTAATTAGACAAAATTTTGAACCATCCCTGATATCTAGCCTAACTGTAGCACATGGAGTACACTATTCATGAAATTATCTTTTTAAGTATTCAACTACGTATCTTAAAATCGGACCAAGGTAAAGTTATATATATAAGGACCAGCTATAGCAATCACGGAACCGATAATTTTATTCGGAGTTCGATCACGATCAGTCAAATAGAATGACGGACTGACTGGTTATGTTGACCCAGAAGAAAAGTCTGCAACAATCCAGAGTTCTATAACTATATTTTATAGAGTTTCAAAATTATATAAAAACAGTGGGCGTGGTTGTAGTCTGATTTTAATCGTTTCTACACAGTACTAAACCAATTTTGGATTGATAATTCAGATGAAATCGGCGAAATAGTTTGTAAGTTATATGTACCATATGAACTCTGGTACCGTTTTATAAATTCTCCATTTTACTTGATGTAGGTGTAGCGTTTAAGTAATTCTAGGGTTATATGTTGTATAAAAGGTGGGCGTTGTTATTAATATGATTTTGAGATAGATAGTTCTCGTAGTTCTCGTTCAATTTACACTCAAATTGTCATATATATAGACAGTCATCGGAAATTAGTCTATCTCCTCATTTATAATATTCTTAAATATAAATCTCATATAAATCTTAATCGATTATTATGACATATTACAAACAACCCTTAAGTAAACTATTAAACTCGATGGGCTAGGTATATGGGTATGAAAAGTGCGTATTTGAGTAAGTTTTAGGCTCAAAACATTAAAATGTCTTTATTACTATAGCTAGCTTTATGGAGTGTTTCTGATATGGAGTGTTTCTGATAAATTTAGAACCACATATTCGTGGTTTAATTTGGTTCATATCTGAAATACGTATTGATATTGTGCCATGGTATCTATGTAATTTGAACTAACCGAGCTTATAAAATCAAGCTGATGAACAACTTCATTGAAGAAATAGTAGTACTTGAAGACTTGAAAATGTCTTCTTCAAATATTTTGTTAAGGTTAAATCTAGGTAAGAGGAACATTTAAACGTTACAGTTGCTAAATTACCAGTGAAGGGTCAGACGGTTAAACCCAATAGTCTGCAGGCCTACAAAAATCATTAGAAGATTGATATGACAGCAAATTAATGTTTGCTTTTTCATGGTATTTGGAACAAAGCCTGGGATCGAAGAATGTGTGGAAGCCGTGGTTATAACCAAAACAAAGTATTAATAAATTTATATGCCGCTATATTACCGCGAACTCGTTCGCTAACGATGCTACATAATCCATCATAAATTACTTCGGCTACTGTCTGGAAGTGGAAAACAAATCCAAGATGCCGAAAAAGTGTGCAAAACCCGCGTTAAGTCTCTACTTCTGCGGTGTGTTGAGGAGAGATTAGATGTAAAATCGCTGGGCTCTACATTGAAGTGGCCAAACGACCAAAACTGTTACTCTTTGGCGAGCACAACAGACATTCATTGTATCAAGTGGAAATATCTTAGTATCCTGGTTATCAAGACCGACCCCAGTGCTGAACCTAAAGCTTCAGAGGAGTTATCAAAGGTGTCATTGAGGCCATTACGCCAAGATGGCTTGAAGGAACTAAACAGAAATCTGCAACTGCCAAGGTAGGCTTCAAGATTTTGGTTTTTAGGCCAAGGGAAGCACAGTGAACGGTGGAGTCAACTCTGCCACTAGACGCGTTATACAATGAGGGTTTCTGGAACTCGACACTGACAGCTGCTGGTCGAATTTTATTGCAACATTGCAAACACCCAAATTTCTCCAACATTTCTCCAACTCAGGCAAGGGTGTCCTATAAAAAACTTAACTTAACTCAACTCAACTTAACTTAACTCAACATAAGAACTTTAAAAATAAAATAAGCTTCCAAAACGAACTACAATAATGCATTTTCTAAAATATGGGAGATTAGTGATTTCAGCAACAGAACTGAAATTATTATTAGAACTACTCGTAAATCTACTTAATATTATATAGTATTTTTGGGTAGCATGTTCCATAGTCCAAGAATATTTTCAACGGCATTTTTGGCAGAATGATTTACACCGCAAAATTCCACAAAGCTTGAAGTACAGTTATTTTATGGTATTGTGCTTATGTAGCACATATTTTATATAATATATATGTATGCGCTAGTGTGCGTATTTGCACAGAGTATTTACACAATAAACAGCAATTTGTGATAAAATTACATTTCCTTTGAAATTTCGCCGAAAACAATAAATGTCATAAAATATGATAACTGATGTTTACAATCATATGAATGGCGCAAGTACACTCGCATAACTGTATAGTTGGACAAAATGTCATTATTTTACAGCTGCAATTCAATTGCATTGCGAGCATGCAAACCAGTGCAAATATCCAATTTCGCTTCAACAAAAGTGTCTTGCAAAAATGTCAATGAATTGGAAATTGCATATCAATTTTCGGACAAGCAAGGCAAAAAGTCGCAAATAAATCAAATGCGAATGTTAAAGGACATTAACGTAAATAGAAAATGTAATAAATACGACGTAACGGTATTATGCGCCACAACCACTACATGCCGCTCGTATACAATAGTGTAACGGTAAACAATGAAGAGAAATTTAAAATTTATAGAATTTTTATTGCAAACGACAGAAATCTCAAACAAGCAAGCACACACATTTAAAAGACAGAGACAGAGACAGAGACATTGGAGAAATTATGATCAAGGCGCAAGTAAACGAATGCAAGCGTGTGTGTGTGTGTGTGTAGTGGTCACAAATCATAGCAGGAATGTGCAGGCGTGCAAGTCACAGTGGATTTTAATTTATTTGTTTTAATTGTGTAGTTGTGGTCTTTGAAATGCCAATTGGAGTTTTGTAGAATCGAGCGGTGTTCAAGCAAACAAACGCACGAAGAGCCATTAAGCCTTCGGTGCTAATGTCGGGATTAAGAAGTTGCGTGTGTCTGTGTGTGTGTGTGTGTGAGTTAACAACTAACAACAATTTGTGGACCAAAATAGATTTAGATAAATATGTAACTAAATATAAGCTAATATATGTATATGTGTATATATGTTTGTGTGTATGTGCATGTATTCGTAAGCAAACCATTTTGTCAGGCTCTTAAAAGTTTAAATTTTTTATTTTTTCTCATTATTAGTATTTACAGTTATTCAATGCCTCACTGTAACTTCTCATTTTTTCTTGCACACACACACACACACACACAAATACACACACATATGGGTATATTTGTGTTTTTTTATTGGTTGACTGTCGCATAGCAACTGCAAAATGTAAATACCATTGAAATATGTTCTGTTAGTTTGCTTATTTTGTCGAGATTTTCATACAATTTTATTGGTTATGAGAGCCGCACACGCACACACACATGCACATATTTATATTGTTTGCTGACTTTTTGCTGTGTGCATACTCGTATATGCAATATGTGAGCGTATTGGCTTACATACACCAGCAGATTTGTGTTGTTTTAAAAATATATATGCCAAAAATTACACACACACATGCGTATATTTGACTAATATTCCGTTTGTTTGGTAAGCCAGCATTTCTTTTGATTTTTCATAAATCCTATTTCGATGAAACATAAAAAATTCCATTTCGATTTGGAAGTCTCCTGTTTTCTATAGAGTATAGTATAGTAGAGTATAGTATAGTATAGTATAGTATAGTATAGTATAGTATAGTATAGTATAGTATAGTATAGTATAGTATATTACTTTTGAGTGATAAAGTTCAAGTGATCTGTTAAATTAATTTTTTTTTTTCGTAATAATTAGTTATAAATGTGTAATAAAAACTGCTATTGAATATAATTTATTTTTTAGGTTTGCCATTTGTTAAATAAATGTTACATGTCTTTTCTAACAAATAAATTAATTTTTTTTAATACCTTTTAAAATATTTTACACAAAAATGTTGAAATTAATTATTAAGCTCGATAAGTTCAGCGAGCAATTTACAACATTTTTAGAATTTTATAATTTTACCGTTAGCTAGCAACCCTGCCAAATTTTATTTATATTACAGTCTTACCAGCTTACTCAAACACTTCTTTAAATAAAATTTTTCTGAATCCATTCTGCAATATTTCTATAGTTTAAATTGGTGTACATGTGGCAACTCTGTATAAAATATTCCTAAATTAAAGTTAAAGTTAGTCTTAAGCATTTCCCATGGACTTGGTTGCTCATTCCGCATTATTTTTGTTTGTAATTTTATGTTTTCCACTTTGTGATTACCTTGTGCCAAAATATAGCTGTATTAAAAACCTTCCGAATACTTTCTAAAATATATTTCTAAAATTTCTAAAATAAACAATCGTTGTACTCTGGCTTCCAAGTTCCATGAATCTGGAAATTGTTGAAAACAAAGTCTCGGAGAATCGAGACAATTTGGGAATTTTTCATTAATTTTCGCCCACAATTAAGGGAAACAACTGATTGACCAACAGAAAGGTCCTAGTGTGATTCAGTCCCAACCCAATTTTGAACAATAACTTATTATTTCTTTCGAGTTTACTTAAATAAATAAATAAATTATGGAACGGGTGTTACTCGTGAACGCTACCCAGTTGGAAATTGTATATATAAGACCACACTGGTATCACGAACGAAATCTTTGATAGATGCATACCAATTCGAAAATAAATAATAAATGGAAGAACTGGCTTGTTCATAATCAACTCAAAGTATTGTCAAACCAAATCGAGCTCATCATTTCCCCTGCCAATCGGAGTATCAAAGCATCACATATCAACTTAATTGCAATCATTGACTTCTCATATGACTTACTCCTACATGCTCCCACCCCCATTTATTGCAATTCCATGGCTTAATTTGACACCATTGGCTTAATCAATTTTTATTAGAAATTCCACAATTCGTATACAAATGAATGCACAGTTATCAGCTTTGGCAATAACGGCATTGTTTTAGTGACATTCCAAATTTTGTTAATCAGCATAAATTAAATATCTAACAGCGGGCGCAGTAGACGTTTTGACATAACAGTATTGAAAGGCACGCACTCTTGACGATTTGTTATTTAAGCTTTGCTTACGGTGGTGCCTAGCGAAATAGGAACACTAGAAATATTTCGAGCATTTTTATTATGTGAGAAAAAAAATGGAAACTAGAACAAGTGGAACTGGAACAACTAAATCAATGGAAAATATTATTAAAATTCAAACTCAGAGACTAAGAAATATATTTCGGATATTTATTTGAAAGGAGAGTAAGTCAGCATTTAGGTAATATTTGGTTTGCGGCTTTTGTATGATATTTTTTTAAACTTATTGCATAATTACTTGTATAATTAAACATAATTTAGAGGGGGTTTCCTACTCATATCTATAATATCAAAAGAAAACGTTATGGAACATCAGCAGTTAGTTTTCTTTTTTACTGCTATATAAAGATCTTTTATGTACACCTTAGTCCAAATATAGGCAAGCAAAAAATCGTGTTTAATTAGGACCTTGGTAAATTTGGAAAAAATTTCGAAAATGGTTCGAAAAAATTTTTGGTTAGAGCATTTCTCAATGAAGAGCTTAAGATAAAAATTTATTCCAAATTATAAACCAAATCGTGCACCTTGTGGTACTATAACAAAGCCCTATGGTATCAGCGACATCCACCGGAGTTAATTTGGATTCTATATTAACAGAAAATTTAAAGAAATGCGATTAAAAAATATTAAAAAATGCATCAATCGGTCTTGCCCCAAATTTTCACGACACTAAGAAGTAACTTTATAATTTTGTCAGTTCAAAATATTTCAAATTTTTTGGAAAAACGCATTTTAGTAAATTTAATCTCAAATTGAATCTGAAAACTTGATTAAAATTGGTGTTATTAGTTTCAAGTTAGATAAACTATTTTGGGATTCTAAGCATTGGTTTGGATTCGAAATTGGCTAGAATTGAAAGCTCTAGCTGCTTATTCAACGCGCAGAGAGGTCTAGCGAGAGACTAGTTCTGGAAGTGAATGTGTTGTTCTCAATGCAATTCTTCGTAACCTTTTAGCTTTATTACACTTTTTTCTTTTCCACTGTGGAGAAGATTGAAAGCTCTCATGCACCTTTTCTAATTTTATGCCCAACACTGTATATAACTTCATATATTTCCACAAGGTTTACTAAGAAGAAGCAATTATCGATAATCAAATGAAAGATATGCGAGCTTGGCACCCGAATGGCGCACATAGATGCCGAATTCTCACGAACACACACCCACACATACACATACACGTAAAGAGGTCAACATGGGAAGCAGTCACACATACGCCAAGGCGCACCAGAAATTTCTAATCAAATCACAAAAATCACATTCCAATAATAAGAGCACCACTGATCACGAACGTTATTAGCCAAAAGGAAATGGTGGCAGCAATGAGAAATGCTTAGCTAAAATTTTATGAACAAAATGGAATGGAATGAAAATCATTTTTGGCCCAACAGTTTCGCTATCTGCGGGGCAGATATGTGCATTAAGCGCAAATGCCTTTTTATCAGGCGAAAAGCAGCAGCGCTCGGAAATGCCGAAAAAATCCAAAGCGAAGGAATTGTAAAAAGAAATAAAAATAAAAATAAGAGCAGAAGCAGAAGCAGAAGCAGAAGCATTTAAATGGAATGAATTGTAAAAAAACAACAAAAAAAAGGAAAGGAATGAAATGGTTTGAAAATTATTCAAAATCATTGCGGAGAGGAGTAGCGGGGGGTGTGCTCACACACTAAAAGCGATTAAATGTCTGTGTTGTCTGGCTGTGTGTGTGTGTGTGTGTGTGCCACCAAATGTATACAATGTAAATTGCAGCACCTAGCCGATTAATAATTTGAGCAAAACATAACTGTATGCCAACAAGCAGACATATAAGTAAGTATGTAGGTATGTATATGTTTAGAACCGTTACAATGCGCTGAAGTGGCCGTTTTGCTAATCAAAGCAGCGCTGAAGCAGCGCACAAGTGGCAAGTGTAGAGTGTCGAGTTAAGAGGCCGCCAAAGTGGGCTGTGATGCCAACGAAATCAAAGAAAAAAGTATGCAACAACAAAAACAACAACAACAACCATCTTTGGCAACTTGCAACATTATGCCGCTGCTGCACAAGCTAGCGGAATCAGGCGGAAAAATGCCAAAATCACAGCAGAAACACCGAGCGGCAGCGGCAGGAGACAGACAAGGGCGCAACGTGTGACAAGCTATCGGCCGATCAGCCGAATGACAGCGCATGAAATGGATATTGAATTACAAATAACTAGCTAAAGTCGGATGACAGGCGAACATATAGCTAACCAATGGCAAACGGGGTAAGCGGAAGTAAGCGAAAGGTAGAATGATGAGCGGATGGGCTTTTGGTGGCTGCTGGTGGGAGTCAGCAGCAGCAGTTAACTGTAAAAAACAAAAACACTAACAAGGCACAAAAATCCGTCTGAAAATATGAAGCGGAAATGATGCAGCACTTATGAGCTGTGTTTCAGCAGGCAACAAAACGTGGCAACAACGAGAACGAGAAGGGGAGGGGGGGAGAATGGAAAAGCCAGCGAGCGCGCTTATCTGACAACAGCATCGGCATTTATGTACTTCATTTTTTACAAACCTTTCATGCGCTTTATTTTCATTTTTATTTTTTAATATTTTTTGCCCATTAGGCCAGCGCCTCTCCAGCTGCCGCACAACAAAAACAAGGTCAGTTGGCGTGTGAAGGCCGTGCGGAAATTACAGCGACTAGGCGATGATTGCGGCAATTGACGTGCTGAACGTTCTGAAAACGCTGAACGGGCTGAACAGGCAACACTTTGGCTTGGCTTTTCATGAAAGAAAAACAGCAAAAATAAAAGCAAAAAAATGCTGCAAGGAACAACAAGGAACAGCAAAGAACAGCAAAGAACAGCAAAGCGGAAGAGCAAGTCACTTGTATTGGAAATCAATTGCTCATCAGCTTCCGCAAGTGAACGTCGCACGAAGCGCACTTAGACATACAGTTATATGTGTACATATGCATGTATGTGCATATGTATGTGTGTATGTATGTATATACAACTGCTGCATTTTGCTAAATTGCCGTATTCATGGCAAACGCTCGTTTATTTGTGTTTACTTTTACCGCCATAATCATAATATTGCTGCAATTGATGCCGCTGCTGCTTCTTGTGCCTACTGCAGTACACTTGCTAGCAGCACACGCACACATACACATATAAACACACTTTCAGGGCAAGTGCACAAAATGTAATTCGCAAACAGCTGTCAAGAGCGCTGATTGCGCTGATGAGCCCAGCCAACACCAGCAGCAGTATCAATAGAAGCAACAACAACAACAACAACAACAGCGGCGAAACATCACGAAACAAGCGTTGTTTGTGCAGCAACATTAGCATCAATATTATTTGTTGAAAGTAGAGAAAAAGCTGCATGACAGCAAAAATGGAAATGCGCCGCAGCAAGGTCACACACACACACGCACACATATGCATAGACACTGGCGTACGTGATTTTACGTGCTGTAGTGGCATTTTTCACTGGAAATTATAGCTATCATTATTATATAATAGCAGCTAGCGGCATAGGCCAGCGCCTAGGCTTGCTCAACTCGATCGCTGTGCGCAAGTATTTTCATTATGGCATTGCCAATTGTCAGTCAACATGGCAAAGTGTGCATTTGGCAGCTATAAAATGAGAAAAGTGGTTGTGTCTTTTTATTTCACAGACATTCTTTTAAATTTTCCCACGCCTTTCCCTTAGTTTTTGGTGGCTAACATGTTAGTTGGCAATTGATCATGGCAAATAGGTATCCATAAATATTACGTATACGCACAGGTGGCCCATGCTCGAACGTAATTTAAGTACAGTGCTCAATAAACGGGTCAAAAACTTATTTGGCAGTTTGAGACTGAACCCTTTTTTCTTGTAAACTGGTTGATGAATTAAACAAATGTGTATTTGCTTTAATAATTTCTAATGAAATAAGAAAACCTACGAGATCATATGAGAAATCAGAATTATATAGATACAGTGATTAAAATTCAGAGTATAAAAATAAGGCTTATAAATACTAAATTTTACTTTACATTCTCAGTGCGGCTCTAGACTTGGCAAATCTAACAGCAATGAGAAAGGTCAACTGCGCCAACTAATCTAAAAGCTGGATTTATTCGAGCGGCGTGATAATAAAAAAAAAAGCATTAAAAAAGGCAAATATTTGCTCTACAGTTTGGACAGTTTGATGCTAAAATAAAATATTCCTGTTAAAGAGGTGGAAAGCGATAAAACAATCTTTAGCAGGCGCCTACCAACACTATGAGAAATTCTGGTTTTGCCAATAAAATTAGAACTGATCAGTTTTTATTGGCTAGTTGGAGGCGAGAAAAGGCAGGCCATGCTGAAAGTGGAAAAGTGGAAAATAACTGTGTGTATGATCTTCATATGTCCATGATTATAGTCGAACAATTAATATTAAAAAATTTGCAAATAAAATATTGACCACTGCACTAATTTTTCCGAGTTTTAATTAAAAAAAGTAGTTTCCCTTCAAAAGCACTCTTTACTTGGGCGCCAACGTACCAAAGAATGATTCTGTAAAGAACTTATAAACTTATCTCGACATCGTTTAAGACCAGAACTGTTGAAATTAATGAATTTGAAGACGAAATAAACTAAGTTCACCGATCATTCTTACAATTGTTTTCTACCCTGCAGACTTCGAAGCGGTATTTGCCGCTTGAATATCTTATTAAAGGCTTGGAGTACTGAGAACCTTGAATGGAATGAGAGTATAAGTGCCGATTCTAGATTAAGTAATTGACAAAGGCATGGTTAAATGCCTGAGTTGCGCGCTTAACAAAATAGAAGAGAAATCAATGGTGAAAGAGACAAATTTCATAACAAAGAGAACATGTAAAGAGTCCAGTAGCAGTTTAAAGAGAGCAAAATTTGTTCATTATGGAATTGAAGTGTGAAACTTAAAAAGTTAGCAAATATTTCTAGCAAAATCAAAAAAAAAAAGAAAAACACAATTCAAGTTACGAAAAAGAGGTAATACTGGGACGTAGGTCTCAGCTTAGTACACTTTTAACCAATAACTGTATTTCATTATAGCAAAAGTGTTAGGTAAGACGTCATAGGCATATATGTACACATTGAAAGTATATTACTGCGCAATTTAAGCTGTTAGCAAAATTACTTTGAACCCTATACACCTTCATCACAGCTTTTCAAGTAATAGACACCTGGCGCTCGGCAACTTCTACTTATCGCCAACCAACACCAAACAATAAAAGGAGACAGGCAGGCGGGCTTCCTAAAGGAGGCAGCAGAAAAGAAAAAACGGAAATCTTTTGGCTGCCTTCTTCCAAATTTCGTTGCCGTTTATTATTATTTCCATTATATTCGCTTTTATTATAGCCGCTGATGATGCCACTGATTGTGCTGTTATGTCGCATTGATTGTGTTTGGCGCACCTTTTTGCCACACGTATACAAACTGACTTCTGCAGCAGCATTGTGTTGTCGCCACCGCCAATATGTAGCACCGTTATTTGGCGCGTTATTTTGCCATCCAAGCACAAAGCGCAATTTTCAAATCTCCTATATGATGAACACACACACACACCCTATGAATTTATTGTCTTTTATCAATGTGCAAGGCTTTGGCAAACATTTGTCAGCCGTTGATTGGCGCTGTGGTGAGTGAGTCCAACATTTACCTCGATCTATGCACCAATAAGGTGTTTGGATTTCGGCGTCAAAAGTCGAACGTTGACTTGAGCTGTTTTTGCAGTTAACGCAAATTAAATTATTGTCTGCGGGATTTGGCGTATAATAAAATTTGCACACATCCAAGCTGCTCCATCGCTCACCCTGCTCTCCAACACACATACACACACACACACATGCATGCGATCACTCTCGCTATCTCACTGTCGCTGGCATATTCATTAAGCAGCAAATAACTGTAAACGATAACACGTTCACCTTTTCCGCTCGATTGCTGCCACTCAGCGCTCCGCTCTCCTGCACATGTCATTCGAGAATTTGTATGTGAAATTCCAATAGTTGCATATACATACGTACATACTATCTACTACAAAAATATATATTATATATACAGAATAATATCGCTTTGGCACACTCGCGCGTAAAAGTGTCTTAAAATTTTATTAGAAAAGCGACTGAGCGCAATTCGAAGCGATTAAAGATTTAAGGTGCACTTCTCCATTCATATGCGCGTTCATACACACGCACATGCATAAATATATAAGCATATATATATATATATATATATATATCTGTACAAATTGTCTGTGCGACGAAAGGTGTTTGCTCTTATCCAGCCTTATCTTAACCTCTAAATAATTATTTGCATGTGTGGGTTAAGGCTTTTCTATATATGTAACTATATATTTATATGATATAAAATATAAGTATACAATTTAAAAGTGCCATTTTTCAGAGTGCTAATTTTTCTAGCATAAAAGCGAACAATGCACATTAGTTGTTCCAATTTATATAATAAATTTTTATTCCTTGACATTTTATTGCTCTGTTGTCTCGAAATATTAAAACAATTTCTAATCATCCAAGTGGTGATAACTCTAATATTCCTTAAGCAAATTTTTGGTTAAATTCAATACGTATATAATAATATATACCTTATGTATAAAAATTATGCAAAGTGATGTACAACAGGGCTCCTTCAACAACCTATTCTGAAGTAATTGCGAAAAAGCCCTATAACATATACGGCAGAGCTCCTCACGCTTGAAATAAAATACGAAGTGACGATAGGTGGCGCTGGTGTCGAAATAATGCATATTATATGCATATATGCTATCCAGCTTAATCCTCATTTGGACCTCATATTAATCACATGCATTCAAATATATATTCAATTACATATTTAGATCACATGTTCATTATCATGTGAAATCATATATTTGGACCAACCTTCTACCCTAAAATTGGCGTAGAATTAAAAATTAAATGCATTCGTTTGCATCGCTTTCACTACAAAGGTAGTAGGGGCTTAGTCGAGCCTTACATTGGCTCCTCCTAACTTGAGTGACACCTTGCAAAAGGTTTTATACTACGGTGTCAGAAACTGATTCGGAACTAGATTCGGAGATTCGACATCGCCAGCGTTTGTTACTAAAATATCTAAAATGTGTATCCACTATTTTGTAAACCCGTGGTCCATCAGCAGCTAGATTTGCTCTCTCTGGGATACAGCTAAGGCGACCTCAATCTACTTGTATATTAAATCTTACTAATTAAATTGTTTTTTTATAACCTTACATACCGGATATATGTGTATACACACTTCGTAGTTCAACTCTTTACTTTTTTCAGCAATATTGATTTGCACGTTTTGCTTGTCATCAGCATTAAATTATGCCCCACTTTTGCGATATGATGTAGCTTTTGTGTTTATTCATAGGAGATTTATTGCGATTCGCCACAAAACGTTATTGCTTCCGGTTTCGATTACACCATAAATTTCCGCAGCCACAAACGGGCTGACAGAGCGGACAACAAAGGCTTGAGCAGCGACGGCAAACAAGCAACACTCAAAAAATACAACAACAACAAAATATGAATAAAATCAACTCTGACTGCCCACTTTCGCATGGCGATTTTAGATTAAGCTACCGTTTTATGTTTCATGCAACAAATATGATAGAGAAGAGCCGCAGCACTCAACCAACAAAGGTGTACGTGTACACACACAAACACTGTTGCACATATATGATTTGCAAACTGATGCGCCATATTTCTAGTAGGCCTTGAGTGTCTAAAATATATCATAGTGATGTGCAGAATGAAATTTGATGCCACCTACCGCCGATGGGCAGCGCACACGACAGCAACAACTTGCAACTTGACATGTGGCACAATACATTTTTATATTTATTTAAATTTCTCTTTTGAAATGGTGGATACTGTATGGGGGTTAGGAAAAATATGAGCTCAATATGAAAGCAATCGAACAGTTGATTGAATTCAATGCTTGGTAGCCATGTGTATATAGTGTAATATAGTACTAATATATACATATGTACACACTTGCCACACACACATGCCACTGTGCTCATATATAAAGCATTGACAATAACTAAATTTGTATCAACAAAAATAAATCATTTCAAAACGGAAGTAGCTATGTCATATTTACAAGGGTGGCGGGGGAGTGTGTAAAATAAAAGCTGTTGCTTTATATGCATACATGTGTTCATATGAATGTACACACGAGTGTATTCATGCGCCGTCGAGAAATGTATGTGAATGTGTCATGTTGCTTGATTATTTAAAGATAACTGTTATTGGAGGCAGCTGTAGCAAATTGTGATGGAACAGAAAGGGAAACAAGCCCACACATGGGACACTATGAAAATATATATATATTTGTATTCTATTGGATTGTGTGTATAGACACAATGTGTGTGCGACTATATCGCACCAATATAACATATCGGTTTTCTAGTTAAGTAATTTTATTGAAAAGTTAACCGTTCGAAAAATGCGTACTTTGCGAAACTGCTCACTATACTGTTTACACCTCTGTTGTGACTCTGAAATCTTGCTCCCATATCGTTTAAGTTAATATTTGGAACACGGATTAAAGGTATAAAGCGATATATCTTAATCAAAAGTTTGCCCGACAGATGGCGCTGCGGTCAAAATATCTCTAATTGTATTTGAAAATTCTCATTTACACAACAGCAATAGAAAATCTGACATTAGCTGATTGTCGAACACAGATTTTACTCTTTTCACAAGGTTAAAAATTTGACCCGAAGATTGTTGTCATAAATTCCTCTAAAAACGAGATGTCAATTTGTTGGTTCAAAACCATTGGTTCAAAATGTAGAGAAAATACTGTTTCGAAAACAATATCAAATGTCCACGCCACTTAGTAGTAATATATCTTCCAATTGTTACTTTGAATTGCATTTACGTCGAATCAATTCTTCATTCTCTAAGGTTATCATTCGTAATGGACAAAGGAGTCAATGAATGGAAGTGAAACCTTAACTTTAATTGTTTGCTATACATAGTTAATTTTCATAGGCGTTTTTAAATCTGTTCTAATCTAATCTAATCTGTTTTAATCTGTTTAAAATCAAAGCTCCGAATTTATTTCCGGCAAGGAAAAACTCATTAAAGAAGTATTACGTATGGTAGATTGTTAGTGCATAAGCTGACAGAAGCCTCTATTTCTTTGATAACATCGGAAAGCATATTATAAATAGAAGAAAAGTAAACCCATCTTGATATCAATAGTCTCATGAATACTGGAAATTATTTGAATATTCTGGACGTCATGTAGTGGCTTCAATAGTGTTCTTCCCGAAATGTGTCCATGTTCTACACTGATCCTTTATTAAAATTTCTTAAACTAATTTATAAGTTATTCGAAAGGTTAATTGTCATAAGCGCTATCCAAAGTTTGCAACTTGAAACCCAAATAGGGTTTGGGTTTGGGTTTCTGTTTTCGTTTGTTAGGGTAGTGGTCGTAAGTCCAACCTTGGTAAACGGTAGGCCCATTTTCGCGAAAACATTTCCAAAATGATAATGTCTGGTGAATTACTTATCATTTAAGACCCCTCTCTGTTATTTTCGTGAAGTCTGCCTTGCATATATGAATAAAGTACCTGCTAGGAGATTACGTCAACTGAAAGCTCTCACTGGACTAGAAACTAGGCCCATCGGGTTGAGTGGATAAAAAAATGGTTAAAGCTGTTGTAATTGGTGTAAAAATTGCATACTCAACCGAAATATTCTCTGTATTTGAACACCTTTTTGGCTCCACCGAGATCGCAGGCACTGAATAATTGCCTGATACTTCGACTAATTAAAACATTATTTCTTTCGTATGAGCCTTTCACCGTAAAATGAATTATCGTCTCACTATTTGAAATGGTACCCATCCTTTCTCAAATAAATGCAATAAATAATCGTGAACGCGGATAGATGAAATAACGGCGGATAAGATGCAGGAAACGCCTTTGGCCGATGGCTGGATTGGTCGCCAATGACTTTGGTGCTGTAAATTAACACTTTCAACTACCAATCTCATTCAGTGTCACAGTTGGCACCAACAGTCATCGCGCCGCGGGGATTGCATTTCTCCAGTATGTGTTGGTCACTACACAGAATGCCCACAATCGCAGGCTCTTACTCACGCTACTCACTTACTTGGACCGATGAAGAATGTGCAATTGAAATGAATTATATCCCACTTCTAAGTGTTGCGATATGTTACGATTGTTATGGGAGTCGAGTGAAATGTATGGTTGCAATGGTTGCGAAACTGGTAAGAGAGAGATTTAAATCAAAGCTGTATGACGTCATAACTTGTTTATTGGTAGTTGAAGTTTGTTTGTAATAGAAGACTGAAGAATTTTACTTTATTGCCTTATTATTGCAGCATATACCTACCAATCGTTACACCTTTAAATGACCAAGTTAAGAAATAGCAAGAGACCATCGGAAGAGTTTGTTCTACATATTGTATTCATACATATAAAAAACGAGTCGCTGCAAAACGAGGGTCGCAATATAGAAGTTGATCCAAATAAAGTTTGAATCCACAGAAAGTGTGGGAGTCAAAACCAACCTGTGAGGGAAACCCGAAAATACAATTCGGAAGAAAGAGTTTCCCACCAATTCATCGAACAGCCCTAGAAAATGAAGTCATTTCGGAGAGCAATGATCAAGAAAATATTGAGAGGACATATCAAAAACATATCAAAACATATCAAAACCGACGCGAAATCTCATTCGAGGAAACTTGAAAGGCCTTGAGATCATCCCAAACAAAAAAATGTCATGGGAACCGAAAACAGTGTGCAAATAATGGAGTTTTGGACTGAGAGAGTATGAAGTGGTCGCTTCTCGGAAATATTAAAGGCTTGAGTGAACTTTATAAGCTTCTTATAAAGCTCATAAGCCATTGAGAAGAGTTTTAACACTGGTAGTATACTACACTACACTACTAATACTATATAGTATATAGTATATAGTATACCATTAGTATAGTAGTATTATGATGGAAAACCCCAATATGATCAACACCTAAACATAAATTATTTTTCAAAAGCATATTCCATTAGGAGGTAGGGGGGAAATATTGTGCTGAAATCCGATCCTGCTGATCAGTAATCAGATATTAAGCTAGGCCTGATCGGACAAAGGTGGTTGCAGAATAACCTGTAACTCTCCGGTTAGCGTCGGAATAATTTAATACCAAGCCGTTCCGAGAGGCGAAGCCGATATCCAACAGGCTGATGAGCCTGCTACGTGGAGAACATGTTCTCATTACAGTTAAAGAAATTTCCTTTTGGAACTTCCGTAACTGTGAGCCATTTTCACTTGTATAGAAAGGTCAACTCACAAAAACTTGGACTAACAAAACTGGACTTACTGAGTTTGGAACAATTGGTATTTCTTCTTAGGGTTGAAAAACAAACACTAATTCAATCATTTCTTTATTTTCGATTTATTCACGGTTTCAATCGTGCACGCATTCCTAGGCTCTAACAAGTGGAGAGACGCCACAAGCGTAGACTATTCATGTGACTGAGGTTTTGCAGCAATTTCATTCAAATATTTGTATGAGCGCGCTCCTATGCTTAAAGGAAAGAACACAATGCCGCTGTTCTATAAACAAATTGTGTAAATATGTGAGTGTGGAGTATACGTTCCACAACACAAAGGCTGCAGGAAACAACCACAAAAGGATACAATTTTATTGGTACACCAAAAAGGACAGCCGAACAGGAGCGGAATCAGTGTGGAGACAAATACAAAAAACAAACAAAAAAAAAAAAAAAAATTAAGATAGATATCTGCAAGGGAAGCGGATGGTGAAAGTCAAATATGTATTTTCAATGTTCAAATGGCCAAAAAGGTAAAATGTTGAATACGAATCGACCGCGCCGTTTGTATTAAAAATGCCAACAGCAATTTGCAAATGAAACGGCAGGGGTAAAAAATGCGCCTGGAACGTGTGCTCGCTCATATTGGTGTCAACATTTTTGAATGCAAACCATTGGCTCGGCAGCTGTCCACTTTCCGCCGCCAGCCTAAGCGTTGTTGGCGCTGGGCATACGCAAGCCCACACCAGCATAGGCAGTGAGTGGACCATGTTTTAAATGGTTGAATACAACCGTCCAACAGCTGCTCACACTCCCATATTGCCTTTGAGGCTGTAGCTTTTATAGTGAAAATCCTATTTTTTATACAACCGTATGCCAAAACCGCCCACAGCCCGCTTCGCCTTAGCTGCCGCTACCTCACTTCATAAACAGGCTGCCTCCACAGCGCCCTCATGCGTTCACACTAACGCCAGCGACACAGTCCGTCCTTTGTGCTGTTTGATTGCACGTTCACTTTTGTGCAAATTCCTTTGTTTCCCTTTTTATTTTTTATTTTTTGTTTTTTGTTTTTTTATTTTTTGAATATTCGTTTGCAAAAATTTTACAAATTCAACATGCCCACTTTCCCATATGTTTGTACACACCGTTGTTATTGTTGCATAGTTCGAGTAAAACAGCAAAAACAAAAAAACAAAAAAAAAGCAACGGCGTTTCCGTCGTTACGTTGAGTAAATTCTCGCATTGCTTGTATAAAAATGTTGATCTTTTTATTTCCGTTACGTGTTGTTTATCATTGTGGTCGCCGCCTCCAAAGCATCGCCAGCACACATTCTCCCTTAACCGGTTTTCCACTGCCTTCCCCCTGCGCCATTGTCTTGGTCGACCATTTAGCCATTCGGTTGTTACAATTGTTGCTGAAATTCTTTGTCATCGTGGACAGAGGATGGTTTGTTGTCATTATTTCCAATATTTATGCTTCGTTTTTCGTTTTTTCACCTTTTGTAGATTTCTGTATGGGAAGATGATGCTTTTCATGCTACTCCAACGAAGAAATTAAAATGTCAAATGCCAGTAACTCAGTACAATTTTTATCACGCTTTTTTAGCGAAAACCCCTTGCTGTCATCTGACTCGATCGAGTTTTGCCTTAGTTGCGCTCGGGTCTTCTAATAATATAGAATCAAAACTGTCAACAAATTTTAGATTCAGACAAAAATTCACTGAAGTTCAATGCGAGTTACGATAAATATACAAACTACATCAGCTGCGCCTCCCTCAGCGTGATAAAAAGCTTCTAGGATGGGTTCTTTTGTCCTTCAATGAAACTTCACTTCGAATAACCGCAGAGCCGGCCCATATTTATACATGATAGGCTAATCCAAGTCTGAAATAAGCTAAGTGAGAGTATTCGATCGCCTTAAAATTGGATCCCAACTAGTTGAACTATTATATATGTTTAACAAGAGATTTCTTCAATAATTTTAGAAATAAAAAAAAAGGTTCGGTAATGTGTTGTATATATAACGGGATTTTCGTGAAAAAGATTGTATTACTCTCTGGAACTACATGGTTACAGAATAATATGGGGCTTGATTAAGAGCTCGGAAAGTTTTCTAGAGAACTGCTTCCTAATTAGATAATAATGGATGTAATTCTCGATTTTTTTTTTCTTTTTTTCTTTTTTTATTATTGCTATTCGGGTAATGTGGAGGCAAAAGTTTCCAGTTTTATACCACAGAGAGCATATAATTCCTAAGAGAGAATCCATTAATTCTTTAATATTGTTAAATCAATGCAACAAAGATGTAACAGTAAACGTTTCTATAGATTCTTACAATACAGTAATCTCTTCAATGGGTAGTACACAGTACAGAGAGAAGAACTAAGTCTCTCGAAGGTCTCTCACCGACTACTGTCTCATTACATAACGAACTGGCCTTTAAGGAAACGGGAATTAGATTACTCACACAAGATCCCTCCGTGGTCAGCAGGGATTTTGAATATACCCTGTACGTCTGGCTGAGCCCCATGAATATCTCATAGAATGAGGACGATGTTTTACGGAACAAGGGTATATATAAATTTTTCTAAGCAATTATGCGAGACCTCTTAAAACAAAAAAAAAAGTGATTAAGAGGAATTACCCAAGTATCAAACTAAACAAGGTTAAGAAGGTTTGCTGTTGAAAAAATGTTTGTTAAGGGTTTCCAACTTACAAATAATTTCAATTAAATAAAATTATTGAGATGAACTATTTATTAGAATACCAAATACATGAAATTTAAAAAGGATTACACTTGAACTTTTTAAAAGGGTTGCCATATGTTTGAACACTTTTTAATATTGATAGAACTTAAGACGAAAAGATGTTATTTAAACTACTTTAAATGTTGACCCTGAACAATGCGAACTCTACAATTTCGATGTCAAATAACCACAATAACAATTTCTAAGAAATATTAAAATTTCGTGTTCGTCTCAGCAAAACATTTAAAATAATCGATATTAATTTAACTAAGTGCCGCGTAATCTAGGAAATGAAATTTTATAAACTGCAATCGAAGCGTAACGACTTACTGAAACTATTGAAATGTGTCCCAATGCTGAGCTGGCGATTCACAGTAGACTAGTGCTTAAAAACAACAACTAAGTAAACTACAATAAAACAGTCAATGACGAGCTGTGGTATGGTGCATGTGTTTTCAAACCCTGTACGAAACACCTTAGCAGAAAGGAAGACTTATCTTTATCTCGCATAAAGGGAAGTTAAAATCGAAAAGCTTTTAAGCCTTTAAAAAAAAAACGATGACCTGAATCTTGCTATCTAAATATATTAAGGAGAATATTGATCAAGATTCTCTCCCATGCCTCCCATTCTTCCGAGCCATAAAGCAAGCGGAAGCCCAATAGCTGCGCAAAACGTATAAATCGAAGGTAGATATAGTCGGTAAGATAAGGTCGGCCTCAACCGTACATCTATCCAATTAGGCCGTCACAAACACATATAACAACTTCAATTCAATATGAAGGATATAGTTGGTTCAAAGAGTCCACCAATAAAGAAGAGGTCTGTTCGTGAACTTGAACAAGACGAAATATCTGGACGGCCAACAACAATTGTCCTCATCCGATGGGCAAACCACGGACACTTGAATTACCTCATAAAACTGGTTCCAATATATAGTCGGGAAATATGGATAATGAGCACTAAGATAGAAGAGACCGATAATGTAGTGAATAATTCGTCAATTGGTCGCCTGTCCTACTTACTCTGTGTCTACTCTGAAAAGCAAAATTGGAAACCTGTTCCCTACAAGGTTATGTGGCAAGGGTGCTTTCCAAATTGTGTGTAGCAATGTGTACAATTTTATGCAAGTTAAGGGAGTTATAGTTATAAAGCCAGAATAAAATAAAACAATAGAGAGGACAGAGGACAGAGGACAGTGGCAAAGCAATGTCTTTCGCACGAAGCACCAAACGCTAGGCAGCCAGCTACAAAGCTTCACCAGTGGCTTTCTGCGTCAGCGTCAGTAGTGGCTTTGGTGGCAACACAAAAGTGTCGTACGTGATTCAATTATAAAATGCGGTTTTCAAATCGTTGAAAAATTTATGTATTTCATTTTATTTCGCTGCTGCGTTTTGTTTCATTGCCGACATGAACTCCCTGGTGGCACAAGCCGCACCAACTACACATACGAAGGTTGAGAGAATATATTTATATTCATATATATATATATATATATATATATGTGTGTGTGTGTGCGTGTGTGTGTATGACTTTATGTCTATATACTAGTCTAGCGTATATACGAGTACGCTGCGTAGTAAGCACGTGCAATCGGTTGAAAAAGCTAAACCCTTGAATGATATTCAAGCTACGGCTGGCCCCCAACACCCGCTTCCGATATGAATTTTGTAACTGCGCTACAACAACAGCACAGCACAGGAGTATAGTGTGTGTAATGCAATAAAATTGGCATAGAAATGGTGAATGTTTGATAAAATTTGCTGCGGGATGGATGATAGGCTGCAGGCAGCAGGCGGCAAATCACAAAGCTGGCTCCAGCAGTGACAGCGCTCAGTGTGGTTTATTTGCGCTGCACGCTCGCTTGAATTCTAATAGACTTTCGTGCATTCTATACCCAATCCACACACATATACATATCTCCGCGGAGGCCGGCGCAATATTTCTTGAGCGCCTTAGTCGACCGTCCGCCAACGGAATTGAAAACGCCAGCAGCCGCCCGGTGTATTGCCGCCAGCAAAGGCAATTAATTTTAAAGCATTTTCAATAATCTTCCAGCCACTTAAGCTTGCTCTTGCAAAAAAGAAAGTGAGCGAAATTGCTGCCACTCAAGCACTGTTAGCTGCCGCGAAATCACTCCTTCACCGACACACTCATAATTGGCACTCACTTAAAGCGCGGCTAAGCGCAATAACGGCGAAAACAACAACAACAAGCAGTCGCTTTGAATTTTTGTTTCACTTTCAAACCGTTTTTGTTGTTTTGTGTTCGTCTCCCTCAGCCGACTGTCGACTATCGACTACCGACTACCGACCACCGGCAAAGCACTCAAAGCACAAAGCTTTCAAGCAAGTCCCGTGGCCCTTTAAGACATCCACTCACTAATTTGTAACACCTTTTCTGCAGCCGCCTTTAAATAAGAACTATTAGCAGCATCATTAAGCACTTACGCTCGAGCCTCGGTTTTAGCTTCTTGGACGAAGGCGACGAGCAGGCGAAATTCTATATAGAATGTGTCTATATATAGAATGCTAATGTATTTGTATGTGTGCACATCTTGGAAGTCCTTTGTAGTATTGGGTGGCTCGACTTGAGCAGCTAATTGAGCACAACAATTGCTCGTCGTTTAGCGGTCATCCACCCTTGGTGGCGATAAGTGATGCTTGTTCGTGTTGTTGTTGTGCGCGTCGCCGTTGCTATTAATTTTCAGTTTTAGTAGTTTGCAATTCATAGTTGATTGACCTCAAATGCTACTTCCGAATTCAATTGTGTATGCTAACATATATACATATATACTACACATATATATATAGTGTATAAAAAGAGAGTGACGTGCGATAGATTATAGCCTCATGCTCTGAGAAATATTGTGCAATATTATACAAAAGTGGGAAAGAGGCGTGGCAATAGCGTAACACATATTCAATTTAAATTCTGAATTAAGCTGCCGACAAGGAGATACATCGCTCTTTCAAAATAGTGCATTTGCTATTAAGCTTAATACTAGCCCCATGGTGACATTATCTGATGAGGATGAGGATGAGGATACCCGTGGAATCTGCAGTCTCTCTTGATAAGGATTAATATCTCTACTCAGCAAGCGGATTTTCTTCTTATGGCATAGTACAAATGCAAATTATAAAGCAAATGAATCTCGCTACATCTAATATACTGTTATAACACAGTAATTTAAACTTGATGTAATAATTGTGCGAAAAAATCGACTTCATAACAGATTGACAACGAAGAGTATAAGAATCCGACTAATTATCTCGCTGAATTATATCCAGCATCCCACGGAATGGAAGGATGAAAATAAAAAACTTATATAAAGACAAAAAGGTGCTCCTAACAGTTTCTCCAAGAAGTGTTCAGAAGCCATTATTGATCCAAAAAGAAGAAAGTTTAATATTCTTCATTAAATTTCAACCAACAGACTATGGCCGAAAAAATTCTCTGCCTAACATGATCGAAAGTATTTGCTTATCATAGTGCTAATGCCTCATCGATGCTATAAAAAAGCAACTGGAGCTTACTATTGTAAAATAAAACGCAACCTAACCTTTTCGCCGAATTTTAATTTTAAGGCCTCATCGCATGTCATAACATGGGAGTCCCACAAAACTTATACGATTGTCTAAACTGACATAAGAATCAGATTGGACGAAAATTTCAACACGCCGATCTATCAAACGAAGTTGCAAGAAAATTTATTTTATGGCTAGTAGTTCTTGCAAAAATTCGTCATTTGTCGGGTTACGTCAAAGCAGGACGGCCTGTTAGGTTATCACAAAGCAGAGCTGAGGCTGTAAGCGCCGAACAATTAGAGGAATTATTGCTTCAGCTACGGCAAGATAAGTATAGAAATCACAAAAGTTTACGATAATAAATAATCGATCCTTTGCAGGTTTGCAAGTGTCAAAGCAAACTCCTGAAGACAGGCTACCCTGCGATAGTGTAAGTCGACTAACCGAAAATTTTGCCTTAAATTATTAAACAATTAACTCGGCGAAGAGCATGTTCTTCTTTACAATTGTAAATATAAAATCCCTTAAGATCGATTAACTTCTAGTAATTATATATTGCTAACTTTCTCCAGCAGTGTTAAGTAGCTTGGACTTACCCCTTACGCCAAGTTATGTAGAGGAAAAAGCGACTTAACCTATTGCAGGCAAAAAATTCGTTAGCAGCGCTTTTCTAAACTTGATTTGCCTTTCAGTATTTCACTTATTTTTTCTACCAATAAGTTTTGTTCTATAAAATACGGGATTTGTTGGATTTCTCTGATTAGATAACGATAGACAGTATACCATAGAACCAATAAAGATTGATCTGAAATCATATTTAACATCATATGCTTTTATCTCGACTCAAAATAAAGTTATTTGCAAGAGCTACGAGACCGGATTTTAATATTTCTCGACAACCATTTATTTCCAATATTTCATCTAGAACTGTTCACAACAAATATATAGCTTGACAACCAGGGTTCTGTGTTCTTATTCACGCCTGATTCGTAGCAAGATAGCAAGCCTGGAAGGAAAATCTTGATGGAGTTTCAATATTTTCTCGTAATTTTAGAATACTTATTAATTGGAGTCCAGAACTGCTTGGTTATCTATTTCAGAGCATAAAAGTATGAAAATTGGTTTATTAAAAAATCAGTCTTGGAAAAGGACTTCAATATTCCGCAGACCAGTTATATATCAGAGGGGCATTCGAAGTCGTTTTCTCATTAACGATTGTAAGATCTTATAGGATTCCGTACGCCTTTTTACCAAGGATCTGAAAGATTAAACTTTTCTTATACCAAGTAGACTGAATTATTTGCATCACTTGTCTGAGAGAACCACTTGAAGAAACTTCATATAGTTAATGGACAAGCTGATACTCTAAAAAGAGATCAAAGGAATGTATTGGACATTGTTCGTAAATTGAATATGCGAAAGGTCTGGGCATTGTTTATGAAACCTGGCTCCATCATTCTACTCCAAAGTTCAATAGACAATCATCCAGTGGATCGCTAGAAAACTACTCTATTTAAGGAGCAAGAAATTCCTCTTTCATCTAGACGATGTACCCTGTCACAAATCCATAAAAATT
Source organism: Bactrocera minax (assembly GCA_021498325.1). NCBI lineage: Eukaryota > Metazoa > Arthropoda > Insecta > Diptera > Tephritidae > Bactrocera > Bactrocera minax. The sequence continues at coordinate 1,651,360 of JAKEEE010000043.1, read as the reverse complement.
ATCGCAAAATTATGTGTCAACTGTGTTTGGAATTGCTTCCGAATTCACAGTATTATCCGGATCTGGACCTTTAGCGACTTTTACCCGTTCTGAGACCTCAAACCATGATCTATAGAGAGAACCTTAGCTACAACGAAGAAGTAAAGGTCTAGGCTTAGGACCATTTCAAGAGAAACGACAATAGTTACTAAAATGGCATCGAATAAGGTAAACATATTAAACAATAATGACTAAATTTGGCAAACACATGTGTCTTTCTTAGAGCGAAATGAACTTTTGAGCCTGCCTGGTATGGTAGGGTCCTTAAGTGAACAGAATTAATTTTACTTAAATGATTTACGCCATTTTATTGTTACCATTTCCCGTTAGACAATATGGTTTGAGGTTTGACCGTCTCACCTAGCTAGATCTTGTCTAGCTTCATCTCACTTATTCAAGACGTAGACTCAAGCGCTTAGGTAGACTCCGTCCCAGTTCAACTAAATAACTTTCGGAAGTCTATGTAAGCTCTTTGAAGAGCTTCATCGGAAAATTTTGATGCTTCAAATTGGTAGGATAAGAATTAACATCATAGTTTCACTAATGGTTTGATTACTCATTTTGTTAGAAGCTGATTGAAAACCCAGCAAATAAGCAGATCCTTTCCGCAATTGCAATCCGGTATGTTTCCAATAACTACCCCGCTGTTAATCTGACCGTCTCTGAACTTCACCATGAGTATAATATTTAACGATTGTCTGTGCCACATTTTTTTGTGTTGCATTTTATGTTGTTTATTTTTCGCCGCACTGCTCCCGCTCATAAACCAACTAATGCAGATCCATGCGTGTCTGTTTGGTGCAAAACATGAAAATTGCATAACCGACACGTTGTCGGGAAATTTATTAGCGCCGTGTGTGCGAACTATATGTGGCTTTGTGTGACAGCTTCTTGCCGCCATTTTTCATTTGGAATCCGCGACGCGGTAAAAGAACATCAGCATGCACACACATACATACACATGTAGTTCGTAGCGCCACTATGAAAGCTGATGCAAGACAAACATCAAGGAAATGACGAAAAACTGCCGGCGAACAACAACGGCAACAACAACATCATGGAACATTCATGGAACATTCATGGAAAAATATACGCGGCTAAAGTGACAGCTATGAGAATATAAAGGAAATACATAAAATATATAATTTCCGAGTGCCGCTGTTTGCATGTTGCAATTGCTGTTGGTGTTGTTGTTGTTTGTTTTCGTTCATGCACAATTTTTATTAAAATATACTTTTGATGCATTGCTCGGAAGATGCATGCGCGCACTGGGGCCATCATAATATTCGCTAGCGCGTAATAAAGAAAAACTGCAAACGACCAAGCTCACTCACATTATGTACTTAGTGTGTACACACACACACACACACATACAAACATGTATACACACACGCATAAGTGTATGTATACTAGCGCCAAGAAATATAATATCCTGAAGCTACATTCATATATATATATATATACTTTATAGTATGTGTACGTGTATGTGTGCTTACGTACAAAATTTCAAACGGTAAATTTACCGTTAAGCTGCAAATGTACAAATGCATTTGAAAGCGTGTTTTTTTTTTGTTTTTGTTTTTATTTCCATACGCATGCATGTCTGCTTGTAAATATTTGCATAGCGCAATTGTGGCAAGTAGCAAGGAATTGCCGGCTGCTTTTATGAAATGCAACAACAACAACAACAACAACAACTCATAAGCAAATATGACAACTTTTGAAGTATTCCATTTAAAAGTACGCATTTTTATTTATTTATTTGCAAATATTTCATGGAAGCTCACAAATTGGTTGGTAAGAAGAAGAGCAAGCGAGAGAGTAAAAAATAAATGCCGCTAACAATAGAAATTACTAAAATGCTACCACAGTCTCCTTATTCATGAGAATGCAATTATTTAGCAAGATGAACTCAAAGGTTTCGCGCATATGCTTATATAAAGATCTTTGGAGATAAAATTGGGAGCTCAGACGATATACTCTTGAATGTAGAAAGTAAGTATCCAGCTTAGATCTGAATATTTCAATCATGTCTATAATAAAGTCTTCTAAATATATGCATTTATGTGTACAATTATCTAGATCCGCCGTTGCTTCGTAAAATCCTAGAGAAAAAGGAAATACTTGGTTAACTACCCGATTCATCTCCAAAATCATCCAATAAAAAATCCATGAAAATTTTGTATAACCAACTCTACCTCTCACATAACGGCTTTTGGAAGTAAGAAAAAATGCACACTGACCTAAGGGCGTAGCACCACTTTCTTCTAGTTAAAATCTGGCATTATCTCTCATTTTAGCATAGTTACGAACTGATTTAGTATGCGAAGTAGTCCTGATTAAAGAAGAAAACATTTCCTAAATTGTACGAGATTACTTCATAGTCACATCTACTCCTTAAAATGTTAAAAATTGCTGTTTTCTCCAAACGATAACTCCGACGAGAAATTATCTTCCTCCCTTATAAACAACCTTGCATCGAATATCTGCGAGCCTAGGTTTTGGTGTAAACAAAATACCCTAACATAATCAAGTTTATTTTTAAGTTGCATGCGCCTTATCCTTACAATGATATGGAACTGTGCCATCTTATCTATATCTAAAACGGTTATGAATACTGCTGGAATCAATTTTTTATTGACTCTTTAATCTCTGGACTAATGATTTCAATATTTCGCTAGCAGGGTACACATGGATGATAAACATTAAGAATGGCTGACAAATGGATTAATAAGCTTTTAAGGATAAGCTTTTTTGTGGTTTTATATTGCTTGATATTTGACCGAGATGCGGTCGAGAATGAAAACCGATTTGATGCTAAAGAAACAGAAGTCCGACTCTAATCCCGCATAGTCCGAAATCGCAGTTTGATAGCTAGATCATACAGCCTTTCTCAGCATGCTTCCAGATAAGTCTGACTTCATATTTTATACATTATTTCATAGACGTATTTTATTTTTACAGTTTTGCTGCTTTCACATCAAAACCAGCTCAATATTGTAAGTACTGATTTAAGCGCATGGCTGCATGCTATATGACAGACACAGTTTTAAAGGGCTGGAGCCACCATTAAATATTTTTTGCCAAACCAAAAAGTTAAAAATAAAGTATTGTGAACCATTAAATATTAAACTAATTCTGCGAACTCATAAACATTGGAATTGTTAAATTCTGCGCCTACTCTCTTGTGAGTCTCATATTGCAACTTGGAATTGAAAGCGTATGAAGCTTCTTCAGTAGTGAGCTCAGGGGAGGGTTGGAGGGCTAGATTCCGACAAGATGCTCTCCAACAAGCATAGTTTCAAGCTACGTGACCACCGCACTGTTTTTCAAGCCGAGACAATATCCAGGCAATTTCTCATCCATTGTCCAGCGTTAGCAGGACTGTGGTTGAAATATTTCGGTAGTCCTACTTTCAGCGAACCAGTGAATTGTCCGTGAATTGATATTAGCCGCCTCTAGAAAGTTGTGACAGGTTCAAAGCGTTTTGTCGATTTATAAGGCTCCGGAATAGAAATTTTTGGAAGTTTTAGGCTTCACAACGGACCGGCGCTTTCAGCTGTCTAAGTGAGATCCATAAAGGTTTTTGGGGTTAGGATCGACTTTTTCAAACTAAGCTAACATAGCTGGAAGAGGGTAGCTGGAATCGAAATACTCACAAAAAAGCAGCTACAAATTAATCAACTTTTCATTTAGTATTATTTTCAACAGTTTTTCTTGTTAAGCTTGCCAAAAAAGTGGTGTTACATCAGAATACTTTGCGGTAGATAAATTCCTTAAGCGTATTTTTAACTTACTCCAATAAACTAGATATTGCTATTCTAGAGGATTACAGTAATCAAAATCCAAAGAATTATCTCTTGAATTGAAGGGAAACACAGAAGAAAAGCATCACCGGAAAGCCTCTTATTAAAAGCATTCAGGAGAGGCATTGCTAAATAAATAAATAACCAGGCGAAATCCTTTTTTAATTAAAATGGTGAACAAAGTGCTTCTGCAAATGGCAAACTATCAAACACTTATACAATCTAAACCAATCTTTTGTACGCATACAAGCATACAAAGACGCCTATAAAGCTCTAACGGTGATGCTCATGGGGTCTTATATACAATTTGAGTCTCACGAAGCAAATGAAATGCGCTGCTTAAAGAAAAAATGGATTCTAAGCGTTGGAGTCTAAGAAATCGATTTGCTTTTTATATATTTTTTGTTGTTGTACTTGAATCTATGCTTTTGCTTTGCTTTGCTTTGCTGCATAGAAGACTGAAATATTAATTGAAAACTTAAATGTTTTATTTAATTCTTAGATTTACTCAACATTTACTCATTTATCAAGCGAAATAATGGAAAATGGCCAGAAATGAAGTTGATAAAATTTCGACGAATAAATTAAAAAGTTTGCTTGAATTATACTAGAAAAGAAGCGTGTCTAACGAAAATTAGCTATTCAAGGAGAACGTAATGAAAACATATATTAATATATTAATAAACATATTAAGAAAAATGGTATAAAACCTAAGTGACGCCAAATTTAACTCACCAAGGGAAATTATTTTTTCTTAAATTTCTTCATAATTGATTCAAAAACAAAATCGATGGTTCTTTAGCTGAAAACAGCGAAAATTTTTTCCGAGAAAATTGTCAGAGAAGGACTAATGGGCCTTTGTAGTTGGCATATACAGATTTCATGAATCCCATCCCACGCCACAAATAGAAGAAGAAGCTTGATTAAAACCCAAAAACCTTGAAAGGGACAACACTCACTTTAATTTGAAGCGATTAAACGATCATTACTACATAAAATATTGAGACTACAACACCTTCCGGAGTATTTATGCTTCCTATAATACACATTTGATGAAAATTAGCACTACTGAGTGCACAACGAAAACCCGATGAATCTTTCCTTGTTTTATACACATACGATACAATATATATATTGCTATATGAGCATAATATCTATTCATTTGTACTTGAGGATGGACTATATTATTTTCTAAATTCTTGTACTACACATATGTGGTTAGCTTTAGAAATATAATAGGGTGACCCAGATAGCATGTTTTTTGACGCAAAACTACTTTGGTCACTGTAGTAAAGTTAATCGAATGCAACGAAATTGTGCAGCACACCAATTATGTCACGTTTCTTGCATACAGAGCACCATCGTAATCGGAAACTGAATATTTGTTATATTCGAATGGTTTAGAAAAAAAAATAAAAAGTTGCCACCTGTTTCAAAATGTTGAGCAGAAACAACTCAAAATGCAAATAAACTCTGCAGTTTAGGTATGAATTGATTTGAAAAATTTAAAGTGTAAAAGAAAAAAATTTTTGACGAGTGTTGCCACCTATTAAAAATTATAAAACAATAAAATTATCAAAAAAATTTGGTAACAATCCAAGAAGTTAAAGATGGCTGCCAGTTAAAAAATCTACATATTGAAATATACTTAAAATTATAGTAAACAGAAAAGGTATTTAAAAATCTTTGATTAGATTTAGTCTTTAACATGCCATTTATGCTTTAACATGTATGCTTTCCGAAAGGAGTTGCCACGAAATTGGTAGACAATTTTTTTTTGTGGAAGTTCAGTTTAACACCTGGATCTGGCCGGAGTTGCATTGAAAAATTCCATTGGCTCCGAAAATTTTACTTAGGAAACTTCCACCCAAGGTGTAGGTGCCGGGATTTCTCCAATTAGATGAAATAGAGTGGCCCAGCAGTTGAAAAGTGAAAATTGATGCTCTATGCGAAAGTACTGGAAAGAGAATCTAACCAATAATCAAGTATCTTGCATGTAGAGTTAATGTAGAGTTAGAGATTTTATGGTACTGATCTTAGAAATACTGGGAAAAAAGGCACCGGATACCCCGAACTCTATACGACTTTAACTGAGAACTAAGAGATATTACTGCTTATTGTTGTTATTGTTGTAGGAACTTAAAGCATTATCTAAATGTTTTTCGGACAACCCTGTGCGATAACAGTCACTCACCGTGTGTAATTCCAGCCCTGTTGCTTTAAAATAAGAGCCGATTTTTTGGTAACTGAAAGAACTTTTTGAAAGTTGGAAACTGCGAGTAGCCTTCGAAGAAAAGGAACATGAACATGAAAAGTATTAAAAGCTCTAAACAAAAGTTACAACGTCTTTGACTTGGAGACCAAGGTCTAAACCATATTGGGTTAGTAAAATAAAACTGAACCGCTGAATAGAAAATTTAAGTCAAAGGAAGGGCCACCAAATGTAAATCTGTAAAAGTTCAGTGAATAGAGTGCACTTAAGCTGCATAAAAGTGCACCACCCTAATGGACAAAGGCGCCCACTCAACACCGGCATATTCGCAGCTGATCGTAAATGACTGTGTCGTGTGGTGCAGCATCCTTGCACCGAGTGCAGTTGAAAAACTGAATTAGTTACTCGGTTTGTTGCATGATGCGCACCGCACACTCAACTCTATATGGCAGACTAGTAGACTGAACTCGACAGACCTGTGGCCTGCGGCGGTACATGGACCGGCATTAGCCACTCCCCACCGCCATCACGGCTGTCAAATGGTCAACACATGCGCGTGTGTGTGTGCATGCGTGTGTGTGTGTGTGTGTGAACTTAAATACACATGCATTCAAGTACAGTTCACCACTTCCAGCAGCTTACCACTTTACTGTTCATTATTGTTAATGGTATTGTAGACAATAGCTGTGTTGTTATTGTATTTGTAATATACTTTGAACCGTTGGCTTTTGTGCACTCCGGTTGTTGTTAAATTTGCCTGCAACATTTTTGGCGTTAATGATGAAGTGGCAGTGACCGCTCGTTGCCATACTTGCCACATGCCACAGCAATGCGGTGCAGCAAGCTAGTGTTGCAAGCTCAAAAGCAAAAACAACAAAGCATACTATTGCCTAATATTTCACATACAACACATGAGAATTCACACATACACACACACACACACACACATGTTCTTATATATATATATATATGTGTGTGTGTGCGTGTGTATGAAATAAATAAGTCGTGCAGTCACAGCTCACTCGTGCGCTTTACAATGCTCATTTTCTCACTACACCTGCACTTTTCTATTTATATACATATATTTATATGCGTGTATGTGTGTATGTGCAGAAGCAAAAATATTTATGCGCCGAAAATCATATATTTTAAGTGTTGTGAATATTTCATGCCTCTCGTCAACAATTGTGAAATGTGAATTTATTTTCATTTGCTTGTGAGTGAGTGCCTGTGTGTCTATGTGTTTGTGTGTGTGTGTGTGTGTGCAACACCTACGCACATGCCATGGTCCAACTTCTATTGTATTGCTTTTCGTCCAACTCGCAGGGCACCATGCCAAGCACGGGTTGCATGCCACAAGGCCTTTCAGTTGCATGCAGCGCCCTCTGTTTGCATTTGTGTAGTCTATTATGTTTTCTATTTTTTGCTCGGTTATTTAAAGTGTCTGCATGTCTTCACAAAATTATGTTCTGAGCGTGTGAAATCTTCCCGCAGCGCAAGCCATCGACTTTCCGCCCTCTTCTACGCCTTCCAAATAAAATGCTTGTTCAAAAACCTCTCAATGGGCTTTCAGATCAGAGCAAAAAAAAAAAAAAGACCATGTGATTGTATGGGAGTACTTTATTTCCCATCTACTGAGTTTTACTGTAACATTTTAAACCTTTCCGGAATATTTGATGAGATCGCCCAGACTAATCTATATTGGTGGATACTATAGGCAGTGGAATATGTCCAATGTTTGACAAACCACTGGTTGGATATCGATTACAAAATTAGTTAAGACCCATACGTTCTTAAAGACATCGCTCTCTCTTTATCCTCGTAATTATCTATGCAAAATCGGATCATGAGTTGTGAGAGAAAGCAAGCGTATTGCAGTACACTTAGATTAGCAAGGTTAGGGAGCTAGATTGAAAGTTCTGGTAACGAAAAACAACCTATATTTAATTCGTAAATTATTTATTCAGAGCAAGCATTGAGGAAAGTTTCGTAGCTGACATTTAAAATTACCTTCTTTCCACTTAATAGTTTTGAAATTCAACCCCTCCTATAACAATTAGTAAAATACAGTGGCAACGAAACGATTTGTTTCTACAAGGACTGAGCCTGAACTAAATGCGTTGTTTAATATAAAGTTTTATTTAGTTGTTTGAGTTTGAATATATTTCATCGCATTGACTTTGGGACCTTCTTGCGAGGACAGTGAGTTTTTATAGATGGACCAAAGCTCAGGGAAAAGATTGGTATGATGATCTCTTGTCGGGAACTCTCCATCAACTCCACTTCCTGGCTTCCAGACCACTTTAGCATTTCTCAAACAGATGTGGCAGCCATTACGGTAGCAACAGATACACTACTCCGAAATGTAACCTGCTTCTGCGAGGCAAGTCTACATTCCGATAGCAGGGCAGCGATACCAGCGTTGAGCTCCCTAACCTAGCGCTTGCGATCTGTTAAGGAATGCTGAGCTGCATTAACAATTGAATTGAGCTACTTCTGGATAAGACTACCATGCGCTCCTGGTCATTGTGGAATCGCCGGGAATTGCAAATCTGCTAGATTAGCAGAGGGGAAACTCTTGTGACATACTGGGGACAGGTTGGAATTCCACTGTCTCGGGTTTGAGATTGTCGTCCACCTATACTTGCGCGGACAAGAGTAAATCGTAAAAGTTCTACTACTTCAAAGAGAGATTAAAAACTTTCAATCAAAAGAAAAGAGGTTAAAAAGAAAAGTATTTCAGTTATAAGAATATAATATACGAATGAATATATGAAATAAACATTCAGAATATAAGATTTTCTAAGAATCTTCACAACGCTTCGTTCATGACTCTTCCGCTTTTGAGAGTACGATTGGAAATTTTGGATCTGATATCTTCAGCCAGTCGGAGGAACTATTTGGAAGCAGATTTGTAGTTTGTTTAAAGCGCCTTTTCGATACATGATTGTTTTGATCCATTTTGAGGAGCTTTTGCCTACAATAAGCACTTTAGGGACCTATCCTAACGTGCCTTCCGAATCCATGGTTTTTATTATAACCAGTTCAAGATTAGTTCGACTCTGTTTCGCAGGTTATGGGTGAGAACTTAAGGCCTGGTTTAGCACTATTTCAGCATTAATGCTCCGTTAGCTAAATGATGTCATACAACAAATAAATATTGCCAAAAACTTCCGGGTACATAGCTTAAGAATAATTAAAACCTCGATTTGACTGAGTTTTGATAACAAAAAATCACAAATATTCCTCCGCGTATTGCATAAACGAAAGGAGTTCTGAGAAATAGGGGTATAAAACATTTGTCATTTAATCAAATAAGTGAATTAAAAATCGCTGTCGCCTAGAAACAAGATTTGTTTGGCGGACCGAAGGATATGCGCGACCAATCAGCGACCTCACTCAACCTCGATGGCCTTCGCGGCAAACGGCTGCTAAGCCGGCAAGGTTAGCCTGATAAGTATTTTGCTTTGTTCAGTGATTCCGTTTATTGCAAATTCAAAGTTCATGTTTAGAGAGTCCCACTGAATTTTTAATATCAAACGCCAGCGTTTGTCGCGGCCCCCTCCCTTCAGCGCTGTCGCTGCGCGTGAATAAGTGGGCGCGCAAAAGAGTAAAGTAAGTTGCCTGCTGGGCCAGGGGCGGAATTTGCGTTCATATTCGAGCACGTCGAGGTCGTTTTTGCATATTCGCCTAATTTCGTGTGGCGCGCGCGTGGGTTACCCGGCCGCCGACAAAAACTAAATCACCAGAAATCAGTTATAAATATCCAGCAGCAAAAACAATGACAACAACTACACTCAGCGGAAAGCCAGAAAGCCAGAAAGCGCCTGCAATAGCCAGTGCATCAACGGAATTTCGCAACGTCTCCGCAACATTGCTTGTGCGTGTGTGTGTGTGTGTGTGTGTGTGTACGAGAATGTGCGATAGTGAGTTGGAGTGTCGCTCAGGGGCAGCAATAAAGCTGTAAAAGCAGGCATTACACTGCAAATGCATATGCATAATTCTCTTTGCCACGCATCAAAAGCATGCAACACACACTTGCAACATGCAGCATGCCATATACAAGCACATTTGTTGTGTTGCTTGTGAGCGTTGGGCTGTTTGTATCTTATTTGTGTGCGCATTCATGCGCGTCTTTAATTATTCAAATAAAATTGCGCTCGAAAGCAAGTGGAATACTCAGTGGTGTTGCTGGCCGCTGATTGGTTGTTTCGTTGATGATGTACGACATCTAGTTGGGGGGGGTAGGGGTATGAGCAGCTAGTTACTAACACTTTGGTACTTACAACATTTACGACAGACCTGTATTTATAGTTGCACAACATTTCAATTCCAATTGCTGATTGCTCTCACAGCATTGCCAAGCGCATGTGTACGTGTGTGTGTGTGTGTGTCCACATTTATGGCAGAACATCAGGTTCGGTTAGATGGTTGTAGAAATTTTGAAATTTTGCATGCAAAGTGCAATGGAATAAAAAAAAAACAACAACTCAGCGCTCGTTCAAAATTCATAAACGGCAATGTATCACAAGCGCCCACACACACACACACACACACATACAAGCAGACATTAAGTGCACATTGGGTGCTTTAGTGACCAGTGCACAGTGTAAAATTTTGCTTCCTAATAGGTCTCGAGGGATTAGAACCACCGATATTAAGTTAATATGTGCATAGGCTTGAGATTGTTTCTTATCCAGGGATTAATTTCTAAGATAAATAATTGACGTCACCAATTTTATCCTCTTCTCTTAAAAAAAAATATTCTTTCTAGGCTTTAAGCAGGAAATTTCTTGTTTAATTGTCTCTTATATTCACACTAAATCGCGGTCACCATATCCGAGTGCATTGTGTAAGTGAAGATCACTTCTTGGGCCGTCATCCGTCATCCTTATACAGGCAGTTTGAAACATTAACTATATTCCTGGTATGAAAAATCTTCTCATATAAATCCATTAGTGCTTCGAAGGTGGTTTAAAGCAAGCCCGATTCTATAATTTGTGGAACAGAAGCTATACATGGAACACGAGTATCTAACAAAGCTATGAAGAGGTCATTTATATATAATATTAAACTATCTTCCTTCATTCCAATGTCTTCGCGAAGAACTCAAAAAGCTCAATTTAAGTTTAGTTTGAATCAAACTTGACTTGCCGACAAATCTTATTGAGGATGAAGTACGGTTTCACTAGAATATCGCTTTCTTATCTAATTATTGGTTGAACTAAGCTTAAGTGCTATCACAGAGATAACAACACCAGAATCGGAAACAACGTTTCAGACGAGAAGATTCTCTATTATACGACTTCTTGATATAGTCTCTTGAAAAAATAATCTTTTCAGAATCAGCTGAGCAAAACGTTCTGCATCCAAACAAATATGAAATTTAAATTTCAAGCGATTTAGAAATCTTTCTGACATCGATAAGTATGGCCCCGAAAACGGCCATCACGCTCTATCTGCCAGAGAGGTAATGACCACAGTTTTCTCGAATTTAGAAGGTGTGATTTACATAAACTTACTGGAATGCCGAAATATTGGACCGATTCGACGACGACGGCCGATTCCGAACTGCAGATAAATCACTATGAAAATGCACTCGCTTACGCCTCTCCCGTCGCCACTCTGAAATTGGTCGAATTGGGCTACGAACTGCTGCCCCAGCCACAGTATTTTCTAGATTTAGCTCCGTGAGATTTCGAATAAACATATTTTTCAAATGGGTTAAGGAAGTTAGAGCATCGGAGAATCAAATGTATCGAACTAAAGCCAGACTATGTTGATCGCAATTTTTCCAAAAGGTTTACGAACTTACGGGGTCGATGTCCTATGGTCAGCTGTTTAGTCTTAGTCGCTTTCTTAGCTAGTTAAACTTAAAATGGCGGTATGAATGAAGGAAGTTTAACTTTTTCTTTTTGGAATAAGGGTTAAAACGAAATTCTGATGTGGCACCTGCTGGCCACTGTCGAGGGTTTTATTCGAAAGCAGAAGGTTCTTCATGACAGAAATAAATTCAAGGTATTGGAACTGCCTTACATTTTCAAACGCTATTAAAACTATATTTTTTCAATAAGTCCGAGACTGGATTCTAACCGGAATTATTAAATTTTTCATCATTCAGAATCCCCTATAAAATAGAGTCAAAATTTTTTTCTCTAAACTTTCATCACAGACCAATATTTCGCCTTTAAAGTCCAGTTATACACCGAAAGCGCCGCACAGTGCGTCGGGATGAGTGCTCGCTTCGAATAAGCCGAAGTGCTGCAGTGTGCGATTATTTGTATTTGTAGTTGTATTGATGCTGCATTTTGTTGCTGTTGTTTTTGCTGCTTTGGCACGAATATGTAATTATGGCCCAACCGACTTATGACAGCCACATGAATCTAATGAAACATTACTGCTTCCACACACACATACACACACTCACACGTACACATACACATACACATTGACTTGCGAGAGCACACGATTACGGCTTAGCCCCCGCTATATCTGAACAAATAACTCATCTTGTCTTTGTACATATCAAATATTTTATTTAATCTCTTAAAGCGCAACAGCACTTTCTCTTCCCACCTCGCCTGCATTTGACCACAACTCAGTGCCAATGCCAACACTCGCTCGTGCCACATAGTCGCATTCGTAAGTAAAAACGATAGCCGCAACCGAAGAGCAAGCACAATAGTACAGTAACCGGTTTTCGAAAGATTTTAAAGTGGGCGATATGGAAGAGAGGTCGGGTTTTCAGATTTGGTGTTGATAATGGATTGATGAGGTTAGTAGATTAGAAGAGCTCACAAGACACCTCATATGATTTTAAGTGATCTTAATTATGAAGCCTTCAAAACATATAATCCGAATACACAGAAAATTGTAAATAAAAGAAAAACTAGACCGAGACAAAGCTCTACCTATATGTTTCTTAGTTCAAAAAGATTTCCAGATAAAAGCTTTCCAAAAAATTCGAAGCCAAAAAAAAAAAGTTCAAACAAATTTTATTAGCTAAATTAATCGCTCCGCCATTCGTTCAGACTACCGAATACATCAGATCATTCCTCGGGAGAATATAGCGACCCTTAAAAATCCTAAAAGTCCACAGGAAATTCTTTTCAGTCAAATTTGTCCTCAAAGGATTACAAACGAATGAGAGAAGGTAATGTGTTCCGAGAATTCCTTATCCGCTTACTTATTGTTGTGCTCTTCTATATAATACTATACCGTTTTGCACATATGTACATTTGCAACTTGTTCGGCTTCGTTTGTTGACCAATGTCAGCCGGCCGCCGGTGGCTTCGCACACTACCGTTGCTTTCGTCATCGCTGTTGCACATATCACTGCTAATAATTTTCCCAATTGCTCATGTTTGCATGCCTGTGTTATTGTTGCTATAGCATCGCACTGTTTGCGGTTACAAGAATATCGTATTTGCAGGATTTTCAATTAATATAATAAGCAAACAACTTACTTTGGCACTGCGCGCTTCCCTCAACTTTAAGCATTGTAGTCAAACAAATGAATATTGCTCGTGACTCAGTGAAGTAGGTTGTTTAAAACTTCTATCCTATGCCCTTGAGATGTATCCAATTGTACGAAGTTTTCCTGCCTAATTTTTTTGAGATATCTCATAGTATAATATGATTGGTGTAAATTGAAACATTTGAAGTGAAATTTCTATATTGTGTATATGATTGAGCAAACTTCGACCAGTTTACCCCACACCACAACATGCTTAGGGAAACACGGAAACTTCCATGAGGACAGAGGTTCTCATATTCGGTATATATGTCATTTTCAACCATTATTGTATCAAGGTTGGGGCAATGTAGACCTACAGATTCTGCTAGATTTTATTTACAAATCTTTCTTGGTGTCTAAGCAATCCATTGAAGTGCTATATAAGATTATTCCACAAACAAGCGTAGGAAGAATTTTATGGACTAAATATAATTTTAGTAATTCAGAATATAACCGTTGCATAGTAGCTTTGTGATTAATGCTCATTTTCGGTATATTTACGCTTCTGTGTTTTGTGCCCTATTCGGTAACTGTGCGGGGTGTGTTCAAAACCTAACGGGAAATTTCGTTTTTTAAAAAAAAAATATTTATTCATTCGTCTACATCAATGTTGTCGCCTTCAAAATAGGCTCCATTCGATACTATGCACTTATGCCGGTGCTTCTTCCAATCATCGAAACACTTCTTAAGCTCGATTTTTGGAATAATCTTTAGACTTTAGCTCTTTCAGCGATGTACTTTTAATGTCTAACTAAAATCTATACTTGTAAAACAACGGCCCTTTAAGGTTCTATTTATTTTTGGAAATAGGAAAAAGTCATACGGAGCCATGACTGGCGAATATAGAGGCTGGGCTGGGTTGGGGCATCGTTACAGTATTGTTTTTGGCCAAGAATTCACGAACGGAGCACTGAAGCAACAAAGTGTGAACAGAAGTGAGCAAAAGTGAGCACAGAGAAAGCCACGCATTGTTTTTCCACAAATCCGGGCGTTTTTTTTTTTTCGCATTGCTTTACGCAAACGGCGTTGAACTTGAGGCAGGCATTCATGCGGCACTTTGTCATTTTTACAGTGTCAGCTATCACAACAAACCACATTCTAAAATCATCAATGATTAGTTTGCAGTTTTTTCATGTTTTCAATTTTTCAATATACCAAAACTTGCGTCTACCAAAGCGCTATATCTCAAGAAACAATTGTTCGACTATTATAAAAATATTCTCATGTGGCTTTAAAATCCCCATTCTTTAGGTTTAACATCAAGGTATCGGAATTCAATTCTAGTGACTTGTTCAAGTGTTCTAGTGATGTTATATACTTTTTCAGGCAACTCGGATAGTTAGGTGGATTATGTCTAATTATATTTTGTCCTTAAACAAGATTGATTTTTAAGACTCTTGTTCTTTAGTCTATTGTAAATAATTATGGAATAAATATATTTAGTGAACTTGAGAAATAAGCGCTTTTCCCAAAAAATTGCTGTCATTAGTAACAGCGCAAAAGACTTTCCTAAAAGCCTGAGCTGCCTATCAAAAAATGTTTTAAAATATTGATTATTAACTGTTCACCGCAAACATTTTCTCTGCGCGCTGGCATGTTTTCCAACTTGACCGACCGCAAGTACTCCAAAATTCCCAATTAATTGGAAAGTAGTTATAATTGAAGTAGAACAAGCAATGAGAGACATGAAATGCCAAAAAGCGCCAAAAGCAAAGGATATCAGAAAAGTTAAGCAAACAATGAAAATAAACAAAGCTCGCCACGCGCAATAAATTTACACAAATTAAGCACACATACACATTTACTCACGTATATAAATACAATACAGTTAAGTTAGTAAAGTCTAGATTTTGATGAACCCCACAAAGCTTGGACAGTTGCTTGTGCAAAGAGTGAGGCTAGTTAGGACAGTTTTGGCCTTTGGCTTCGCCATGGCAAACCATAAACTAACTAATTACATAGTTACCGTTAAGCCCATATACACATGTGTGTGTGTGTGTGTGTGTGTGTGAGCGCGCGCAACAGCTAGCTTTGGCATTTGAGTGGCTGTCAAACTACAAAATTCGTGAGCTGAGCGATACAAATGTGCGGGTGAAAGTGGTAGCCCACCAAATGCACAGCGCTGGCTGGCACCCGTTTCATCCTCAAGCGACGGCTAGTCTTTTGGCAGTCAACCGGTTGGATAAACTCATCACTCAGCTGTCTTTTCGGTATGCTGTTGCTTATTATTTAAATTTGAGCATCGTTCCATTTGCCCCTCTTCAACTTGTTTGAATTGCTTTGAATTTACAGTTAGCTGGCAATATTCCACACGCCTTTAGGTTATGTATTTTAATCAATTTATTTAATTTGCACACATTTTTGTTATGATTAATGCGGTGGGCAATTTCGACTTTTACTGTCTAGTAATCATAACGAAAACTACAACAACAATAACAGGCGTATGCCAAACCATTTGAGGGCAGTGAAATGTCAAAACGGTATTTTGTGGTTAAGCGCCGTAGAATTTAAGCTAGATTACAGTCCAATTGTGGACGGCTAATTACAATGTGCATCGAAGCTGAAGGGGAATGAAACTGAGTCTGCGCCAATCAACAACTACAAATGGTGTGCGAAAATATAATTATGGACAAAATATTAAATTGCAAAATTTTTTAATTTATTAATTTTTAATGAAGTCGAAAAAGTTCTGAGTTTCAAAATATATTTGAAGCTTACATGAAGGTTATTGTGAACAAATGTGGTTCAGTGAGATAATTTTCACTTTTTATCTTTTCACATAACCTCAAATGTTACAGTTAAACAAATTTTCGGCTCTTACGGTGCTTCATAAATTCTAGTATGCTTAATTATAATGATTTTTGTAATTATTTTATTATATTTGTTTGTATCTGAAACGCTTTCTTTACAAAAATTTCAATAATAACCTTTGTGAAATTCGAACGAAAATATTTTCAAGCAAAAATTTAGAAAATATAAATGAAGTCACACACAAATATTCAAATTGCGAAATTCAAAATGCTCAAGTAATTTTTCTACATTTAAAATAAAGTGGCAACTATATAAAGGAATATTTTAAACATACAATAGTAATAACAATTTGTTTAGTCAATTAATTTTTTTTGATTTAAAATTTTAATTTTTTCAAAACTTTAAACATATGGCAACTCTGAAAATTTTATTATACAAAAAAAAGCATTTGAAAAAGTTTTATGTAAATAATAACACATTTCCTTATTAATGTCGCACTCAAATTGTAAAAGTTGTTTCTTAAATTTCTTCAATCGGTGGCAACTCTATACCATTTATTATACAAAATTAAATTGAAACATTTGTGTAAGCAATCGCATCTATGCAAATTTTGTACTGATGATTTTGATTCAAGTAGTTTATATTTCAATTCGTCCGGCAACCGTTTAAAACATTTGTTAAATTACTAAAGTTTGTTGAAATATAGATAGTGTAATTTTTAATTTAAGATGTAGCATCTTTCTAAAGTAATATGTTTTCTTCGCACTTCCAACCGCAGTTTGAAAGCTTTCAAATGAGCACAAAACTGTAAAATTAAAGCTTTAAAAGCTTCTGATCAGTTAATGTTTTCAATACAAGTATACAGTTATTCAAAACAGCGCCTAAATGTAGGCAATATTTTTTATGAATTACCTAAATTGCAAACCATATTTAGCTACCTTAAATTGAGAGAAGACTCAAATATACCAAAGCTTAAAGCTTCCTAAACTTAATATAACTGCCCTAGAGAGGAGTGCGGAAAAATCGAGCTGATTTCAAGGAAAAACTCAAAACGTAGTTATTTTCCATGAATAAAACTTCGCTTAGGCCCGCCTATTCACTCACCAACATGCAATCACCTTATCACTGTATATATATATATATATATTTGTGTGGCTGCACCCACAACTTAACGGTCACCACTATATCTCCAAAATTACTGTCGGCCAGATCATCAATCACTTGCTAAGCGTTAAATATTGACAATTACAAGTGCAGCGACAAGCGTTCAACTATTAGCAATTTTACACATAAACACTTCATCAGCCCGGAAGTTAACAACTACACACACACACACACACACATACACACATCTATATAGACGACTCGTTGTTGTTGCAGCGTAGCGCCTGTGCTGGTATTTACCGCCTCTTTGATAAGCGCGATCAAAACGCTTGACACTTGCTGATTGGCATTTCAGGCGAGCGCGTGTGCCACAAAAAAAAAAAAGCATCGAAACAACAACAACGAGAATAAAGCTGTCAGCGATAACAATGTCGCTGCATAGCACCAACAAGAGTGCGAGAACGTGGCTGAAATTGATTGATTGCTGCTTTAAGCGGTAGGTAACAACGTTCGCATTCTTGACCAATTAATGTAACGACGGCGGCGGTTACGTATACGCCATGGCCGGCGTGAGTAGCACTTGCTTTTTTTCCATATCGCGTGCTGTTATTACATAATTCGCTTGAGCGCGTGAGTTTGTACTAAAGCTTTTGGTACCGCTGAAATTGGGCAAGTTGGAGGAATTCTCTTTAAATATGAATTGATAATTTATTTATTTGTTGAATTAATTTGATACATTTGGCGATTTACTCGGGTTCAAAGAAGTGCTATGGGGCGTTTCGGTGAGAAGGTAGAGAAAATTTTACAAAAGTTTTTTAAAGTAGTCTGATATCTGGAAGGACAATCAAAACTTCGGAGATGTTATGCTCGCTGTGTCCTAGTAGACCTATTTCAGAGTTTCCGCAAAATTAGGTATTTCATACCTTCATAGGTTGGATAATGCCCACCAAATTAGTATGAATGCCATTCTTAGGTACAATGTAGGCATTTTGAGCTAGCAAAATAGTGATTTAGCTTTAGCGACAATAACTCTGCTTTCAGATATATATGGTTAGCCATATAATTGCCACTAGTGAGAATACTTTTTCTCTAGCAAATTCAGCAGACATTTGGTTTTTGTAATATCAAGTGATGTAAGACTACTAAAATGCAGACCGTAAGGAATTAGTGCCATTAGAGACATGGTCATTAACCACTGCTCGAGGTCTAACACGATTTAGCTAGATATTTGCAGGGGTTTCTCGTAATGTTTGGGGTAAGATACACATTTGAGAGGAGTTCTTTCTTTACAGAAATACAGTCGGGAGTATATCATTAGTTGACGGAAAGCGACTTCTGTTGCAAATTATTTTCTGGAACGTCAACTTTCATGAACTGAGGATATCTTCCACAATTTCTGCGACTATGTGGAACCAGACTGAGAGAATAGATAATCTGCGTTGACAAAATTCCTCTTGATGTCTTTTGTACACCACCAACATATTGAGGCCTGTATGTACCCAGTTCGGGAATAAAACCCATTACGCTCCCGACAGTTTCTGCTTGATTATTTTCATCGAAATCATCCCTGCGGTCACCTGCTCGAAGCAGAACCGATTTTTCGGCGATATTCGAATTTTAATGCTGTTCTCCCAAGTCAATGTTCAATCAATCGAGATTCGCCAACAGTTGAAAAAAGGGCTAGCTGCAGGAAAATTTGGAGATCGTCGAAAAATAATAGAAAAAGAAAGGCTTTCGCCAAATCAAAAAGAGAAAAGCGAAAGGCGCTTAAGAAGCGGTGAGACAAAAAATTATAGCGAAAAAATGCGCTCAGGAAGATTTCAAAGCCAGAAAAACTCAAGCAGTAGTTAAAAAAAAGTTATGTTATGACTGATGTTTTGAGTATACATATATTAGCCATGTATAAAAGACTGCCCCTCCTACCCCCGTCTAATTGATGGAAACGCTGAATTAAACTTGACGCACTTGGCTTTCAGGGTGCCAATTTTACCTTACTTCCTTTTGATTTGCCTCAATTACGTCCAAAATATCACAAATGATGTTCAAAATAAGGCAAGTATCGCATCAGCAGTCTACAATTTGCTGTTGGCAATTCAGCGAAAAAAATTTAACCCTAACCTCAAAACAATTTGATTGCTTCTGCTTCTGCTTGTATGATTTTATTTATTGTATGCACTTTACACACATACACACTTACAAGTGCACACGCACACGCAAACGCACACACATTAGAATTGACATATTCGAAGCGTCAATAAAAGTAGGAAAAATATTTTTGATGATATAACTTGCAATAAATAAAAATTCATTGCGCGTAGCGAGATTGTGAGTGATGGAAAAGTTTTTAATTTACACGCACATATGCAACGTGAGCGCATGTTGGTGTGTTAGTGTGTGTGTGTGCGATGATGAACGCTCCACTGAATAGAAGCTGCAATATAAATGGCTCTGGCTTTTTATTGCCACAATTTTTAAATAACTTTATATTTTATGTGAATATTTTGAGTTTTTCTTCTTGTTTTTTGTTGTTGTTTATTTTTTGTGTTTTTGTTGTTGTTAAAGCCAATTTCATTGGAACTACTATCATTGCTGTACAAGCTTAAAATATATTGTGATGTTTGAAAAATAGTATTGAAATATATATATATATATATATATATATATATACATATATATATATATATGTGTGTGTGTGTGTGTGTATATGCGTTCTATGAAATATTATTAAATTTTGCAACATCATATACTCAAATATGGAAGATTGGTATTCTGTTAATACGAATTTCTAGTATGACCCAATTAGTGTTTTTCAAATAGTTTTTTTCAGCTCAAAGTATTAACTAACAACCTTTTTGTACAAAGATATGTTTAATCTAGAGTTTTTAAATTCTTAAAAAATTGGTTGAAAAAACATTCGATGCAAAACCGTTAATTGTGATTAAATTTGGCAGAAAAGTTCAATTTATTGTTTGTTAACTCACCATAAATTTATACTCAATTCGAAATATAACCCTGCGAGGCAAGTTTATGGAGAAAATAAAATCCGGCTCATTTCAAATAGGAAAACTAGATTAAATTTGTTTGACAAAATTTACATTGACTACAAATACTGATTGATACTTAATTTCTTTATCTGTAGGAAATTCGGCTCCTTTTTTTTTAACACAGAGATCGATGAGCCTTCTGCAAGAGATGAGCGGGAGAGAGAATGAAAAGTGAATAAGTTCAGAAGACTTCTTCAGGCATATATGAGGTGCTGAAAGGCTCAGATGTTAAAAAACCTTCAAATGATCAGAGTCGAACCACTTTTTCAGTACTTAAAAGTAATTATAATATTCGGAAAAAAAAGAGTTTCACGAGTCATATAATAATTTATTTAATTATTTAATATTTTAGTTAGAAATTGGGAAAAAAATTTTACAGTTATAGCGAACTAACATTGCGAATGCAACTCTGTTAAAAATATTTCCTAGTTAACCAGCAATAAACATCGTAAAATATGCAACTTTCGTAATTAGAATTTTCAAAAAATTAATCAGCTTACAATTTCTCCGTTTTGTTGTAATTTTTGAACTACTTTAGTAGCATATGGCTCCCATATTGCTATGAACTAATATTTAAGAATTTCATGTAAAACCTTAATGAAAGGAAAATGTGTGATTTTGGCTTAACACTGCAAGCAAAATTAGTGAAATCATCATTTGCAAAAGGGAAAAACTAAAATTCGAACGAATAGGCAACATGAAATCAACAATTTCGATTTTTAATAGTGAACCTCCAACAAATGTATGAAGCCTAGAAATGCGATTAGAGACACACTTGCAAGAGGAAAAGTAAAAATTTTGCAAAAATATTTCGCATAACAAAACAGAGAAAGAAAAAAAAATTCGAAAAATTCTGCAAAAATAATCCGCTCAGTAAATGTTCAATAACGGGGTAATATCATACGTAGGGCTTACGTGTAAAATCTGATTGATACAGGGTGTAAGAATACCAACGGCAGTGGCACTGCACACCATAAAGCAGTTCGGAAGGCATACGAATATTAGGAACCAATGTTTTGTAGTAGCAACAACAACAGTAAGTAGTAACCAGCAGCTGTAATATCAAGCTACACAAAATATAAGCTCAGCTGTTTGCAGTATTTGTTTTTCAGCCCAGTCGGTTTTTGAAAAATGGAAGATGTACTCAACGCCTCACTCCACTGGCCTCGCTCAATAGTTAAGCACGTTTATCAGTGCAGAGATGAGGTCGGTCCGATAAATACTTAGCCAAGTTCCACTTTCTTAAACTCGTACGAAAAATACTGTTCTGAAAGTATGCAAAATAGGCTCACCAGATCACATCTTGTTAACCACAAAACACGGTGGCCAGCTCCTCTCCGCCCGCTAGTACAGATTTGCTCTTCTTGGGTGCAGGTTCGCTTAATCATTCAATCATCAATCGATTTTTCTATAATATACGGACACACCCGCTTCCACAAGTGGTCAAAACAAAACTAGGAGTCAGATTCGGCTGAAGAATAACCGTCTGCAAGAATGTGCTGAATGTTTGTAAATTTCTTTTGCTATAGTGAGACCATCGGAAGGTGAGATTAAATACTCTTCGGATCACCCTCGTGCATGTTCAAACATATCAATATGTAAGTATGTATGCATAAGCGTAAGAGTTTTCCTTTTTATCAGTACCCACATTGGGATGAATGGACTACCAAATTTTCGAAATAGGCTCCAGAAATGTCTCCTCTTCTCTGAAATCAATTGCAGTGCGAATTTCGTTATGCTCGGTAGAAGTAGTATTAGAAGAGTGTAAAATGTTCTCATTGATTTCAATTTCCATGGCTTACATATGTATTCAACAGGACCTTATTGCAAATGCTGCTCAGCATAAACGATTCGAAGCTGTAATGTTGAAATTGTGTGTGTAAGGAATTTGTGAAATGTTTTCTTTTTCCAACCTATTGTTTAAAGATACGTCATCACTGCTGGGGATAACATTACTAACAAATCTAAAACAAAGATTATTCGTGTTGTTGCTGCAATAACATACACTTTCCTTGAGTGGGCTGCAAACCACCAGTTCAATAAAAGGAGCGATAAATAGTTCTGATGCCACACAACTCAATTTTTAGATAAAAAAAAATATATGTTTTATTCATTATCATATACTTTAGAATAATAAGATTGGTTTATGACAACTGCAGTGCGTTATAAAAGCCGCTGATCATATTGAAAATATTTTTACCAGCAATAAATAATGCTCGAATAATTCCAATTTTTGCTCATCAATTTAATTGTATCAATTTAATCAATCAATCATCGATCAATAATCGATCAATTTAATTGTATACAAAAATTTAAACAAGTGGCAACCCTGCTTATGAATATTTTTATCGTAAGCCTTTGAAAACCCTTCAGTTTGTTAATTTATTTATGGAAAATAGAATTTAAACAAGTGGCAACACTTTTTACAATAAACCACCATTTGCAGAATTATTTAAACCTTTTTTTAGTTTAATACTGTTAGTTTGTTTAGCTAGGTTGATACAGCCTTTACTACGGCGGCACTTTATTCACTAATTACATTTAATATTGTAAACTGGTGGCAACACTTTTTACAAATATTTTTAGCTGTAAGCCCTTTTGTACCTTTTGGTTTGTTAACCTTTTTGTAATAAATTTTTTTATTTATGCACTTTATTAAATATTACATTTTGACAGATGGCAACGCTGTTTATAATATAGCTTCACTTGCAAGGCTACTATATCACAACAGCTTTTTAGTTTGATACTATTATAGAAATTCTTCTTTATCTCACAAAATTGGTTAAGTTACATTTTTTAATCAGGTGGTAACATTCCCTTCTTTTATTTTAAACAATCTGAGTTCAACAATCAATCTGAATCAACACAAAATAAACAAAAAAAGAAAATTTATAACATTTTTGTACACAATTAAATTTTACTTTAAAGAAATACTTGTTGGGAATTCTACTAGACTACTACTACTAGAGTCGTTCGGAAAATGTTTATCCAAGTCGACAGACTTGACTCTGAATCTCTTTCCGGCAAGCTCAATTAATCTCACTTAAAAAAATTTTCAAAGGATGCTGAAGGCTAGATTTTTCTTAAGTTTATCTACAGGATAGTATTACATTTAATACATTGAATTGTCTTCAATGAAAAATTCGTTACTTCTCCCGAAAGTTCGGGAACCCCCCTATAAAAAATAGAGTTCTTAGAATAATTATAACATCTCCAACTTGGTTATGCTTTTTCTTTTATACGCCACATTTAACGTAATAATAGTTAATTTAATTTAACACTTCCTTCCTTTACAGAAATTCTACTTCCTCAATGTTTTAGGATCCCTTAACAAATTAAACTTTCGGATCGTAGTTGACTTAGTATTTAATCTGTCTCTTTGAATTTTTGCACCCATTGGCTGATCAATTCAACGCCATGAACCATTATTTCGTTAAAATATACTTAGTGAGAATCCTATAGTCGAACTTACTGCAGTCGATTGTTGTTTCGGCTCGTGAACGATCGGCATGATCGGCGGAATGTTATCTTCGTTTCAACCTCCCATTCCCTGACTGATTGTGTATCTTGTTGTTTAGACAGCCAGAAATGGTTCGGAAACAGCTCTGAGGCCTCTGATGTTAAGAGGCCCCATGGCGAACTTGTCAAATTTCTCAAAGTATGATACCTCTCTCTGACTAGTCCAAACTTTCCTTTATCTTCTTCATAACCTCGCAAATATTTCCACGATGATTGCTGAGAAAAGTGAAACCTCATAAAGCAAACAGAGAATGGAACCATGAAAACCGAAACTCCAAATATTGTCCGATGTTGTATAACCGTCTCGTTACGATGTAATCCGACAAATTCAACAATAACAAGAACGACAACAACAACAACAATGCACCACATTCGATTTCGCCGCACAAACGGCAGCCGGACGCCTCGTTTGCGCTCATTTGCGGTGCGGCAACATGAAACATGCAGGCTCTCGCACGCTGGCACTCACACAATTGTGTCTCCCATGTGCTGGTATGTGTGTCTGTGTGTGTATGTGTGTGTGTGTGTGTGTGTACTTATATTCGTGTGGTGGAAAATTCGTTTGTTTGCGCTACAAGTTCCATTTGATTGTCTGCGGCTGACTGCCGCCCGCTTTCTGTTGCCGCCTTCCCTTTTACCATACACACACGCACACACACACACACACATGTACAGTTAGTTAGCTGCCTGCCTGGCTTTGTTGAGTTGGCTGTGCATGTGCAAACCTCACCGTGTCTGTTGTCTTTTCGTTGGCTTGATTGGATTTTTCAATGCAAATGCACAAACCAATTTTTGAAGTTTATTTTCCGTTGAAGTTTCAGCTGTCTGCTGGCACAACAACAACAACAATAACAACAACACCACCAAGGCAATTCTTCTCGGCCAGAGTGAGCATAGTGTCCGGCAGAAAATTTGTGAGACACACTTCGTCGACTTATCGTGTCGCTGTTAAATGACAGATTTTACCTCTGTTTTGTTATTGTTGTTGCCCCAGAGTTGTGTGTTAGCAATTGCTGGTGGCTGTCTGCTCTTGTTGGTATTGTTGCTTTTTAAATATGTTCCCTTTAGCTGTTTTGTTGGTTTGCCTGTCTTTGTCGGCCTTATTTCATAGCACGCAAAGCGCATACAAACACACACACACACACGCACCCACATGTAAGTGTATGTGTGTATTGGTTTATTAAAAATTCTCCCAATCTCCCCTGTCTTGGCTCCTTCTGTCGCTCGCCGACTTGCGGTTGCAAAAAATGGTTTGCTTTTGCCACAAAATCGAATTTTCACTTTCGAACAATTGACGTCCGTAACACCTCATGGAGCCGGCAAGGCAGCGAGCCAGTGAGTCACCGAGTCACCCAGACATTTCCGTTTAATATATCTTTCTGTTCTCTCTTTTTTTTCGTTTTCGTTTTCGTTTTTGTTTCTGCTTTGTTTCTTTTTAATTTTGCTTGATTTCAATTTACTCCTTTCATGCCTTTGACTCTCCCTTGCTCGCACCACACTCTCACGCGCTCTTTTTTTTTGTCTGACACCCCTCACACTCCCATGCTCTCTTCTGCGTAGTTAGTTCAAATACGAAGTTTGGTTGGTTGTTTTTGATGTGGTCAGCAGAATTAGGCAACAGAAACAGGATGAATCATTGCGCCAAACCATGGCTACACAGCACACCGACGAAGACTGTCCACATTTACATACATATGTAAAAAATAATGAAAATTGACAGATGATTTTCTCATATTGACATACAAGAAGTGATAAAAAATTAAGCTGGTGGACTTTCGAAGAAGAGGATTTTGGTTGACATCACGTATATTGTTTCTAATCGATAAATAATTACTGTCTACTTCAAAAGCAAAATAATGATTTTTCAAAAATATTTTCGTTTACAAAATTATCAAGCCCATAAATAATAAAATTTTTTTTTTTTTTTACATTTAAATATTTTAACATTTAACTTTTATTTAAACATTTATATATTTAAATTTTTTCACTTTATCTGATGATTCGGAATCTTTATATAATACACGACAAAATCAGTCACATCGAATGTTGTTATCATCTATGTTTCCACACTTGTTTAGAAGAAGACATGGCGACTATGACTTGTGAAGACCACTGAAGACCGTCGATCCAATTTTAAACACATTTTTTAGCACGGCCGATTTTATCTCGCCAATAACGCGCAAATTGGTCAGTCGTAGTTGCTTTATCCACGCAGATCCTTGACTTGGCGTAACCTAGATTATCTATTAGCAGAAAGCGAATTTCGGTCGTGTAATTTCCCGAAGTGTACAGATTACAAATGTCAAATACATGTACTGACATTGACAGCTGGTTTGACAGCTATCCCTTTAGGAAATTTTGCACACCTTAAAAACACTTAGTAGAAAAACAAAATTGTTCCGGGAATTACGTGAGCGCTTTTGCATTTTTGCATTTCGTAGTGCTGAAAGGTCTTACGAAACCTACTATTATATATAAATATATAACTGAGAACTAGCACGCAAATATGGTAACCGTTTCAGCATTAGCTGACATAAGACCTTAGAGGAGCACAGTAATAAACGCCTTTATTTTGCAGCAGAAGAAAATTAGCAGTTTTTTCGAACGCTTTCGCGGTTTAATCGGATCGGATAATCGGATTTTAGTTTTAAATAGACAGATGATAAAAGATGTTCCTGTGTTGGAAAATATAAAAAGACATTCTTCCAAGATTAACTTAAATGACGCTGCTAATCTAGAACTACATATACCATACTGGGTTAGGTTAGGTTAGGTTAGATGGCGGATCCACCAAGAAGTGGGAACCACACTTGTACCGCTATGGACAGCTCTTTGTGTAGCCAGATAGAAAATAACATATTTGAGTATCGAATCTCTACAAAGCGCCTTGAACCTACCACAAATCTGCTCAGAGGTTTCATTTCTATTTCCGCTAATTTACTTGGACGTCTAAAAGTATGAGATCCGAAGTATTTTAACCTTAACCTGACAAATATATGCCATACTAGAGTGCATAAAAAAGTTTAACTGTATAACTATAAGGAATCACATTTATCTTGTATGAATCTCTTAATATTGTATAAGGGAATAGAGAGAAATAAGATGGCTGAATATCTTCGCAGGAAAGAGACGGAAAGATAGACTTCCTGGCAATATTTTTAGTGAATACACACGACATGAAAGAAGTGCTCCGGAAGGAGGAAAAAAAGCTACGGGAGTTGGGCATAAAAGTTTGGACTCCCAAAAACAAAATGAGAAAAAATATTATTGAATCAAAGCATGGTATAGAACAATTCAACAAGAGATATCTGACATTTCATGCGATATTTAAGAAAAAGAAGAATAGATAATAGGATTCGCAGATCCTGACTGAAATGAAATCACTAGCCCAAACAAAATCTCGTTTATGTCTTTGATCTCGTCATTCCAACCTTCAAACTCACCTTGAACAAAAGTCGTTGATACGTATAATGTACTCGCTTTGAGTGAGGTATTAATGAACTACTCTTGCGCTGGAATGTTAATTGAAATAGTGAGCGCTCGAGATCCAACCTCGGCATATTGTCACCAAATAACGTAACTCGCGCTACGGTTCCTTACCGTACAGGCATTTAAGAGCGTGGAAACAATTCCAAATTTGATATCACACACATGACGCCGAGAGACCCTAATGGCTTTCTTGCTTTACTTCGTTCAGATTATATTATATAATTGGCGTTTCCACATTCGTCAGCTGCCGAGCGGGGCCGACACTACAATAGAAATTGTAGAGAATTGTTGCAAGTACTGCGGATAACCGAGCGCATGATATAGTTCTCATTCGTTTTTAAGCACAACTCTGCGGCATCGAGTGCGTTCCAAGACAAATGGCTACTTTCAGTTATATCACTTAATAAAAAGACTCTGCAGGATTATGAGCTTACAACTTTTCCACCCAATTATTTTTCGATAGTTAGAAAATCCCTAACTTCCACAAACAAATATGTTATCGAATAAAGCATTGAATTTCTTTGCTGGTTTACAACTTCGGCGCAAAAGCAAAGTAATACTTCTTAACTACCCAGAAATGCCAAAGCAAAATCTCAAACATTTTTTATTTAAATTTATTTTCATTCATTACATAATTTTCAACTTGACATTATTCATACTCAATGAAGTTTTGAAATCCCGACACTTTTTAATCTCCTCTCATACACATATGTACACATATTTCCACATACATATCTATAGATACACTCAAGATATATTTCAATAAGCCGAATTTAAAACGCTTTAAATCACCATAACGTTGACATTTCGTTTTAGATCAAAGAGCAGATTAGTCCGAACTCAAACAAAGTCTTAAACTTTAACATTTGCAACCGAACAACAAATACACAAAACAGTGCGTAGATGTGCGTGGGTGTGTGAGTGCATTTAAATACAAGGAATTACATGAGCATATGAATAACATAACATTGGGCTTAATTAAAAGTAGAAAATATGAAATCTTTCAGGCAAACTAAGAACTCGGCAAATATTGTTGCAAATCGGCACACTCGTGTGCGTGCGTGAGTGCGTGTGTGTTGCATTTGTGAATGTGTAAATATTTTAAATACGCATTAAAACTGGGTAAATATGGCAGGTTGCAAATGTGTGGAGTGGAAATTGTTTTCTACGCAACAGAGAGCTAAATGGAGCGATTTTTTCGTTTTTGTTTTTTTCTTTTGTTATTGTTTTTGTTTGAAATATTATAGGGTTAGATTTAAAAAAAACTTGTAAAATATTGCTTAACAATAAATTATTTGAAATATTTTGCCAATTTGAACAGCAGGCATTTATCAAAAATATTTTCCATTAGGCAATGTTACACACACACCCACACGCACACGCACACACACAGAGACACACACACATACATACACACACAAAGTCATCAAATAACATAACATAACAACAGTTATCTGAAGAGTGCTTGAGAGAGAAATGCGCACGAAATATACATCCATACCATATACATATATACATATATAACTTAGAAATGCATTATTCACATTCTTCTTGCAAACGCATGCAAAGTTATTAAAAACCATAGGTCTGCGAAATAAATAATTTTAATTTATTTCCAGTAAAGATTTTTGCTTGCATATTTTCCGTGTGGATTTTTCGAAATTTTTCCGACAACTCTTCTTAAGCAATCCAATTTAATCAATTTTTACCACAAAAATATTGCTCTCCTTGTGTAATTTATTACTTCTTGCATATTAGTTTACAATAAATGAAAGAAAATACTTTTGCTTTATAAATTATTATTACTTGAAAACTTTTTTTAATTTTTATTTATAGCCAGAATGCGGTATGAGAACTGCGTGGAGCCGTAAATCTTGGCAGAGAGTAATACTAGAGAGCACCATGACACACTGACTTGATTTCCGCTGATCCACTCTTTGCCTCCCAAGTCGAATCTTAATTGAAGGCCTCTCATGTTAGCCAGACAGGTATATTTTCGAGATATAGATATGTTTTCGAAATCGCTAGTGCCTCAAAAACGATATTTTCAGATTGGCGGTCACTCTGTATGTACTAAATTTTGTCGATGGCATAATGATTTCAAGCAGTGCTCGGTACTTAATGGCTATGGCTCTCACATTTTAGTACAGATTCCAAAAGGTGCAAGTCGTTCAGCAGTGAGAGTTGGACATGAGTTAGTAAACTGCAGAATTCATCGTATAGGTGTTGAACAAACAGAACAGAGAACTGAGAGTGGATGAAACACAAGATGATAATCTTTTGGTTATGCCTAATCCGTAGTATTAATCACTCAGTTTAGCACACTTATATATACTCGTAAATGAAAGTATGTACAAAAATGCATTTGGCACTACTTTGCTGTAAGTACCTATTGCCTTTCTTAACAAGATTAGAATTTTAAGTGCACTGAAGTCCAGCTTGGCTCATGTGGCTGTCTAAATAAATTAATCGACTGAGGAATAGGTTCAGTCTTCATAAGCGAAGTTGTTCGTGAATAAAAACGAAAATATACGAAATTCCGTTAAGAATGTGGCTATGCTCATGAGGGTGCTATTACCAGCATTCTCAAGATGCTTTGTACGGGGATAGACAAAGAAATTATTAGACTGAATACGATTTCCACAAAAGTGGCATTATAAAAGAACAAGAATTTCAAACACGCCGAAAAGCTCACATCGTTTCCTTGGAAAGCCTCCTAATGGTGCCCCCCTCTATTTTGTAGTTCGGTCCAAATTTTAAAAGACTTGCTAGCAAATTCCACAGCTTTCGGACAATTAGTTCGTGAAATATAAATGGCACAAGTTCCTTTCGTAATGGGTTTACTAAACTAAACAGGATCTATGAGCACCGCAGAGGTGGCTGTGGGCGCAAAATATTTTCTTTGGCCATCTTGAATAGGGTAAAATCCTTCAACAGTGACTATTATTTAGTGTTACTTAAACATTTTTTGAATAGAATCACGTAAAACAGAATTATTTGCAGAAGAATGAAATGCTGCTACGTCAAGACAATGCAACAAATCGCTAATGAATAAAACGACAGCAAAATTGCATGAATTTACCTTCAACTTCTCAATGCTTCCCCTTAGAGCGCACATACGATTTTCCAAAAAATTCCATAAGCAATCAGACTATGAATAAGTCGAAAAGCTTAGCACTGAATTGATAAAATTTGATGAAGTAATGCCATCCCCCCACAGAAATTATTCAATAACACATGGATATATCGAAGAGAAAAGTGGCAACCCAGCCAGCCACCAACATATTCTCTACACAATTCATTACTGATTTCCGAGAAAACTAATTACTGCAATAAACAATGGAAATGTTTTCCCTAATATTTAGCGGAGAAGTTATTGGATTTCTGTGAATTGCAAAGAATTGCTGCTGTACTAAGCAGAAGGAAAAAACCAAGTCAAGCGGCTGAAAATTTGATAATATGACATGCTATACTCAACTTCTAGCTGAGTATAGTTGGCCGATGCAATATGTGTATGTATGCAAGATTAAAGTCCACCATCAAATACTTACTGGACCTTTTCAATCTAACCTATGCTACCAAAAATCAAGACGTTATTATAACGTTGCACCTGGTCTTAGTTTATTCAACTGTACTCGGAACGTACCTTATTGCATTCTGTTTAAATATTATGGGGATTATAAGAAATGAGTAGTCGCACGACTTGATTTATTGGGTTGTTCGGAAAGTCATTTCGTTTTTTCCCGCCATAGGACTTAATTACGTTTTTTCGAAACTAACTTCACACTTAAGCCCCATAACCATTATATGTCATGAGAGCTGATATTGCAAGGCTTGTGTGTGAAAAAGTTCTATTAATTCTACCCAGTAGTTTTTGGTTGGTGCCTTTTTAAATATTTGAGCATAACCAGATTTTAAGAGGTTGGATGGAACAATGTCCGGTATAAAGCTTGGAATATAGCTAGCAAAGCTGAAGGAATCAAAAGACGCTGAACACGCTGCAAAGAGAAGCACAAGTACGGTGCGAGCTGTTGGGACCTGAGAAGGTCTAAACTTCGCCTGAAAGACCAAGGGGAAAAGAACTTGCATTCACTTACCAATCGGACAAACCGCTATTTTGGAGGTTATATAGCCAATGAAGAAACAGAACATAGCAGATTTGTGTAATATATTCTTTATTTATTGCCATTTGATATATTTTTCTGCAACGTGTGCCATTTAATAAATCCTTATATTTATTTCCATATATTCACTTCCATTTTTATATATTCATATATTTGTGCATATATATATGTATATACATATATGTTTATAATTGGCTATTTTATGTTAAACCACAGAATTTGTATTGTCACATAACAAATTTTATGCCTCAAATAAATTCACACACGAAAGAAGAGAAATTGCTCATTGCTCATGTTTTTGTCTAAGCATATGTACTTACAAATATTGTATATTTAAATAAATATAAAATGAAAAACAAGTATTTACTCATTTCAATTATCTAACAAAGTAAAATCTTCATCAATTCGTATGTTTCTCGAATTCTCAAATGCCTGACTCACTGAGGATTATGGCCGTATTGTTCTTCCTTATAAGCCAAACGCTTATGTGTATGTATGTGCAACTTGGCAACAAAGCATCAACAAGTAAATCAAATGAGATGTGAGTATGAAGCGAAGCTGAACAAAGCAAGTGAAGTGCCTTTGAAAGTGTCGCCAGTAGATGCAACGTGCACACATACTTATGTACTTGCAAAAATATATAATTATAAGTATATGAAAACAATAAATTTGGCTTACAAATGTTCTATCAATGTTATTTGCGTGCTCTAACGCTACTTAAGAAAGCAAAATGAGGTAAAAACACCGAGTTTTTGGTAATTTCAATGAATGGGTTGTTTCAGTGTGTGTGTGTGTGTGTGTGTGTGTGTATGTGTGTTTGCAGCAAACTTCATCTTTAGCATTTGGCCAAAAGTCTCGAGCACTCAAGTGCATGTTAACATGCTTGTAAGCATGCTCCGCGGCTCTCTCTTTCTCTTCTGTGCTCACTAGTTTCCACTCCAACATAACCTCACTGCTTACCTCCAAACACTACTTAATCGTTCAGCCAATTTTACCTAGGACCAAGAATATCGGAGCTCTTTTGGTTGCCTTTTGTTTATTCACAATTTGTTGTGAATTTTTTTATTTATTTTTATTGTTTCTCGACGCTTCTCTGGAAGATATTATTCCCTGCTGCTGTTGGCTGCTACTCACTTCCGCTCAACTTTCGAAATTTGTATGCTTTCTTAGAAGTTTTCTTCCTTCTCCTCGCCAAAGGCTTTCACTTGTTTTCTATTTTCTTTCCATTTGTTTATATTTCTCCTCTGTGTTGTTGTTATTGTTTTTGTTGTTATTATTTTTTGCCTCTTTACTTTGGCTTGTAATTATCTGCACGTTATTTGTGGGTCAATAAAGTTAGATAGTTTGATAAATTTTTGTTGTTTTGTTGTTGCTCTTGTTGTTATTATTGCCCTATTGCATGCTGCCATACAATTGCACTGGCCGCTTGTCCACATGCCCTGACCTGCCCTTTGCTGTTCATAGAGTACCAAAGCGTTTGACCTGCCTAGAAGGGCGGGGTACTCGTAGCAACCAAAGTGATTCAGAAGATTTATGTATTTTTTTGTTTTATTTTAGTACTCATATATGTGCGCATATATATATACATATTCACTCGGAAGCAATAGGAATAACTCCCGTGTGTTATTAGGCCTTCATATGTGGGGTTTTTAGATTTGTGGCATGTGAGTTGGGAGCAAAGGTGAGTATTTTTAGATTTTGTGGCAAAAAATTTATTAAAAAATCATTTAAATAGGTTTAAAATTTTTGTTTCTATAATTTCTGAATTGATAACTCCTTTCATGTACTTTTATAGAACACGATATATGTGTCTAGCAGCAAGACAGTATTACTAAAGTCTAGATAAGACTCAACAGAGCACCAGAGCTCTTTTATTTTAATTTTATTTCATATTTTAGAGACTATTTATCAAGTGACAAATTTTTATTTTATTATCACTATAAAAATTAAGCTCAAATTATGTGATGTCACGATGCGATGTTATGTTACCATATGATGTGATGTAATATGGAATTTATAGCGTTTCCTTTATATAATGTGATGCAGATATACACGATTTCTTGTCATATTCAATCTGATGTGATATTACATCAAATGAAGTGTTTTGGAGTACAACGTCATTTAACATTATGTGATTTGTTTAAAAACGATGATAAGGTGAAATAGAATGATTTAGTGATAATGATAATTTAGTTCAGTTTATAGATTAGCTTTGTTTATAATCTAATAGATTTCAATTGGTTATAATGCGATTTTACAGGATATGTACAGGATAAGTGATTTAAGTCATGAGTCACAAAAAATATTATTTATTGTGATGCTATCATGTGATGTAATTTAATGTGAAATTAATTATTTACTTTATATAAGGTCTTCTGATGTGATTTAATATATCTGATGTGATGTAATCATCAATTAATAGAACAGAATGCGATTCATTTAAAGTAGTGAAAAGT
Organism: Bactrocera minax; assembly: GCA_021498325.1. NCBI lineage: Eukaryota > Metazoa > Arthropoda > Insecta > Diptera > Tephritidae > Bactrocera > Bactrocera minax. The sequence goes on along the minus strand of JAKEEE010000043.1, from coordinate 1,617,300 downwards.
AGTTGAATATTATTCTACCTTTTCATAAGATCTGATTTCAGTTGCATGATGTGGATAATTCTGCTTCTGATATGATTTAATCATAAAGCTCATATGATTTGATTTAATACAACATGATGTGATGTGCTTACCTGTAATGAAAAATTTAAATGATCCTAAATTATATTTTTATTTATTATATATGATTTAATATGATATAATAAGTTACGATTTAATATTAATAATTAATATCAATGATCGATTTCTAAGGTTATGTGATAAGATCTTATATCATATAGTCAATGGTAAAATTATGTAATGCGGTTTAAAGCAATGTGATGTGATGGTTCCAGAGTAAAAATAAAGTATAATTAGTTTACTAGTCACATAATATTTAATACAATTAGTTTGCTATAGAGTGACTGATATGTTGCAATATGATATGATCTCTTGATAATGAAATCAAAATTAATATTTAAAAATATTTTTTATATGTGATGCATGATGTAACAGTAAAGACAAAAATGCAATGGTTTAATATGTTTTCATATAATTGAATAAATTTTGAATAATTTTGCTTTGATTTAATTAAATATATTTTGAAAGAATTATTTGTGGTAATAAAAGTGAAAACATTCAATACGATCAGCTGGTGTGATTTATGTGATGTGATGTGCTCAATTTTGAAATGACTCGATATAATGTGGTAATAATATGAGATATAAAGTGTTTCATGTTTTAATAGCATCTGATATGGTTTGATATCAAATACAGAGTGATTTAACATGATCTAAACTGATAAGTATGTATAAGTATATTTTATATCGAATTATAAAAAATTGGAACAATTTGATTTTTAGTTATTTAATGAGATGTAATATATTTAATCCAATGTGATATCATTTGGTATGATGTGATGTGTTGATTTTTAGTATAATAATAGAGTAGAGTGATATGAGAAGTAATATGCGCACTGCAGTGATTTAATATATTCTGACATGACATAATTAACCGTACGTTGATGTGATTAGATATCGTTTGATACAATGTTGCTTGTTTAATGGTGGTGATAAAAAAAAACGTTGATATGATCTCGTGTGTTGTTTGGTTTGTGAAAGAACTCGACGTGATTTGATTTCAAGTGATCTGATGTGATCAATAATTATGTTGCAATGAAATATTGATTAAGAACTTTAACGAGATGCTTTGTATTGTGCTTTCTTCCTAACTTGTTCACAAAATCGAGTGTCTTCGTTTATACTTGATGATCTGATTTCACTTGATCATATGTTAGGTAACGTAATGTGATTTGATTTAATAGAAAGTGATGCATAATAAATTGCATGGAATATATATCATTAGACATAAACTTATTTTATGATCTGATATGGAAGTGCGACAAATGAGAGTTGATATAATATAAAGTGAGCTGCTATAATATGATCATATGACTTAATATGATCACATGTTAAAGTATATGTTAAGATGTGATGTGATGTGGCGTCAAATAAAGAGTTCCGGTGTCATTTATAGTAAATTGCTGTGATGCAATTGACAAATCGTTGTGATCTCATTTTATACAATTTATTTAAGGATACATACAGAATGAATACGTCGATATAACTGATAAAACGTGATAAGATCTTAAGTGATGAACGGATTATAAAAATAAACTAATGTGATTTAATGTGATAACTAATGATGTGATTGATTATGATCTGATGTGATCAACGATTATGTAATAGTAGCATACTTATATGGAATCAGCTTTTGCTATCGTGTTGAACTTTTTAGACTTCTTGATAGAGTCCATGACATAGCGATACCAACGCATCGATCCATACAAATAACAAATATATTTATATTTTATTAACTAAGAATCTTTGTTTCCTTTTCACCACCAATTGGAATTTGATCTCTACAAATTTCTATGGCCTCAATTTGTATGCCCACATCCGTTCCAATAAATTTGTTCTTATTGTCATATATAGTGCCCAAGTAGCACCAAGAGGTACAACGCTTCAGCGGTAATTTGAGAACGCCCAGTCCGAAAATATACAAATACAACTAAGGTGCAGCAAAATTAGCACTAACAACAACACAATGCAAAACAATTGAATAAGGCAACACAAAAGTATCTGAAAGGTTATAGTGCACCGGGCAAAGCGCTGACATACACACATACAACTATGAGTATGAACTATGCGCCCACTGGTTGCACATAGCAAGCCAACAAAATATGACAGAGTGTATATGTATGCGTATATGTGTCAAAATATGTGCGCATGTGTGTGTAACGAAAGGCATTTGAATGCTTTGACGAATTGACATGCGATATGGATCGCTAGTTGCAGTCACATACAAACACACACATATATACACATTTCCACTCACACATACCTATACAAGTATACACATAGGACACACACACATAGGTCTATTATACATATGTATGTTGCGAGTATTTGCACATTTGTGAGCAGCCAGCGCTGTGGCATTACTTACTTGCAACGGTATTGTATTGCTCCATGCATGTAACGGCATAACGGTGTTTGTAAAGTTATTGCACTCTCAATTGCAGCAATCGAAACATTGTCGACGCAAATTTTGCGCTTTGCATTTTGCCATTCGACATTTGCCTTGTGTCGCTGCTTCTCGAGTTATTTTTGCGTATTTGCAATGTGTCACCCGCACCACCCAAAGTTAAACCCCCTTCAGCTTCTTCCATTTTGCTAGTTTTTTATTTTGCTCTCTCGGTTGCGTACACAGCCCGAGGCGTGTATTGCTGGTACCGAAGGGTTGCCTTGTGGCAAACCCACCGTTCCCAGCGGTGCATTTGCGAGTGCTTAAATTTCCGTTTTGGTAACACTTCCGCCCGTAGCCCTGCACCCGCACCATGTAATATTCTCCTTCACGTTCGTTACTCAATGGTTTTTGTCTCTTGCGCTGTCATTTTATTTGTCGCATACTTTAAATCCGCATTGCGCTGCTCGCAGTCGCAGCGACGTTGCACTCTACAATTCTCAGTTGGCAATGCATCCGTTGTATTTTGTTGCGCTTATTTTCGTTTTTTAAGTAAAGTAAGCAGGAAGTCATTTTTGACAAAGTTTAGACAAAACGCCATTTAGACTACAAAGAGCTGCGCTCTGGGTATTCAAATATTGTTGGGAGTGCTAAGGAAGGAAGCAAGCAAAGATTTTAAATTTAGTCGAATTAAATTTCGTGCAGGTTATACTGGACTGCATAGCACGAATTTGAAAATTCTAATCAAATAAAGTGTTATTAAACGACAGCTTGGCAATTCTCACTACTATTATTTAATATATATATTTAGAGTTTAACTACGTAACCTAAAACTGATAAATGCGTGGTCCTACATCTCTCTAATACAAGAATCTCTAATACAAGAATCTCTAATACAAGAATTCAACAGAAACTGACCCAAAACCGCTTCAAGGTTGCCCCACCTCTAGGTTAGATTCTTGCTCAGAATAAAGTCGATGACAGCCGACGTACACCAGTATCTTGAGTAAAGGGTGCCACCTCGTCAGGCTTTAGTTCCTCAAAATTAAAATTAATGGACAAAGTTCCTTCATAATTACGCCCATCTTTCACAAGCAGGTGACGAAACTTTTGAATCAATCAAGTTTTGAAGAAAGTCGTAAGGCGAGGAACACTATCTTTCGAAACATCTCATGAAATTGAGATCCGGGTGGGAGGCCTAATCTGTTTCTGTTCTGAAGAATCTATTCTCAATTTCAATCCCAATAAGATTAGAAAGTAATAATATTAAATATATGTATTTCCAAAAGCCTCTTTTCAACTTTATCTATGAATTATCTAGGATTAACTATATATGACATGGTTGACTTACATAGTTCCGACTGTAAGAGCATACGACTGAGATTGGTTTACTGTTTCAGACTTCCGTTTACCGAAACTGTTTTCTCAGCTTATGTCACCTAAATCAGAGCTAACTAATCCCTCAAATAATGTTCAAGGTTCAAGATGACTTGCAGCATTTGCTTTAACTCCGCTTCCACAAACATCAGTTCTGAATTGCCTGAGCGGACCCCGGATTTTTTTCCATCCAAAGGCTGTCAAATCGGTAGCATTCTACAAAAATAACAGGGGGATGTTTCATGCCGACAACTAAAAATAATTTTTGTACGACATAAGTTTAGTCTTGAACCAATTTGCTCCGGTAAATCCAAACACAAATGTTTCGCACTTTAAAATATCGAGTTCTTGTGGTTAATGTAATCATATACAAGTATTCCCTGCGACCTTCTCATTCGACGTAGGAATACATTATAGTTTCGAAAGAGAACTCATTCTTTGCACATGAAAATCGTTGAAAAATATAATCAAAGTTTCAAATCATTCGAGATTTTTTACTCTCTCTCAGCTTTTGGCTTAACCCTTCCCCATGATAAGATACATTTTCACTCACTTTTTTCCAATGGACCGCTTTAAATTATTACATCAAATGTTATTAAGTGGAGCTGTCGCAAAAGGACGTTTAGTATTTATTTACATTATTCCTGTCTCAGTTGTAATTAAGTAATGCAAAACTGTGAAAATAACCTCAAGCTATTGAACACCAATAACAACAAACACAACATAAAGAAGAGCAAAAAAATATACTTATAAATGAATGCAAAGATAAGAATATATATCAAGAAATGTCTGAGTAAGACACTGGTTTGGTGCTGAAGAGATGATATCAAAAAAGAGCAAGTGTTAAATAATTAAATAACATTTAAGCAATTACTCATTAATTATATCGACATTTTGCAGAAGAAAAATCGCCAAAGGTGTTTACCAAGAAACCCAATTAAACGGAGAAAAAACTATAGGCCAAGTAAAACGATATGAGTTAGGCGTAAATGAGTGGTTGAGTGGTTGAGTGGTGAAATTATCAGAGTAGTTGAGAAGATGAGAATAGATAAAATACCGAAATAAGTAGAATGTATTTATACATAATATTATGCCTGGTATACTATATTACCAATAACAACGAAAACACCACCGGCCGATAATCGACTTGACGTTCGTGCTAATAACAGTGTAGAATTTTTAGCAACAGTTGAACCTGGAAATCTTCAGCCAATTTTGGTTATATATTGTATGGTACTTCCCAGTAGGTTTCTAGAACTATAACAGAATAGGCCTAATCGACTTTGTCGAGGGCTGAAACGCGTTATACATATATAGTACCAGTGTCCAGAAAAAAAATGATACGTCAGGCGACATGACTATCCCCAGATAGACGTGCTTACTGTCCAAGGTGAGAACAACGACACAGCTGATTATATTTTCTTTGAGTATGATAAACAGCATTACGAATCATCGAGGTCCCATTTTTCCTCTCTAAGAATGGTAGTAGTGCTAAAAATGAAGGAACAAATGCCACGATGGGAAGCGCAGCTCTTCACAAATACAATCGTATGCTCCATGCCCACAATAGTCGGGTCTAGGTAACCGGAATGAACCGGATTTTTAACGAGGCAAAGACCAACTCAACCTGGCGGTATTCCTCATTCCCTACTTTGAGAATGTTTTCAACCACAGAACAAAATTTCGAAATTCGTCCACTCTTTCGACCACTTTTAAATAATTTAAACATAGAAAAAATAAATAAACATAGCCGTCCACTCAGAGATGGTTTTAAGATCATGGGAAATTCATGTAAAAATTACAAAAGAGTTAGCAATATAATAAGAGAATGAGAGGAGGTGAATGTTTTCGGATCCCCAATCGAACGGAAAGAAATTAGTGTTCAGAAGGCGATGCTAAGGAACAACAAACATGTGGGTTCTAACAAATTCTCTAATGACCCGATTAGAAGATGATAAAAAGCGTATATTAGTGCTTATAAAGAATAAAAACTCACCTGCAAATTTTTAATTTAAAGTTAAGATGTATATTAATTCGAAAATATGCCAATAGGTGGGCATTCCCAATATACAATACCTTTTGGAAGGGATTTGAATAAAGCAACCTCGACGCAATTCCAGGTTGCTATGTCAGAATCCGATATTACTACCAAACTTATATTGGCACCTATAATAATATTGAGGAAGGTCAAAAACAGCTGATAAGAAAGTTATATGGTGGAGATATCATTGATATAGAGGTGAATCAAATGGGTTTTTTGGTAAACAAGAATTTTTTCATCCAATACTCGACCCCCACGACACTCTTGACAGGGATAACATCGAAGTTGTAATAATTTTATTTGGTTAGGTGACTAACTTCAAGGTCTGAAATCTCTCCAATCACCCAGTATATTCAACCGAACAGACAATAGATAAACGAATCATATGTCTATATCTTTGGTGTATCTATGCCGAAATAGCTTAAATGTGATGTATGTATATAAGACAAAAGTATATCGAAAGAAGTGTTTGAGAGAAGCAACATTAAACATTGGCGGCATGCCGCAAATCATGGAACGGTGAGCTTTATTATCACCTCGACTGAGCAGCGAATTAAAACTCATTAACGGCGCTAGCTGGAGCATTTTCTTCGAATTGATGCAGATACGGCATAGATAGATGAATGAAATAATTCGTACTATAATTGATGAGGAGGAGGAGGAGAGCTGAAGTTTAATACTTCGAACTAAAGGAATACTGCAATCATCATAATAAACAAATTTCGTTCTCCATATTATTTATACCCTTACTGTACACTCTAAATCCTATGTATGAAAATCTACGCACCTTTGCGAACACATTTAGTCACTTACCTTAATTCATAATCAGGAATACTCATATACAAATCAACGAGTTAGTAATGAGTTCATCTAATAGCCACTTTCCGAGCATTACCACTAAAACCGAGCTCTTTTACTTTTATTGCGCACTCCAAACGCCACCGCACTTGTGTTCAAAGCGTACTATGGCTTGTAGTGTCGGTGGTGGTGTGTGGTCCTCCACAGTTGGCCAGCAGCCTCAGTTAATGCAGCTCGTTTGCAAAACAAATAAATAAATCGGAGCATGTGTTAATTATCCTCGAACCACAGTCGATTAATTCCCAAGGCAACTGAATTGTTTTCTTTCGCCAGGCGCGCGAGTTCACACAGCGTTTGAGATTACACTTTCTATTGCCCTTCGCCGCAGCTAAGTCAAAGTACGCTTTAACTACCCCATTTCTCTTGCAACCCGATTACAGCTTTTTATTACCATTTACCGTTTGCTATGCAACAATTGTTATTGACCGCAAGCTATCGATGAGGCTTTTATTTTTGCTTTCTCTTTTTTCCATTCTATTTCTATTTTTTCATTTCATTTATCTGCTAAGTGGCTTTATTTTGCATTTGTGGGTAATTGTGGGCGCAAGAGATGAAACAAAAGTGGTGTATGATTATTTTGATAGGCCGCATCGCAGTAAGAACGATAATATTGGCTTTCACTGTAGTGGAGTTAATTGAAAACCCGTTAGATATGATGTGTGCAAGGAAATCAGCTGATTAAACAAGATTTTGCAAGATTAAACAAGTTACTAATCTAAGTCAGATATTGGCAATAATTATGAATATTTCTAGCGGGAGTTAGAACCAAGTCGACTTATGAGCGATATGGAAATTATAAGATGATATATATATATGAATATATATATATATGTGTATAAGATATAACATAATTCAAAACTCATTAAAAAAAGTTAGCTCAAATATAATAGAAGTTGAAGTTGGTTCAGTGGACGAGACCACTCCAGAAATTTGTCAAAATATTCTAAACCAGTTATCAAAATATTATATATTGCTGATAATTTTCAAAATGTCCCAAAACAATGGGTAGTTATGTATTCTCCTAAAATATTCGAATAAAATAATCGAATTATTACTATTTCCTCACGCTACTTCTTCTTCTTATTTCGTGCTCTGACCATCTAAGTGATTTTGTCCAGGCTCACTGCACTCCCTATTCGTTTCTTTGCAGATTGAAGTCCATACAAAATTACTTCTGAATTACCTACTCAGTCGGATCGATTCTAAGGCAGGCATCATCCATGATTTGAAAGGTTCTTCTCACAGTTATCTTAACAATAACGTAGAACTAATAAGGAAGTAAACAGACTGCCTGTTTGATAACAATCTAGAGAAAAATCCAACTTCGCTGGTTGCCAGTAACCTCAAAAATTTACTACTAGTAAGATCCGAGGTTAATAGTGGTCTTCTGAGGTTAAGCGGAACCCTCCTTCGCTATTAGGAGGTTATTAATAATAGTAGTTGATAACTGTATCAGATAATAGCTTAGTCAGTAATCGATTGGCTAAAGCAGTTTTACTATTTTCCAATTCAATATCCGTAATGAGACTACGGATAATCAGTAGTGAGGCTCTCATCTCACGATCTCTCTTCGATCACCAGTTCCAGACCATCGTGTTCTCTTGATGGTGCACCTCCAACTTAATCCCTTCTTTGGAAGGGATTGTCAAAGTAAAGAGTAAACAATTTCTAAATATTTTCGAACATGAAAAAAACATTTCGTTTTGATGATACATATAAACAAACCAAAGGAAAGAGTCTAAGAAATCTCTCAGAATAACTGTTAAAATATTGTTCAGAAAACAAATAAAACAAATATGTAAATTATTTCCACTTCTTTATCCGCATCAGCACTCAGCACCGATAAATTTACTGAAAGGCTTCATCTCCTACAATTTCGACATAATTTATAATATTGCGCTGAAATCCCCAAAATGGCAAATTAGTTTTGACGATGTATCATTGGTTCCACTTTATGTATATATGTACGTAAAATGCACCTATAATCATTAAAAAAAATTTCATATTTTCTTTGCCATATAAACTCGAGTTTATGGATATTTTTGGGTTTATCATTAAACACTTCTCTCAAACACGGAGTTTATTAAATTAACTCTTCAAATAATATTTCCAAGAATTTGAAACGTTTGCCTTCCCATTCAAACTCGAGTTTATTTATTTTTTTGGTGTTTATCATGAAACGCTTCTCACAAACACGGAGTTTAAGATGCAAAAATTATTATCTTAACTCTTAAAACTAAATTTTCAAGATTTCAACACACAGAAATTTCAACTTTCAATTTCATGCAAATTTCACTTTGCCACATAAACTCGAGTTAATAGAAATGTTGGGGTTTAATACTAAATGTTTTTCACAAACACGAAGTTTACGAAGTTACGGAATTTTTCATATAAAAATATTGATTTGGCTCCACTTATCTGCAACAAAATCTTCCGTGTCTCATCGCGCTATGGACTTTTCGTCAAATTGAAAGTCTTCTGAGTATTGAAATAGATACATACATACATATATAGAGTTATGAAATGAAAGCGGCTTTCGATTCGCCATTCCACTGCTTCGTTAAAATAGAAAAGAATTCAAAACACAGATAATGATTATGCAGCATAAATCTTAAAACGCGGGCACTTCTTAAAGAATATCTCGGATTAAATTGGCCAAGAAACAGTTCGTGCAACATTTAAGCGGATTTAACAAACGATCGGACACTATTTGTAATAATATTTCCTTCGAAAGCACTTCATAATCGACAACAATTGGAAAAGCAACAACAATGCATTTCGCGTAAAATACATAAATAAATAATTGCGAAGAAACACCCTTCCCAACCGAAATGTAGAGCGCACAAAAACAATGGCGCGCTTAAATTTAATAGCATTTGACGCTCGTAAATAGTAAATCATAAAGTAGGAAAGTGTTTCTAGCAACTAATTAAGAGACTCAGAAAGGATAGCCAATTAAATTTTCAACAGTGCAAATTCTTTATGATTTTAATTTCTCGCATCACCAACACAACCAAACTGCCACTTATGCGTGCGGGCCTTGAAGGTGTGCGAAATTTCCTTGTTATATGCAGCGCTTGCAACCGAAAAACGATAAACAAAAAAAACAAAAAAAAAACAAAAAAAAAACGCGAACGGGTTAAACGAAAAATACTGACTAATTGCAAACTTGGTTTTATGCATCGCTGCGGCAGCCTCCACGACTGGCACAGAGGGGAGGCAAGTGAAGCAGGTGTGGTAGGTAAGAGCCGATGAAGGAAAAGCAGGTGTTGCACGCTACTGAAGCAGCTTGTTGAGGCATCAACAAAAAATCAACAGAAAGTTGCCTTCATTTAAATATACACACACACACACACACACACACAGTCACACAAATGGACTCTAATATAAACACTTTACACTTTGTACGCGGGCGAGTTTCCTGCTGGTCGCTGCGCTGCTGATCGTTCGAGCATGCGAATTGTTTGAACGAAAACACGAATGCTTGCAAGGAAAACAACCGAAAAATCTGGCTAAGAAAAATAAACAAACGTTGAAGCAGTTAACAAATAAATTTTTAGACTTTATTTTTCTTCTTCTTGTGTATTTATCTTGCCTGTTGCTGCTACTTGCCGCAGAAGGCGTTAAAAAAGCAAAAGATAGTTGAAAATTGTATTATTGCTCTCGCCTTTTATCCTTACTTATTTTTGCATTGTTGAACTTGGCTTGTTTTTGTTTTCGAAATTTTTACCTCAGGAACAAAAATATTTCGGTTAAATGCGGAGCTTAATCTTTTATTTTGCGCAGCGTCACCGCAGAGAGCTGGAGCATCATTTGCAATACCGTTATAAACAACGCAGGGGCTCAGATGTGTAATTCCAAAGGTGTTTTCGATACTAGGAAGTAAAAGTTTCGTAATACTCTAGAGGAAACATTAAGTTTAACTTCAAAAAGTAGACATGAACAAAAAGTTAATAATGTCTGTAGTTTAACATTCTAAGTGATATACATATGTAAGCATTTCCCCATGACTAACAAGCGCACCGAGAAAAGGATTAAGATAGCAATACTAAAATAAACTTCTTAAAGAAAGTAGAAGAACATGTCTTTGAACGGGTTCAACGGTACGATTGACCCTATCAAATCATCATTGAGTTCTTGTCGAACCATATTCAAGAACCGGAAAGATAGTGATACCAAAATCGAAAGAATTATGCTGGTGCTCTGCTATTTGGTTGCTTTAGCAACAAAGAACACTTTTGTTTGTAGTGTACCATTTTTTTCCAGAAAACCAACAACATTAAATCCGCCTAAACTACAATGCAATCTCATTAAGAACAGCTTTTTCTTCGACAAAATAGTTTCAGCCTCAAATTATACTACCGATTGCGACTAGCAATCGTGTGCTCATAGCTCCGCTTCCAAAGTAGGTAACTGACCACATTTCTCCATCTCTGTGGTGAATTTGTAATTTGACGAACTCAAAAGTTAGATATTGGTTCAAAATAAGTAACATTTTATTGAAACTGGTTAGCAGTTGAGACTTTACTAATCATTACAGTATTTCCTGCCAAACATTAAATTTGTGGCTCGATCATTTGAGGACCCTTTTTTTTACACTTGGCAAACAATAAAAAAAACAACCCAGTGTAATATAACGAATATAGTATATAGAATAACCACACCATGCATTAAAAAAACAACTATTTTAATTCAATGGTAATTCTCTGCAGAAATCTTTCGAGTTAATTTTGACTGATCAGACCCATCAGACTCCAGTATATAACCGTGACTGTTAACAAATAGTGCAGCCCAGGGTACGTCGATTTTGTTGGGTTTCGCACTTGCGTGATCTTCTGTGTTGAGACATACTATGTCTCAATAAGGGGGAGACGCATGTATGTAATTCAGTGAATTCAAATCCACAATTTTATTTATTTTTTATTTTTTTTATTATTTCATAGTTTCATAGTTTCATAGTTTCATAGTTAGTTAGTTTCATAGTAAAATTTCATAGTTCATATTATATCAACCTACTTCATTTGTAAGGGTTTATAAGACGACCAATCGAGGCATAATTTTTATTTCAACTCTTAGTGTTTTTGTTTTCTGCTCTTTTCGAAAAATCTTATCATTCATGAAATATTTTTGAACTCAGTTCAAAGCATGAATAAATACAAGAGGAAGTCAATTTAGTCAGTGCGAAAACAAATTTAAAAAAGATTTAGAGTTCGCGAGAAATTATAACCAAACAGAGTTCCAAAAAATCACTTAACCCGACATGAACTACGATGGGTCATATTAACAAAAACTTATGTAGTTCCACTTCATATAGATAAAATTAATGAAATTTAATTCAATCAATTCAGCTGAATCACATGATTCACCATCATCGCACACAAATACTCAAATGATAGCGCATACCTGACCTTGATATCTCTTTACACATTTTTCAAAAAATTCTTAAAAAACACCCGGTCCTCTAACCTTAAATATATACGTATGTATGTATATAGTAAATATAGCTTGTAGTATTTGCTTTTAGTTACGAAATAATTTTAGAAAATTCTTTCCGATATTTACAACGACCTGTTATCGCAAAACCATGGCAATTAATGAAGGCAATTAGTTTCGGTTGTTTTAGAAATGAAAATCTTTATACATATGTTCTTGTCTTGAAGATTTGATAAAGAAAAATATTTTCATGACTTATGCTACACAATGCACACAATACATTTTTGTATGGTAGTGTAAACAAATAACAGTTTTACATTCAAAACAAACGTGAATAAATAACAAATTAAATCTCTAAAATCATCAAATGAATATTTGTAAACACGCATTGTCCTACGCTGACCTTGCTCGCTGTAACAAACCTAAGTAGTCTGATAGGTTTAAAGATAATCCTAACAACAACAGCATGACACCTTTATACAAGAACAATTTTGTGACAAACAAATAAGGGTGGGCTAAATCCGGTTTCAGTCGACTTGCTTCCTTTCATATGAATTCAACATTGATTAGGAAATGTTACGACGAAATTGTGTGAAAACCTGCAATCATATTTGGTATATCGCATAAATGCTGGAGGAAGACGTGAACCAATTACAATAATTTTCACTACCGAATCATAATAAAAATCTTTGAAATATACTCGTTGCATTTTTTTGTAATATCTTGCCTCTAATGCCTGAGGAAAAAGGAACGAATCAACAGATTCATTAACCACATCTAAGTCAAAAAGAGGTAGGGAAATCATTATATTGGTTAAATAGGTGTTAGGTGTTACGCATGGACCGATTTCATAAATTTTTAGAACCAAACCACATTATGTTGGAAATGTCAAACATCTTCACTTAATATCAATAAAATATCTACAAAGCCTTAAATTAGGTACATACATATATGGAGGCTATACGAAGGTCTAGACTAAGTCTAACTAACTATACTCAGGTCTAGACTGATTTGTTCGAATTTTTTAGGTTATGCCGTATTATGATTAAGAGAACATGTCACTTAATTTCTTGATCGATAATTGACCGATATATACGACACATAGTCAACGGGAACCTCAAAAAAACACTATTATGCGTATATTGGGCAAGATGAAGGATTGGACTGATTTCACTTGCTTTTTGCATTAAGCTAAAAAAATCTTTCTAAGCAAATTTAATAAAATAGCACACACATTAACAGATATACTTGACAATCCAATAGAGAAGAGGGTCGAAAATTCTAAAATTAGTCACATATATGGAGGCTAGACCGATTTGATTCATTTTTGGCGCTAAAATATATTGCGGTCAAGAACATATGTTCACTGAATTTTATTAAAATAACACACATCATGACCGATATATACATGGTATAAAGTCATCCGGAACATCGAAAAACATTATATTAGGTATATGGGTGCTAGGTGAAGTGCTGAAAGAACTGAACCTATTTTATCCATTTTTTAAGCTTATTTTATCCACGCAAGGGCACATCTTTATTAGGAAAATATATCCGCTTAATTTCGTTAAGATATCTTACATATTGAGCAATATTTCCGGTATTAATTCAGCCATGGACACGGATGTGCTCAAATTCGGTGCCTAGGAGCATGAAAACTAATGTTCCGGTTTCGTTTTCTTTTTTCTTTTTTTTTTGACGAGAATTGTCAGAGATTTTCGATATCTTCATTGATCCTTGATTTATCTATTGTAAATTGAAATAATCTGAGTTCGCATGACAAAACAAGTTTTGTCCAATGAAGTCGATGTATAAAGGTTTGGTAAACAAAAACATTTTGTTGATTTATTTTAGGGATACAAATACATGGATAAAGGATAAAGCATATAAATGACATTTTTGTAAGGAGTTCTACACAAAGATCAAAGAAATTTTAAAAGACAAAAACAACAATCAATAAAAGACGAATACAAACAACACAAGATAACATTTTCAAAAACAACCTTTTGACAAAGAAATAACAAATATGAAAACTGCCATAAGAAGAACACAACAAACACAGCACGACATTTTCACACGAAATCAATAAACAACAATAACAGTAAGCAAGAATGCTGATCGAAAACGTATAAATACTTCGAAAAATGTAAACACAGCGATCAGTTTGTATAAAGCAACCGAGGAACAACGGTGGTGAACATCATCTGAAGTGAAAACACATCTTTCGGAAAAAAAACACAATGTGGGAAGACAAAACGGATCAAACTGTCAGATCACTCTCACTCAGGAGCAAACTAGCTAATCCCCCATTGGTCTTCGAAACGCCCGATAAACTGCGAACGCTGTCTCTATGTGAACAAGACGTACGAAAGAAGGCCGTTGACAATTTCATCGCAGCCGAAATGCGACGCCAACATATTAAGCTCATGGAGGAGCAGGAAATGTATATAAGCAAGATGCTCGAACAGAATCCTGTGGAGATCAGTTCATCTACGAAGCCAGCGCATGCCGAGCCTGTACCGACTGACAGTACCGCAGCAGTACTACGAGAGCAACGTGCCGCATCTTGTCGCAAATCGCGCATCAATAATAAGCTGAGAAAGGCCACAATCAAGCATCGCAGTGATTTTCTAGCTGCGAAAGTGGCGACTACGAAGAAAGCACTCACGGATTTGTCTACGAAATTGCAAAACGCGCAACAACACCTTCTAAGCAAAAACTATAATGATACACAACTGGAAACTCTACGGAGCATTTATGGCGTGAGTCGTTCTTTTTGTTCGTAATTGTCTAGTGAAAGCAGAACAAATCAAACTGCTAGGTGGAGGCAAATCAAGTTGCGTAGACAATGAACCTAACTGTTAGTTATAATTTTTATATGTTTATTTATGTACCATATATTTTAGTTGTAAAGATATCATGTATTTAAGAAAAAGTAGGCCAATAAATTTAATTTATACTCAATATAATTTGCCTTATGCATTTAGTACATATTTATGCATTTGAACATTGAAGAAGCTCGATCATCCTTAGCAGCATTAACTCGAAATGCTTTAGCGACCGACAGTTGCATTATTGTGGAATTTTTCTTCACCAAATCGATCAAACCGGACTATATACAACATGGGCAGTGGAACAGTTTTTGGTTAACAATTGGCCCAACTTCGATCGCGACGTCCAATCGATCGAAACACACACCGAGCGTTGTTTATTCTATTTTACAATGTTCGCGGTAGTCGAGGGAAATAACTGTATGTGAACCCGAAAAAATACTGGCAGTAACCTTGTCGACCAACTGTTACATTTTCGTGGCGCTTTGAATGACTTTCACTAAACAAAACCGTACAGCAGACTGCCGATTAGACGCAGGTGTTTAATGATGTATGCCTGCTTCATCGATTTTCGGAAATCGGCGGAGAAACTTGTTCTTGTTCCGTTTTATCAAATAACTCAGCGTCACTTTGAAACCAGCAATTTGCGAGCGATGGAATGAAATAACATGCAACTTCGACAATATTCTAGTTAAGATTAGTAATTTAAAACAATCTTAAGAATTGTTTGTTTGTGGCTCCGGCTCTCGGACTGGCCAAAGCCCATGTAGTATAGTAAAAATACTCAAGGTCAGATGTTTTGCCAGAAAGGAAAATTGCCCATCGATGGAATAGAAGATGGATGGTTTAAATACTGACTTTCTGTGGCTACTTTATTTATAGAGGAAGTTTCGATAAATTTTTATTTGCCACCCCATTATATCGAGTTATATATTACGTAACATTCGTCTTGATGTCAACTATGTTCTGGGCAATTCTCGAGAAGGATGATCCTACATTATGATTCAATTTTGATATCAACAAGAGTGGTCTGGAAACTATTGGGTCTGTAACTATATTCGTACGGGTTGCCAAGAGATGGCTTAACTTGATTATTATTCCATTGTTCCAATATTCCGAACATGCGTTGGAAACCTACTCTACTTGTGCGACTTTCTCCATGTATCTCATTCATTTGAAGCGTAAACAACAACAATTTTTTCTCACTTAAATATGTTGAACTTTGTGTCTGAAAAATTGTTTTTGCGGCGACTTCTTCATTCCAGAGGAAACGCCCGGAATTTTCGACTAGACACCAGGCAATAATTTTCCATTATGACAACACTCAGCCTCATGTTGCAAGACCGGTTAAAAACTATTTAGGAAACAAGGGCTGGGAAGTTTTGACTCACCCACCTTATAGCCCAGACCTTGCCCCATCTCCTAAATGGACCACCATTTGTTTCAGTCGATGCAGAACGCCCTCAATACGGTTAACATCCGAATGGGATTTTAAAAATTGGCTTAATTCATTCTTGGCCGTCAAGCTGGCGCAGTTCTTTTGGGATAGAATCCAATATTTTTGAAACAAAATCGCACAAATATAGTCATGGACTCTATAATAAATTAAGTATTTGCCAATCTTAGAAAATATCTTGAAAATAATTCAACACCTCGACTGTAAAATCAGTGCAGTAGACCTAACAGGTACACTTCTCTCTCGTGTTGGCAGCGAAAAGTCAAATAGGAACTAGTTTTTTTTTTTTAGTCTTGCTGCTAAATTGGAAGAACAGAAATTCGTTTAATTCAAATGAGTATGTTCAGTGTACGACTACTACTTGACAAGTCATGAGTCCATATACCGAGATTTGTAAAAGATATTGGAAAATAAAATCGGTAGATAATGTGAAGCACGCAAATATTACTAAAATGAAGATATTTCTTACAGCGCCTATCACACAAACAGCATAAAATGGATGTGAGTTCGGTTTTTCGGCTAACAGTAAAGTACAGACTGCATATGAAAGAAAACTAAACTCACTTTCAAGTGTCAAGTCAAGATGATACGAGTATAACTAGTAGTTGACGAAGGAAATCCCTTTTGGTACTTCATTTAAATAATAAACATGCACTCTTTTTAAATAACTGTTACCCATATGAATTTTTTGAAGAATTTCACAAATTATTATTATTTTATTTAATGAACTCAGCAATTCTGTTCTAGGTAATTTTGAACGCATTGGAGCAGCATATGATTATAAAGAAGGGCTAAGAGAAGTGAGAGAAATGCACCCATCTATGCAGATCACTTTGAACGCTATTTGAGAAAAGCTCTGAGAGCGCAAGTTAGGATGATCTTTGGGGGATATAACACGCATATCTGAGAAACATATATTCGAAAAAATGAATAGCTGTCATTAATAGTTGTGTACCCGTGAGCCTTTTCAGCCTAAATTCAAGCACAAGTTCTAGAAATGCAGTTTTTCAAGAATAATTGATGACCACCTAACCTAATAGGTTTCTCTAAAATGCGTCGGCTGCAAATTACCCAATGTAGCCCAATGTTAGATTGCATATGAACTTCGGTCACTTTGTGTATATAAATGTACTGATTTTTTGAAGAAATTCTCCGAAGGCACCTTATTTTAAATTAACTTTTGCTTGCATATGAAATTAAGGTTATCAGGCGAACTATTTTGGTTCCCAGTTGATTTCAAATGTTGGTGCGTTGCCACTCGCGCCATTGCCTTGGCTTATCACTTATCTTCTGCTCGACAAGCTTGCTTTTGTTGTGCAGCTGCTTTGTTGTTGCACGTGCTATTTAACGCGACGAATCCCAAGAGGTGCGTTGAAAAATTCGCTAAAAGGTCCCACAGCAAATGCAACTAACTATAACAATAGCAAAAGCATAGAAAATCTATCCGCAACAACAAAAACAACGCAGCAGCGTCGATTTTGCCGAGCTGCTTTGTGGCAGTGGCAAAGGCAAGCGAGTGCGAGTCAAGTCGAAAAGATCACAGCTGTGTGGGGCAACAACAACTTTATGTATGTGTGTGAGTTGGTATACGCGCTGAGGCTGGCCCCGGTGGCCTCATAAAATAAAAGTCTAAATAAACTTTATGCAACAGCGTTAGTTTGTTTAAGCCAAAGGAAAACAATTTCGTGGTCTCAGCAACAACCCTGAAGATTTTTCATACTTTTTTCATATTTTTATGAAAGCCTGACTGCTTTCGGCCACCAATTTTGCCTCGGGCGCTGAAAAACTGCTGGTATATGGCAGATACAAAAGTTTTTGCATGAAAATTGTTTTCTTTGCATGAAAGTGCGTGTGTGTGTGTGTGGTTTAACTTTTGAAAAGCCAAATTTTGTTTTTATTAAGCACCGTTAGCTTCCTGCTGCGATTTGCTACCTTTCCTGATGAACACACACACGCAGCACCCCCCTCTAACTGGCCGGCATACTGTAGCCACGTGTAAGATGTTAATTTGTGCCACCGAGCAGGCTGACAAACTTCTATGTGTGCGCGTGTGTGTGCGTTTAGCGTTCTCCTTCGTAAATAGTTAATAAAGAATTTAACCGAAAAATTCACGCAGCGGGAATAAGAAAAATACATTGGCGCAAGTGGCAGTAAAATGCGCAAGAAATATTAAGTTTATCTAAAACGTAGCAAAAGCGTAGCGAAAATAGGAGCAAATGAGTTGCGCCCAATTGGCTTGTGTGAGAATTATAAAATACGCGCTTTTAAAACTCTACTAATATTCACAAAATCTTCGACAAAAAGCTGGCAAATCAATTTATGCGCAATTTTTATGAAATCTGAACATTTTTCTAGCATTAAAAATGTATTTATTTTAGCCTTGAAACTGTTGCACTCGTATAATTGAAATTTTTTGCTAAACTCAAAGTCAGCGCCTTAAAATATGCAACATTTGTATTTTGCACGCATGAAATTCCAGCTGTTCATTAAAATAAATATTTTCACACACCCATAAATATGTATGAATTTTTTTTATTTTTATTTTCATTTTTTTCTACTTTGGCAGCTAGCAAAACATTAAGGCGCCGTTGCCGTGTCGGCTCGAAAAGAACGGCATGAATTGTGGTTAATTTCCGTAAAGTATGCAATATTTCTCCTTTGCTGTTGGCAACCAAATATTTCTCAACAACACCGAATGCAGCGAAGAGCAAACAATTGCAGTGTAAATGCTTGCCACAGTGGGGAAATACATAATTTATGTATGCTTATATGTACATGCTTACATGTTTTTTTTATGCACGACTGTGTGTGGCAACTCTGTACGAAAAATTTTTTCGGGCTTTGACGGGGTTTGCATTTAAAAAACATTGTTATTTTCACTAGCCAAAGCTTAAAGCTTTTTACGTAATTTATAACTGTATGGAAACTCTGTGGAAATAATTTCAGAGGTGTTTTAAAATCGACGTTGTGATAAAATAAAGGAAAAATCCTTTGGAAGGCATGATTATACTCACTTGCTGGAGCTTTAAGCTCCTTAAGCGCGTCACATATATATACTTTTTGTGACGCATATATATATGTACATATATATAGGGCCAACTCTAAAAATTCCTAAAAGGTTTTAAGAACCTAATTAAGTAAGAAGCAGTTTTCATAAAAATGCTGTCAGAAGACGAAATTATTTGCACCGATTAGAGCTTAAAGCTTTTACATTCGATACTAGAATCAAAAGTAAAAAACATTTGATAAGAAATTTATTTATATTAAATATAAAATATAATAATGTCTGAGTTGAGTATAGTAAAAAGATATTTCTGTTAAAAATCTAGGTTCTTTATGCTGAAGACTCGAAACCACATAAAAGCTTTTAAAATTTCATTAAAAGCTTTCCATGACAAAAAAGCTCTCAGAGCTTCGATATTAGCTGTCACAAGCTTTCACTTACTCACTTTACTTCGAATGACGCTCACGATTTCAAAGTAAAAATCATATATTCTACTTTTAAGGGATCCATGATCAGTATTTTAGCACTGCAAAGAAGCTCGAGCTTCCCAACAAGGATGGCACGTCGAAATATACAAACATTTGTTCTTTAAGTATGTATGAGCGCAAATATACAAATACAACAACACATTCTGTTCAAGCGCTTGCCTTTAATTTCTTACATTACTCTTTCCCCGCTCTGCCACTTTCCGCATGAAATTGCCTCACATGGAATTGCCATACTTCGATTGCAATATTTTATTATACTCATAAGCACACACACACACACACACAAGCTCACTCACTGTTGATTTGGTTCGTTTTATTGCCACTGCCACTGCCACTGCGACACTATGAAAATGCTCATCAATATAAATCAAGCGTCTGCAATGAATTGACTCGTTGCTGCATTCATTTCCGTTAACGCCGATAAATATGCAACAAAGAAATATTTGAGTATTTCATTGAAAGCAGCGTTGCATGTGTACATAAGTCCATGAGCACATTTGAGCGCGTAGCAAGTGCGTGGCAATGGCGAAATGTTAAGTGTACGCCTCTTTAAAATCCATCTGAGCGCTTTAAGGACTTAAGCTGGAACTGCATACCAGTCTTTTCAGCCGCTTTTGCATTCAGCGCATTATTCTGGTAATATTCTCTTAATATTACAATATGTATGTGATTTCACCACGAAGACTAATCCATTTTGAGTACCATAGTTGGAATATTTAGCCGATTAAAGTTAGAATTATCTTAGTTCCAGCAAAAAATTTGTTCTGCTCCTAGTTTGGTTTTATAAAAAGCACTCTACTAAAATAAATTTCAGCTGCTTTTCCACACTGTCAAAAATATAATATGTTGTATATAATATATTGGTTTATAACCTTAATAAGAAGTCAATTTATCACAGACACTCTAGCATCTTTGGAATTAGTTTAGCACCTTCCAGCGGTAGTCCTAGTTTTATGAGCTCTAGTGTATGAATCGCATTAAAAAAATCAGTTAAAATATCATTAAAAAATGTGAGTTATTAGGAGAAACTTAATGGTTAGTTGGTTAGGTCAGTGAAAGAATATCAAAAAATTTATTTTTTGTTTTGTTTAAAATACATTTTCGGAACCTAAAACTTTTAAAAATTCGATTAGTAGAGTAATGAAAAAAGTTTCATTTCCAATCCGCTAAGATGTCGTAGGATTTGTATCAGTCAGCATGTCAAACTTAGACCCATTTTACTCGAAACTTTATTTTTCAAATCGGCCATGGTTGGTACTCAGGAACTATAGCATGCATCCACTTAAGATTTTAACTGCAACTTCACAGCAATCTCATCTCATACACTAGATTTTTTTTTTTATTATTATAGCAACTTTATTTTATAAACAATTTACAGCACATTTTTGCCATCAGAAATAGTGTTTTGTTTTACAAATCCGCCATTTTGCGAAAAGTCGATTTTAAACTAACGACATATATATTTTACCAGCTAGTATCATATAGTTTATATAGATAAAGTTTTTAATTTGTTTCAGATATCAACAGTTTCTAAATGCACCATGGCCTTTAGAGGCCCTTATGAAAAGGTGATTCCGAAGAATGGCCTAGCACCCGCCATTTTGTATCAAAATATCTATATCGAAATTTGTTTATTTATTTACTCCAAACAGGTTTAATAATGCCTGAATGAGAGAAATTCGACTGCCTTTTCCTTACTTTCAGAGTAAATTATCAAAATTTTGACTTTTTGAAAATTCTATTTCGTATTAAAGCGTAATCACTTAAATAATGACATTATTAAAGTATTATTGCTAATTATATACAATAAATCTGCTCCAATTACTTTGTACAAATATTGACGAAAAATTAAAATTTTTTAAATTAAAAAAAATTAAAAAACAAAAAAAAAAAAAATTCAAAAATTATTTTTTTTTCCTCGTATGGACAGTTACTTTTCATTTATAATACAGAATGTTAGCAAAAATATGTTATTAAAGTTTCCAAACCAAAACCAAAAATTTTATATAAATAAGTTCTATCAGGAAATTGGAATTTAATTATTACTTGCAAAATTTCGCTGCCGTGGTGTGAAAATCGAAAATGGCAATACTGCACAGAATAGTGCTCGGTGTGCTGATAGGAAAATGCGGTGCTTAATATATTGATTACAATAAAATATTGTCGAAAAAGAGCTAGCTTGGAGTTAATGAATGACAAAGAGGTCTACGATGAGAAATTTAAAGCTATCTGCTGATAAGTCTAATGAGAATTTGTTTTAATAATTTAAAGGTCCTATTACTTCTGAAAGCAAGTATACTTGATTTCTCGATGTCGGTTATATAAATATAAAATAATATGTAACCGACGTCATGATCTATATTTCTAGCTAAAGTGCTTGCTCATTTACAAAAGCTTTCAATTTGAACTTTTTTCGAAAAAGTTTTATAATTTTAAAAATATTTATTTACCCTGCTTTTTATTAGTTTATTTTTTATTTTGTTTTTACTTTCTTTTATTTTTAATTTAATTTAATTTTTTTTTTACATCTTGCTTTGTTGATTTCAACTTTTCTCAAACTCTCTCCATATTCCTTTATCTCCCCTCTTTTAACCAGCCAATTTTGTTTAAGAAATCCCGTTGTTTTCAACGCAAGAAAATCACTTGCCATCGGCAAAATTTTTTCACTCCACTCGCTTTGATGCAACATTTCTGTGCCATTTCCGGCTACGAAAGTTAATTTGCGCAACATTTTTAAATGTGGCATTGCAAACGGGAATGCAAAGAGATGCCAGCTAAGAGTAGAGAGAGATCTTAATTCGAGATGCGCTTTGCTTTTATTTTTATTTATTTTTTTTTTTTTTTGTCAAAACGCTTGCAACGGAAATCATTGCTTTGTACAGCTACAAATTGACAGTTTATTCGGAGCTTTAGCAAGCGCTTTGCAGCCAGCGGCTCGATGCCAATTTATTAGTGGAAAACAAATAATCTGTCCGAGGATAGCCTTTAAATAGAGCCACCGCAAGCGTTAAATGCGCGCAATTGCAACCAAAATGCCACAACACCAATAACAATAACAACAACACAGGCAAAAAGTATTGGGTTGTTCGGAAAGTCATTTCGTTTTTTCCCGCCAGAGGACTTAATTACGTTTTTTCGAAACTAACTTCACACTTAAGCCCCATAACCATTATATGTCATGAGAGCTGATATTGCAAGGCTTGTGTGTGAAAAAGTTCTATTAATTCTACCCAGTAGTTTTTGGTTGGTGCCTTTTTAAATATGGAGAGCAATAAGCAGCATTTTCGTCATATTTTACTTTTTAACTTCAGAAAAGGTAAAAATGCTGTCCAAGCGAGAAAAAAATTGACGGATGTGTATGGAGAAGGCGTGTTAACAGTACGCCAGTGCCAGAACTGGTTTGCAAAATTTCGATTCGGCAATTTTGATGTCGAAGATGCACCACGGTCTGGAAGGCCGGTCGAAGCTGACAAAGATGCGATAAAGGCATTAGTTGATGCAAATCGGCGAATCACCACACGAGAGATCGGTGAGAGGTTAAATTTGTCGAATTCAACTGTTTATGGCCATTTGAAAGGCATGGACTTAACCTCGAAGCTCGATGTGTGGGTGAAAAAACGATATGACTTTCCGAACAACCCAATAAAATAGCGCATTGTGTGATAACTGTTAAACGCTGGCAACGCTGTGCAAAGTCAAATTAAAATAATTGCATAAAATAAATTGCCAACCAATTGTTGTTGTTGTCAATAATAAATCACACCCTTATCGCTGACCAGCGACTGGTCACAACAACAGCAGCAACAACAACATCACCAACAACAACAAGCGCGTGGACAGCAAGGACAACAGCTAAAGCGGCCACAAAAGCAAATAGAAACGCACACGATAATCGCCGCTCGAAGCGTAGCGCTTCTTATAACGACACTATTGCTATTGTTGTTGTCACTAGCCAATTACTATAACTATTGTTCATGTTATTGTTATTGTTATTGGCTAGTGGCTAGTGGCTAGTGGCTAGTGGCTAGTGGCTAGTGGCTTGTGTTGTACGGTCATCGGCGGGGATTTGTAGCCGCTTGGTTTATTATGCGCGCGATCAAATTCATTAAAGAAAAGCAAACAGCCCGACCCAAGCAACCCGGCGCACAAAGCAAATACTCATTATAATATCAACAGTGTTAACAACAACAACAACAACAACAACAACAGCGACAGATAAACACGCAGCGGAGTCATTACAATGGTGCGACGAATCGAAATGACAGCGGCATAACTTGCAAATGCGTGTAACAGTGAAAATGCAGGCTGTTGTTGTTGGTGGCACGTTTTGTCGCTTTCCATACAATAGCGAATTTATTTTCATATCTTGCCAACACCATTTCGTCTTAGTGCCGCTTATCCATTTATTTTGATAATTTCCTTTTTCCACTACACTCACCCACTTAGTCCATCGTAGGCCCAGTTCGTTGTCGGTATTCGCATTCTTCGAGTATCTTAAGCCTGCTAATTGTTTGAGCTTAAGAAATTTATGCGCTAGACTTTGGCGTTAAATGGAATACTTTCTTACTATTGTCCCTAAGACCTAAGCTATGTGGAATTATCGCTATCAAGTAGCATAAGTAGCTTGGAAGCACACAACACACATATATATATATATATATAGGCAGTTAAGCGCATGTGTGGCTTATTATTTTATTGTGTGAACATGTACATACATATGTATGTGGCTGCAGAGTAGGCCCGCCAACCGGCTGCTAATGCTGCGGCATCCACTCTTAATAATTAGCCTAATAAAATAATTATGCAAGGGCTTAACTGCTTACTGATTCGGTGCTGGATGCTTATAGCGAGATTTTTGTTTATATTAAGCTTTCTTTCGGTGCTTTTTCATACAGTAATCGCATAAAGAAAAAATTGGATTATTTTGCATCCACTCTGTTTTTTTTTCTCACAATAATAACAACAACATTTATATTTATTCATTCCTGTGAATCCATTTCCTTGACCAGTTGCTTTAGTAAGCTGTTTGAATGTTCTATTGTTTAATTAAGGCTTGCAAATTTGTGATAAGGCTTAAGAAATTTCTAATACTTCCAAGCAAAAGTTTAAAAAAGAAAAGACCGTTACTATCACTGATAATTCTAGGTGCCAACAAGGGACAACCAAATACAAAAACCACTATGTCTATTTCTAGCAAGCTTGTGCTGCTTAACAGACACATTTGTAGATGTTTAGAATCCATTTGACCTTGGGAAACAGTTTCCACTGCATAAAGTTTTACATTTATCAGGCAACATCCAGACCCATTCGACAAATTAGAAGAGTTGCGAGAATATCTAAAATATTAACAATAACTTGTGTCAGCATGAGAGCAAGAATTAGCTTAACTTCTTTATTTATTGTTAAATCATCATCAGGATTCATCCAAAATTTTTAGTGTATTTACATATTTTTAAGAAAAATTTCCTAACCTCTAAAGGTCTCTGAGAGTGATTTTATTAGCAATAAATTATACTAAAATAAATTGGTGGAAGGTCCTGATTCGGATATGAATATGGACCCGTTCCTAATACGTGGACCAAACTGTAGAGGGAATACTCTTCTTCTAGATTTTCTCTCTAATTCCAAAAGCAGGCTCACAGATGTCGAGGATTTCGGATAATTTGTTGGACTAAACTTACTTTTCTCTAGAATTTCAAAATGAGTCCATTAAAATGTCGAATATTATTCAATATTCAAATGAATTTCCGATAATATTTAATACGGTGTTAGAACAGTTAGAACCATCAATGCTCAACCACAATAAAAATTTAAATAATGAAGTAATTTGCAATCTAATATCACATATTTTAAACTTAATATTTTATCATAAATATACTAATTTATTTACGTTTTATTATGTTACTTTTATTTTTACGTTTTTATATGTTAAATGAACTAACTGAGGAATTATAATGAGAAGCAGAGGTTTGAGCCATTCATTTAAAAAAGCGATCTTTTGAACTTCACTTTTCATAAAATCGTGAAACAGTTCCACAACTACTTTGGCACAAGGACTATTTTCAGGAGTTCGCAACATTATTGACAAAGGCCCTTCAGATGGGCTAGATGCTACGCGCGAACTTTTTGCTTTTGAATGTCGAAGATATTTATTAGTTAGTCATATAAAATGAGGAAATGTCAGTTTATGCCTCAGCAAACGAGAAAACACTGCATCAGAAGAAATTATTTCCTATTTCTATCCTGTATTTCTGTATTATATGTGTATTTCTTAAAACTCTTAGGTCCCTCCGCTTCTTGAACAAAATCAAAACGCACAAGCCAAATGGCAGAAGATAAGTATCTAGCAGAGTTGAAGGCAAAAATATATATGTAGATATATTTATATGAAAATAATAAGGCAAAAAAGTGATAAATGAAGAGACGTAACATAGAAAAACGCTTCGTTTTTTTTTTTTTGTGGTAAAACAATAGTGCACAGAGTAGCAAAACTGGAAAAAATCCGGCCACAGTCTTGGAATAAGCACAGAAAGCAAGGTCACCACACTTTTCGCCGAAGAAAATGTGAGCAATTCTGCTGCTTTCATTAAGATTTTGAAAACAGTTGGGAAACCTTGGAGAAATAATGTGTGGAAGGAAACTATACGTGTTCCAACAAGTATTTTCTCCGTTACATTATGCCATCACTATAGCCTCATATCTCTTTCTCTTGCGATCTAAGCGCATTCTTGTGAAACAACAAAATCAACACATTAATTGCAGCATAATTTGAGCTACAACAAATATGTTTCAAGACCATTGAAATTTATTAATTCATAAAAAGTATATTCAATTATATTTAACATGAATGAGTTATACGTTTTAAATTTAGCACCTCCTTTTGATAATATAATTTACCACGCGCCCCATTACCAACCAACTTCGAACTACCGATCCTATTCGATTTTCTTATCATATACGATTTACCGTTTCGAAAAATAAATATCGTGTGAACTGAAAACACACTTGCTATTGCAAGAGCTCTCAAACTGTTGTACCCCCTTGCTTAAAAGGATTATGGTAAACAATGAAGATCCGCCCAAAAGTATGCAGCACATTTTCATTCAGCTCAAGATATTATATAATTAGCTGAGTTGCCATAATTATGTTCACTAAAAATGTGAAAAGGAAACGAAGAGGCCTAGATACCGTTGTTGCTGAGTGCAGAGTTTACATAACATATGCATATATGTACAAGTACATGGAATTATACGTTTTATATATGTGCATAAAGAATTTATTTTGTAAGCGATATAACATTAAGCAGTTTTACGACTTACCTTTTAAGTATTACCTCAAGTATTGAGCTACAATTCGTTCTCGCTCTCTTTATGAAAATCGCTAGTCAATGTACATGTGTACATTTACATTCACATATTATTACTTGGGAGCCCCGGTGCGCTAGCTACTGTCCTTGAGCCAATCGCGCACATTTTACTAAAAGCTACGAATCGAGTAAATATGCTGCTAATATAAGGTTAAAAACACTCAACACTTAATTGCTTTTATTAAACACTTAATTATTTTACTTTTCACTGCAAATTACACTACTTTCACTAATTTTTCACACACGAATCGGAAACTAACGCGACGTTTGAAATCGCGACGGAAACTGGGAAATGTATTTGGAGAAAACAGCGTTGCCAGTACTTTTGTTGCTACTAAATTTTAATAATAAAAACATTTTTCTTGAATGTAAAAATCAATAACTTACTCTCAATATATCAATTAATAAATTAACTTTTCAAGTTTTAAACAAATACAAAAATAGCAGAAACAAGAGAAAGAATTAATATTTGTTTTATCTTATAAATAAATGGTGTGAGTATTGAATTCAAATTAATTCGAATGAATAAATTCTGACAAAAGATTTGGAATTTAATAGGATTTTGCAAAAAATTTATATAACAATAATTAAAATTGAATTAAAATAATTATCAGCTAATAAATTTGCTACAGATTTGGCATTAATTATTAATTTACTATCATCCTGTTCAGAATACTGCGCCACCCAGCGGACGCGGATTAGAAAAACTATCACCACTGCTGGTATTCACTAAAAGTACAAATCTTTAAAATACAAAAATAAAACTGAAATATTTTCTAAAAATTATATATTTTGATTAAAATGTACAAACTTTTCCAGTTCGTATTAAAGGACTAAGCAATTTTTAAATAAGAAATCGCTTCAAAATTAGTTTGAGTTAATTAAGAGTTCTCTAACTAAACACATGGATAAATATAGACAGTGAGAAATGAAAAAGAATGATTTATTTTGTGACTAACTTTCGTTTGTACTTCGATTTTCAATTAAAATAAACCTAAAATATTGGCAAAAATTCCCTGTTGTCCTTTTGTCAGCAGTTGTCACATTATTTTCAAAAAAAAAACCATATTTTATTTTGCAGATTAATATTAGTTATATATTTTATTTATAATTTTACTATTATTGCTAGTTTTATTTGAATAATAGTATTAATGAAATTTAGTTCTACTTTCAAAGAATTTTCACTCCAATAAAATGTTCGTTTAAAATGAATATTCCTTTAGTGAATACTACAATTGACAATTCCTCAACGCAAATGCAACTCTATGCATTCTCCAGTTTCCTTCCACATTTCAATTCTCTGGGCTACATTTCCGAAGTGCTTGTGATAAATTTGTGAAATAAAGTGAAAATTGTGCATTTCATATTAAATATCATTAGAAATGAAGTGTTTTGTGTGATTTATTGAAATACTAAGTGTTTTTAATAAAATTATATTTGCATAGTTTGTGTTTTAATACATCAATTGCCGAAGACGCTCGTGTGGTGCAAGCGAGTGCGCTGCGCAAGCGAAGAAAAGTGCTTATGACAGGGCTCTTGCTTGCATATACATACATACATTCTTCATACAAATATGCTTCATGTATATAACCGCTGACGGAATAATTAGAGCTAACTGAAGCAAGTCTAAGGTGAGTCCTCTTAAGGAGTCTTAATATTCATACTACCGAATTCTCAATGCGAAAAGTTCGCCACATACGAACTGCAAGCAGCGCTGCTTTGCTTCTGCAACAAATGGCTTCAAAACTTTGTTAATATCAAAACAGCACAACATTTTGAAGCTTATGAAATTCGCACAATTTGATTGTAATTTTTTAGTTCCGTCATATTTCTGATCTTATGGAATTCAATTTTCTTAGTTTGTTATAATGGAAACAACGAATTAAATTTATTTTTTTTTCTGACAAATTGAACGAATATAAATAAATGAACAAAATCGATGTATTTGCATCGGATGGAACTGGTAATTTCATATTATAGTTTTCGAATGAATATATATATTTTTTTCGAAATGACTATATTTTTAAGCAGCTTTTACGGCCTAGATCCCTAAAACTTTTCATAATTGTTTTTCGAGTTTTTTGTTTTACACTTAGGATTTATTTACGTCAAAATTATTTGAGTTATAACACTAGTTAAAGTGGTTATGATGGGGATCTTTTACCACTAAGTGGCTCTGATAAAAGTTTCAAGTCGAACGTTAAAAAATAGGAATTACATTATATTTATTTTAATAATAGAAAACGGTTGATTTTGGGTATAAACATATTTTAATAAACCCTGGAAGCTGAATATTGCAAATTTTTTTATTTTATTTTTTTTTGAAAGAAAGCAATTCCACTTCCAAAACACTTATATTTTAAATTATAAATCAAGTAGGATTGCCGTCCTAAAGAATTATTTTTAGGATTACGTAGGTTAATTTGAGACCACCTTAACCGTAAAATGTGCAAAGTACAGTTATTATTACTATATGTATGGTTAATGGTGGTTGGAAATAAGTAGCATGTGCAGATAAAGGAACCCAGAAAAAAAGTCTTGTCAGAATAATGACAGCAATTAGGGAGTCAGGCCAGTCCAGGATTTAAAAAAAAAAGTTGTACTTTTTTAGCTTAAAGTACGCTTTAGGGTCCTAAAAAGACTATTCCTTTTAGAATAGTGAAACGAAAATGTCCCTCACCAATCCGCTGTAGTGACTGACGAAAAACTAAAAACATGCATACTTTACTAGCAAATTTTATGTAGACTAAGATCCCGCTTTTTTTTTAAGATACCACAAGTCTCTAAAATCACAGTCACCCATAGAGCCCCTCTTAAAAATGGTGATTAGAAAATTTGGACCAGTGGACGCCATTTTATATAAATATTGTGGTATATAATTTTTTATACACTCAGCTTGAACTCGACAGGATAGTCATGAAAATATTAGCTATACATCAAATCTCCGATTTCGAAGCAAACATTTGTTTATTTGTGATCTATGCCTGCGACAAGGTGCAAGCAAATTGCGTGCATCTTTCCAATTTCAATTCCAATAACATTTTTTCTTAATCGTCGCACACCCACGAGTAAACATCGTGTTTCTGTGCGAAAGATTGTGAAATGGTTTCACGATTTTTTCGCGTTTCACTTTTCTCTCTTTGCCACTCGCAGGCAGAGCGTGCAATATACAAATATTCAATGGTGGCAATAAAATCGCTCGAAGGCCAATACGATAAATGCTTTGAATACGAAAAATCCCACTTCAAAAGCACTACTGCCACGGCAGCAGCAACAACAACAGCAACAACAATGGCAATATGAGTGAAAAGCAATTTAAATAAATTGAGGAAAAACAAATGAAACTAATGAAATTCACACAAAAATTAATTATCGTTTGACGATGACGTTGCGATTGAGCGTGTGTATGTGTGTGTGTGCGTGTGTGTGCTATGTATATGGATGTATATATAATACATAGCTGACATATATATAATTGAAAGCAAAGGAGTTTAAAAACTTTTCATTGAAAATTTTTAAGTAAAATTTTTTTATAAATTTCATAATAGTTCTTAACAATAATAATAATAATAATAATATATTTATTTATTTTATATATTTAATAATAATTAAATGTTAAATAAATATTAAAACTTAAATGTTGTACATGTACCAAAAAATTTCGAATTAGCTTCAATATTCTTTGACAAGACCAAGATGTTGGCAATTCTCAAGGTCTGGCAATAATATTTTAATAATATATATAGAACCATAATTGTATAACGTCAAAGTCCAGTGGAGATTTTATGAATCAGCGGATGATTTTTTGACTAAAAAGCTCCACCTAGGCTTCGTAGGGTCAGCATTCTTCGTTTGGTCACAGGGTAGTTAGGGTTTGACTTCGACAGTAGGATAAGCTCAGGAATTCTAAAACATGTGAAATTTTTACTTGGTGTACCCTGTACAACTGCATGAATTATATTTCCTTCCTGTATTTTTTCAAAGTAAACAATATTTCTAAATTTTTTAATTAAATAATCTATTAGTTCATAATGGTAGATTTCAAGGAATAATACAAAGAATGCAGTTCAGTGAGTTTTACTACTGTGAGTTCTACTACCATAAATTAGTCAAACGGAGCAAAATCACATGTCCTAGTTGGCCAATTAATATAATGAGTGTATAATTTTTTATGTTTTTCAGGCAGGAACCATCGCATACAGGCAACGACCATTGGAAAATTCGTAAATGTCAAGCACTTGTGTTTGCTTTGGCAGCTGATTTGACAGCTATCCCTGTAGGAAATATATTACTTGAAGTTCACTTCGTTAAGCTTCAATGAATAAAGAAAGTGTGGAACCCTTTTTGTCAGCTACATCGAAACTCACTTTAGATCGATCCGTGGAACTAAATGTACTCAAATTTCAAGTTGGAAACTAAATTGTTGTTAAAATTCTTATGTTCTTACAGTGAGAAGCAAAATATCTTAATACCAATATATGAACGCTCCTTATATTTCCACAAAGGCTGTCCTATGTAGTTAATTATATTTTAATTTTACTTCGAAAATTGGTTTCTACATAAATTAATGTTTTTGGCTGTACCTTAGTTTAAATTCTCCCAAATCTCAAATGCAAAAAGAATTACTACATATACAGTGCGTCACAAAAGTACGCAGTCACCGCTTTTAATGGCACTACCGAGCTATTGTAATTCCTTATTTACAACCATATTTCTTATAAATTTTATTTTCTATTTTTTTATTTATTTTTTTTTGTGAAAATTATAATGAAAATATCGACGCTGTTGTTGTAAGCGCGCGCATATATATTTCGTAACGGTGTCACCTGTCATTGTGGCTGCGCTGCTTAAACACGGCTTGAATTGTTCGCACTTAAAATATGGCAATTGTTGGCTTGTTAATTTTATTATTGTAAACTTTTTTTCTGGCTTTTTTTATTGTCGCGCCGTATTCGTATACCCATCCAGCTTCGAGAAGTCCGCTTTTTTGCTGCGCGCTTACAAATCTTTTAATGTTCGCGATGCGTAACTTGCAGTAAACCAGCCGTTTTTGCGCATTGCCATTTTAACCGTTAACTTTTTATGGCTCCTGTATGAGTAAACCCTTTCAAAAGCACACATGCTGCATATTATTTTATTCATTTTCGGTCAATACGGTGCGGCAACATGCGTGCAAAGCGAAATTTTTTGTAAAATAATGAAAGCTCCCGAAATTCATCGGAAACAATATTTTTTCTATCGACAGCAATAACTTAATCGCATCGTCAACACCGGTGACTGAATGCAGCCTTGCAATTACGTATTGTGGTGGTAGTGAAATTTATTTTCCACAAAATTCATCGAAATATCGCGCAGCTGTAGATTGCATATCAATTTGTTTGATTTGTTTGATTTGTGTGTCAGTGTGTTTGAGGTGGTCGTATTTTATTGTCGCCATTTTTATGGCAATATTGTGCAATATATGCGTACATACTTTTTTTTTTTTTGTTATTAATCCATTTGAACTACAGCAATTAAAGTTGAGTTTATCAAAACTTGTCTATCAGGCCATGACAGATTGGCGTTTTGTTTGGCTGTTGCCATATCAGTGGCAAATTTAGTCCTTCATTGAATTCACGTACATATATTGTAGTATATGCTTAAATTAAAAATAACTGAGCATAAATCGGCGAAAAGAGTTTAACTCTCCGATTTTAGAGTTAGTGAGCAAATCTAGAGTGTATTGATAAAAGGATACTGTCACCCAATAACGGTATACGAGGTGTGTTCAGAAAATAACGGGCATGTTCTTCAACGTTAATGGCATAGTGCATCATGAATTCTTGCCTTAAGGTCAAACGGTCAAAAGGGAGTACTGCCTACAAGTTCAACGCCGTTTGCGTGATGCAATCCGAAAAAAAGTACGGATTGTGCGAAAAATAATTGAACACTTAAACAAGTAAACAAATTCTTCTTTCTCTTCATAAGTAAAAATTTATGGTTCCTTACACCTTTGCCAACTAGAAAAACACACTTTTCATATTACTTGTAAGATAGAGAGAGCTATTAGCAAAAAGATACGAGTAATGGGCAAAAACGAGCAACCGGGATATCAAAATCTAGAACATGATTGATGCCACCTGTACATTTTACTATTGTTTCCATCTTAACATTTAGATTTGATTAAAATCTTTTTTATGCGAGCCACTTTTTAAGTTTAGGAAAAAGCAAATACTCGCTGTAGCTCAAATGAATGAATATGGTGGATGGTGGACTAGTTCATACGATAATTCCTTCAATTTACCGAACGTATCACAAGCTGAATGAGCCGAGCCGTTGATAGATCTTTAAAAAACGAGGCACACATCAGGTAAAAACAACTTTAGTTCTAATTCAATTTCATTTTACGGTCACCAAACAAAATTCGACGAAATTTCGCGATAAGACAACTTTGAGTTCAATAACTAGAGACCGATGAAATGAAATATCTTTGGAATTTAACAATATTCTAGTTAAAGTTGTAGCTCTAAGTTAGAGGTAGAGGTTTTTTGTTTGTGATGCGCTCTCTCGGTCAAACCAACGACTTTTTAGCCCATATATTTGAATATAAATACGATTTCATTTTCGTCTTACAGGAACATATCCATTTATTAGGCAGTTTTAAAGTTATTTTCACAAAAATTGCACTTATATATATTGTATCATTCTGTCATTCTGTCATTCTGTCATTATGTGAAGTACCTGTCCAACTATGTTCATGAGAAAAAGCATTATCCTCATATATGGTGTCATCTACTTCGAAAAGTCACCGTGATCCGATAGTATATTTTTGTGCTAGAAAAATAATATTTACTCTTCGTAATCACAGTAGTCGTTAATTAATGATTTCACTCATCAATCGTGTAAACGTAAAGATTTGTCTAGCTATTGATTTTGAGCGGGTATTGATTTGCAGCGGGTCTAAAGTTCAACACTAAATCCCGCAAGTGAGAGCTTATTTTAGCTTCAGAGATTTTATAAATAGAGGATCTTGCTTCAAAATCAACATCCACTGACAACCGTACCTCATGATATACTGTTCAACTTTAGACTTTAGTAGACCTTAGATCGTTGAGGGCTCTGATAATACTTTAGTTTCATACCGAATAGTCTGCTTCGCTGTATACCAAGAAAGTCTGCGTGATGCGCATTTATTTCCAGTATTACACTTAAACATGCCTGGAATGTGTTTATAGTTTCCAAATAAGGTGCTTTGTAACTATAAGTACACAGTGTTGTCAAAACTTTGGATATCAAAATGATAGGGATTTTGTAATTGTAGTAATGACTTTCGATGTTTTAAGTTATCATTGGGACACTATAAGAAATAGGCACTTAATGACCAACATCTGATCTAAAAATATAATGCGCACGCCTCCGGTAAACTCAACACACACACACAGTTTTCAGTTCAGCCTTGAGTAAAAACTGTACTTGCCTTGCATTTGACTTAAATAGTATCAGATTGAGCGTGATGAATCGAATTTATAGTTTATTCGTCCCAATACAACCCACTCAGTTGTCCCGCATTTCCCGCAAGACTCCAGTCGACTTCTGGTCACTGGTTTGACGAGTTCTCAAGTGGAACCATGAACAAGGAGAAGTACCTTATGAAGAGATCACGTAGCTTTTCATTCAACTTATAAGAGATACCATTACTTTTGACCGCTTCCGACATTTTCTTAATTCACTTTGCTCTAATTTCCTTTAATTTCCCTAAAAGGTTTATGAATTTAGTACCACCTATAGCACGGAGGATTTTGCTACAACAAATTATTTTGGCATGCAATTTTCATATCTCATGTGACCGCAGTAGTGGCGTTAATTAAATATATTTCGCACCAAATTGTACGAAAAGTACAAGTAAGTACCTTCAGAATGGCCAAACAACCGTTATACATAGCTGTAATTTCCATATGCATGTGTGTGTGTGTGTCCTTTGCGGCCACTTGGCACGACAGCACTTGTATTTGCAAATTGCCACATGCATTTGCAACATCGCACCAGTACGCCGCACATGTGACACACACACACACACACACACAAGCACACATACACATGTAGACATTGGGGATAAGCTCACATGTATTGTTGAGCATATGTATATTGCCGGTGTGATGGCTATCGCGCGGGGATAATAAATTTATTGTTGCTTTCGTAAGATGTTTACACGCACTTAATGCCGCTACAAATGAGCATAAATCTTTGGCGGCAAATAAAAATGGCCCAACCAGTGGCGCAAACGCAAAATACCAGCGCGGACAGATATGCCACACATTAAATGCGTGGACGAGCGGTTTTTACTGTTGTTGTTGTTGTTGTTATTTGTATGCATGTATGTGTGTGTCATGTCCTTCTGCAGCTGTTACCCGTTGTAACCGTTAAGCTGCAGCGCATTAATGCTCCGGCTGCGACGCAAGGAAGACAATTGCATGAGCAATACACTAACAACAACAACAGCAGCAACAACAAGGGCAGACAAACAAAAAAAAAACGAAAAAAACAAAAACAATTAAACGAAATTTATTTTTGGAAAATATTGCAGTTAAGTGCATTAAATTAATTGTTGTTGATAAAATAATATTTTTGCAAATTTATTGCGGAGATAATATCAACGCTGGCGCATATGCTTATAACTGTAAACGTATGTGTGTGTGTGTGTGTGTGTGTGCGTGTATATGTGTGTGTAAATATTCTGCATATTATTATCTTTACGCTTGTAATCGCACTAGCACAAATGCAATACTGCGCAATTTACTGTTATATAAAAGCATAAATTAAGTGCACAAATAGAAGTATCTGCATAAAATAAATACGAAATTAAAAATGCAAAATCTCTCACAGTTATCTCGCCCATTCGTGCGATCAGTGCAGCCGGACCTGCGTGTCATTAAGTTTTATCGCACTCTTACTATTTTTACTATTTGCCCCCAAACACTTGCCACTTGCCACTTGCCGCTTGCCACCGCAGCGCTACTCATTAGTCAATCTCGCTGTCCGTTCCGCGTCCGTCCGCGCGTCCGTCTGTCATTTCGGCCTTGTCACTTTATCAGTGTTGCCATTGTCATTGTTGTGTCGTTATTTTTGCCAGCCGTGATAATTCAAATGTTGCATTAATTTCTTCCGGTTGAACGCAAGTGAAAAATTTCAAGCGGAAGCGCCAAAGAACATGCATACAGCGGATATGCAGGGCAAATTGTGCGCAGGGGTGACAGATAATAATTACAAAACAACAGAAAATGGAAAAAATTAAAAAAATTAAAAAACAATTTATATATGTATTTAAAAAAAACCACTGCCTTTTTGAATTGTAGCAGCAGCAATGACTTGTTTACATAATTAAATGCCAGTTGAGTGATAAATAAGAATTGAAAAAAAAATCTACAGTACTCTCTGCTTAAGTGGAACTTCGAATTTTAACAAATTTTTTTACTAAATTAAAAGCGGCAGCATTTAAATGTTTCTCATCGACTTAACAGTTAGTTAAAGTGCTGTAAATCCGCTTAATAAATTAGACTAATGAATTGAAGTAAAATGATTAGTTGCATTTAGAGCACTAAATTACTATTTTCAAAGTCCTATTCGACTGCAATTATGCGTGAGCATGCACTAGAGCCTAGTATTTTTCTCTTGCGTTAGCAGCGCCATCGAGCGGTGAAGCTAAGTACTTAACTGACTGCTCTCGTGAATAACACATGCTATTATAAAACTAATTACTAATTACCAATTACCTATTTGACTGTTCTATCTACTTTATATATTTCATTCCATAATTGAAAATTAATTTTTCAGAGTAACCAATTAATGCAGAGAGCCGTTCATATATGTTCTCTTTCTTCCAATGCAGTTCAATGATTGAAATAAGTGAGCTAGTCGATTAAATAGGGTTCAGTTAAGGGGGTAATACTGCATTTTTTTTCTTCAAAACTATAAGTACTTATGTAAACAGTTTTCTTTGCATTGATGCCTGCTTTTGATATTAACTCATTTGTCTTATTTGAAGTGTGTCATTTGTCAATCACTCCATTGTTGCAATATTAAAAAACAAATATGTATATATATAATATATTCTGCTTTTGACATTGATACTATTTTGCTAATCAACTTTTTACTACACTACACTTCGAAACTACAATTTCGAACATCTTATTTACATAATTTCAATCAGAGTCATGTGTTATTTGAATGAGTAAAAGCTAACAGAAAGGAGGTATTATTTTTTGCGAACAGAATATCAATATTTAAAAGATTTTTGAATTTCAGAAAATTATGGTATTGACCCCGAAAGAAAGAGCTCGAGAAGGAAAATAAATTTTCATTGTATACATATAAATTATTAGCAAAATTATAAGTATAATTTTTAATCAGTACAGGGCATGTATTTTGAAATATACCGCTATCTCTCTCTAACGGTTCAACCGAGCAAGTTTAGTCTACTTTCGCTTTATGCATAATGCAATAGAAATTATTTAAAAGAGCACTTTGTAATGATCATCTCAGCTGGTAATCAGATCAAACATCTGAGTGCACTCGCATTTCTCATGCGAAAAAGCTACTCATAAGTAAGCATAACAAGTGTTTGGAGAGAAAGTTTTAAAGCTAATAGCACTCAGCGTTTGTCGCTTGAAGTTCAAATCGCTAGAACAAGCACTTAAGTTCGGGAAAAAATTTCGGGATACACTATAAGCAAGGAATCCCACTAAAATCCGGCGCTTCGCCGAGGAGGCCATCGATTTCTGAACATTTAATCATCTGGTTGTGGCCGTGTGTCTATTGATTTTTAGTACCTTCGCTGTTTGTGGACCCTGAAATTACATTAATTATGAGTTGATAAAACCGCGGGCTTCACCTTTTGACAAACGTGCTTACTGTTTCCCATATTTCCCGACCTAAGCATAATTCATTGCTCGATGGTTAAGACACATTGATACCCCCACGGCACTTTGAGTGAAACTTTTGCGATGGACAGTCGAACAATCCGCGCTTGCATTAATAGAATAGTTCCAGTGGGAATTATTAAATACAAATGTGTAAGCGACCATTTCAGAGAATATTTCTCTCTGGGATTTCTATGGATCGCTTCGATTATATGACTATTTGTTACAGCGACATATTTATTGAAATCAAATTTAAGTATACCTTAGTTCTAATACAACTATGTTTACAAAAAATTTTCGGAAGCAATCACATATAATATCATCTGAAACTATATTCCTATACTACCTGTCCTATATCATTACCACACGTCTCACCAAAATGTATAGGATTTGCGTAAGATATAGTTTACTGTTGTAATTTGTTGTTTTAGATGTTATCTCATTTCAAAGGGTTTTTGGTAGTCACGGTACTCAAGTCAATATTTTTTGTTAATATTGTGGTATACGTTCCTTATCATCCTTCCCTTTTTTACTTATTTCTGATTCTATTATTTATATATACAAATATATATATTTTTTGTTGAAGTTTACAGAATTTTCTTTTAATTTCTTAGTCTACTTTCGAATCTTTATGTCCAAACTCTAGCAGACAGATACGGTAAAAAATTTCCCATGCCTGCACTCTCCCCTTGAAGTCATTGATTTATCGTTTCGTTGATCGTCAGACTTAACTCTAGACTCCGAAGCCTTGCAGCATTTTTTGAGAGCATTTCAGACTTGGAGAATAAATCAATTAAAATAATACTCACAAGCTGCCAACGAACTCTTTACTATCAGAACTTCATGCCAGTTCGAAGTGCAAGTCATCAATGGATCGCACGTGAGAATAGAGAGTCTGTTATGAGGTTAGTGGACCCAGTTGTAGTTGTACTAAAACTTTTAGTGCTAAAAAAAGTTAACGAAATGTCACAAATTGTTGAGAAAATCAGCTTGGTTTTTATTTGGTTGGCTGGAAAAATTAACAGAAAGGAATCTGGAGCCAACATGGCAAACTAGTGAACAGAATAAATCAAAACTGCAATTGGTCCACACTAGATCTCGCACTGCAAAAGCCTCAAGTGGTCCCATAGTCTCCATGTAGTCTCCAGTATTGCTATATAAGGACCACACGCATATTTTTCAGGAACACGAGCTCTTTTATGTGGAAGCTGAGTATGCATGTACCATTTACACACACACATTTGTATGGTGCATGCGTGTTCGTACGTGTGCGTAGCAAGTAATTGCGTTAAGTGCGTTAAGTCCTTTGGGGAATGGACCACAACGCAAAGAACGCCAGTGTGAACGCCAGTGGAACAGCAAAAACAGCACTTATATATATATATATATATAATTATATATATATGCACTTATATATATAGACATGTATATGTAGGTAAATGCTATGATAGCGAGCGACCAGCGAGCCACTGCGTAAAAGCGGCGAGTGTGCTGAAAATGGATTATTTTTCTTGCTTAATAAATTACAAGTAAAAATGTCGCAACAACAAACAAGTTTAACTTTATCGGCGCCGACTGATATGCAACTGCGGTTACGCAATTACATATGTATGTATATAAAAGAGCACACACACACACACACACACACACACAGATGTCGTATGCTGATCAGGCGATGTATGGCAGTATAAAAATGTGACATGCCTTAATTAATGGCTGAAGGTGGCATGTAAAATGTAGCACTTAATTTCCACACACTCACGCCTTAACTGTATTGTCCTCAATTGCGTTGCCGCCTTTAGCGTTATGCCACCGCATTTATAGTGAGCTCTTTACACGCTCGTAGCGCGTAGCGAACGCCGAAATGCAATGCATACATGCGTTTTTATGTTGCACATTCTCAATGCGGTCGCAGCTGTTTTCAACGCGCTTCGCTGACATTCTTGTACTCGCACTCGCACTCGGAGCGTAAAAATGAGATTTATGCGCAACGCTTGTGGAGACTGGGGGACAATGCCGCATTCGAGAATTTATAACATACTTACGCATGCATGTGTACATAAATAGCGATATGTGGTGCTTGGCGCTTGGGTAAGCTGGCTTTCGGCGGGATTACAAAGCAAGTCAACGTGCGACAAAGCCCCTCCTTGACTCAGTAATGGTGCGCAGTGCCTTTGCGGCATGTTGACTTTCGGCAACTTCGGAGCTTTCCAATCTACTTTCATTGATGTGTACTATACGGATAATACTTTCAATTCATATAGTCTTACGATTTTTACTGATTTACGCAAAAAATTGTACAGAGAGTATTTGTTGTGCCCAAAAAATATACTAAGTTGATATAAATACTGCATGTAATGGTCTATATGGTGAAAATTAAATAAAGAGTTCGGAACCCCTAGGTTCGGTCCTGTCTGTAATAATAGTGCAGTAAACTCAACTAGTTATGGAATAATATGGTTGGTTGGTTGGTTGGAAGGGGAGGTCGCATGCACATCTGACTGAACTTGAGCCATCATTAGACTCATTGTGCTCCCAAGTGAGTTCCAACTAAGCACAATTCAACTAAATGGTGGATTTATTTTAAATTTGAACTTTGGGAGCCGTGAAAAATATACGATCTTAACCGGCTGAAGGCGTGGCATTCAGAAAGTTAATGTTGTAACATTTCATCATCCTCCACGCACAATATGTAACATACCGATTTCAACTTGATCTGCTTGGAGATGACAATTGTCAGACTGCGGACAGAGACATAAAATTATAAACGGTGCTGGAAGAGCCCTTAAGCAGCAGTAGTAAGTGCAATGAGCTTAGTACTCTCTGGATGATAATGAGTAAACATGTACTTGATGATGAAACGTCAAACTTCTCGAATAGCACCGCTTTATGTGTTCATTACATTACAATCACTATGTTCCACTTCTTTTCGTGATAAAACACTCTCAATGGGAAATAAGATCGAAAGCTACCATAAATGCTGGATAGAGACCGCTTACTGCTTTTAGAGTATAAATTAAATGTTTATTATACATAAATATAATACACTGTTATTCCTACATATTTTTAACAACGATAATATTTCCATTAATAAACATTAGCTGCTCGGATAGTTTGGCACATTGTTCGAGAGTTAGAATCAAAACGAGGAAAAAACAATAAACATTGAAAAAACTTGTTCTCATTAACAGTATACTCGAAATGTATTTTCGAAATCTGCGCCGAAGAAAATTAGTTTGGATAAACCCTCTTTTTAGGATTACAGATTTTTCATAAAACTTTGTAGAAACCGAAACCGAAGGAAACGCATTAAAATAGTTCAATGAAGAGATGAAAGATATTATTGAAGCATATATTTTAGAAGAACAAAATGTTTCGATATACGTAATATTTGACATACGACTATTTGATAAGCAGAAGCCTTCGAAATATTCAGAACTTGATTAATATCTATGAATGAAATATCATTTTTTATGTCTTCTTAGATTTTATTTGGGTGTCAGCATTAAACAACTTAGCAAGAGCAGTAAAAGTGGGTATGAATGAAGACAATGGTGATATGATTATTTCTTTCTACTAATTCTCAGTTTACTAATTCTCTCTTGCTACTTCTCAGTAAGTTACATGAGGTAGCTTACAAAACTTACTCTTTTCATGATAGTAGACTTGTTGCTGATTTGAACAAGTGAACAGAAGGAGACTTCAAGATCTTCAAGGTCGTTAATACAGTAAGAGAGTTTCAGGAAACTCAAGGGTATTTAAAGAGCAGCTTGAGCAATTCGAACTCAAGTTTCACATCGTGGAATTGACCAGTTTCACTCACTGGGTACTAGACATATAACAGTTCGATTACAGTAAACTCTCAGCAGCTATAATACCATAGTAAAGAAAGCAGATTACATACTAAACTTCGGAAGGACTTCGTTGTGAGATTTACTTTACGAAGGATAGAAAATAAGGAAGAGTGAAAAGTGAGAACTGCGTATTATTATTATTCACTGATGGATACAAAATTGACTACGATCGAGAGCTTGGGATATTCTCCGTGATTTGACCAACCCCTTGCATACAGTTATCGGTATTGCCTGTAAGAATTAAAGGAATCATAAAAGGCAAGAGTATTTTGAGTTAGCCTAGTTCCTCTATTATAAATTTATCAGGAGTTCTTTCGAAAGCAAAGAGCTGAAAAGGTAACGGTAATGCTTTTCTCACAGCAAAGGTACTTCAAAGAGCTAAACTAAGCTTACTATTCAAAAAGCTTCCAAAACATTCATAATACCAAAATCGAAATATTTTGCAAATAAAACTGGAACTGAGACATATAACATAAGAGG
Organism: Bactrocera minax; assembly: GCA_021498325.1. NCBI lineage: Eukaryota > Metazoa > Arthropoda > Insecta > Diptera > Tephritidae > Bactrocera > Bactrocera minax. The sequence goes on along the minus strand of JAKEEE010000043.1, from coordinate 1,574,715 downwards.
AACATTAGGAAATCCTAATTGCCTTCTCTTCTCAGACAAACTGCAGTGCCACGGAGAAGGAACCGTCTAGTTCAGTCACTATTAATCCAACCCAATCTAGAGATATCTTTGCTAACTCGAAACCTTTGGAAAGCCACAAGCTTGTATTCACTATGCAGATGTTTCTCGATTTTAATTTAGTTCACGAGTTTACAAGGAAATTATTTCGTTCGCTTCCGGTATAAAAATGATCTTTGTAGTGGTTCATGAATTACCGTTATATAATACTGTATAAGCGTTCATATTAGAATCGATCATGAAACTGGCGTCGTAAAAAAGTAGTACAACCAGTCCACCAGTAGCGGACCAGTGTCCACCAAAGCATAATATACTTAGTAATCCTAACACCAAAAGCTCTTGATAATTTCGCGAGATAAAATCTTTCCTCCAAATAAGTGATGTAATCATGTTTGTGCGCAATTTCGTTGATAGATATGCGCTTGATCATTTTCTTTGCGACTTCGTCGTCAAGCCGGGCTCCACTTTGTCAATGTGTCACGCTGCAAGCTGAATGCATCCATCAGCATGTCGCAATATAGCCGCAGCTGCAGCTATGAAATGTTGAAATACGATGCTTGCACTTGCCACAACATGCCTTTTCGCTGATGCCACACACGCACACACACACACACACGCGCGTGTGTATCTAAATGGCAACATGCCTCCAAGCCATCATTACTGTTATACACACTAGTCGTGTCATGCAAGTGTCGCCACAACTTGGTGCGGCTACGAATAAGCGGACATACACACACACACACACACACACACGTTTTGCGCAAGTGTGAATGTACTGACAGCGCTGCTTTGGCTTCTAACAAGCGTTGGACGGTTGTCCGTCGGCTAGCTGATGGACAAAGTGTCTTCCAATGATTTGTAATACATACTACTGGTGCTATTCCGCCGCTGCTGCACAATTGCTTGCCGCCAATAAAGAGTTATGTTGCATGAAGCAAGTTTGGTGATTTGCTGTCGCTTTGTTGCTCCACGCAGCCGATAAAGCCACGAAATGAGATTCACTTGACAACCGTTGCTGCGCGTTGCCAACTAAACACGCACACACACATGCACACACACACATATATGTGTACATATATGTAGTTTCTCATAGTAGAGCTCACGCTTTTGCATTGGCTTGACAATTTGTTGGCTCAAGTCAACCATGAAAATGCCACATGACAAAACGGTTCCTTTGCTCACATCGCCATCGCCATCGCCAACGTCATTTCTCTTATCCATCAGCCGCTGAAGGGGGTTCGCTTTTGACATTTGCTATAACCATAACCGCCTTGCATTTACATTGCATTTTCCAGTATTTGATTGTGCGACAGTTGCCGCCACAACACCAACAATGCGACAGTTTCCTTGCAACATTCGCAAAATACTCGTCTATTGGGCAACAATGTGCAACATGAAGTTGCCTGGCAGGCGCTTGCTGCCTTGCTGCCTTATCACTTGGCTCCGCTGACAAGTGAATCTTCCGCCTTTCGGTTATTGTTTCTTTGAATCGTCAAAATACAATTTGCTCCAAGTGCGCAAAGTGACTATCAAGCAGCTTCAAATGTCAGGCGAACAATGTGCAAAGGAACTCAAATTTTGTATATTACATTTTGAAGTAGAATCGGTGGACACCGACAGTATTTAGCACAACTGTTGTATATGTGGTAAGGTGGAGCGAGCTTTTATGTAGATTATTCAAGGTCTTGTTGCACCAATGGCGATATGGCATGGTTTGCCATTACCGTTAGTAAAATATATTTCTATATTATTACATTTTTCCTTAGCTGAAATTTCGACCCACAATTTAACGATTACTAACTGAAAGTGTGCATTTAAAAATGTGTCTAAAGAGAATTTCCATCTAAAAATATACCAAATTTTTATATAATACTCAGAGTGATTTAAAACATATTTAGAAACATTTCCAAAAAATTTAAAAGTCGAACAGTTTTAATAGATTACTAGCTTGCTTAAACATAGCATGATGAAACTTGGTCCGGTAGTTCGTTTCTTTCAGAAAAAATGCAGAAAAGAAAATTCTTTTTCTTTCTTATAGGTGAAATCGGAAAACTGGCATCCTTACAAATCTGCATTATACAAAAAGATTAAAACTGCTACAAATCAGTCCACCACGAAGCTCCAAAATAAAGTATTATCTTAGGGGTCAATAAGGAGGGGCATATGTAGTTTTAAAAATATTCTAAAGTGGGAGTGATCCCTACATCTTATGGATTTTATATCAATTCAAAAATCAATCAAAATTTGTTATATCAATTCTGAACGAAATGTCAAAATGTCTTCCATCTAACTAAGAAATCGATAAACTTCTTCCAGCTTAGTTCTTTGAACGAGTTCACAATTGCGATTAATATGGATAAGGACTCAACGGCAGCTGTAGTTATACGAGAACGGTTATTTGAAAATTACGTTTTCAATAAAAAAACGAAGCGCCTTCGGAAAAAGTGTAAGACCTTTTGTAGGCCGGAATCGGACATTCGCAATAAATAAACATAAAATTAACTTGTTCCAAAATAGGACCTAATTAACTTAGTTTTTCACATTTATTATTAGATAAGGAAAAAAAATGTCTCCTGGAATTCGCATAAAATTTATATGAGGGCTAGGGAAGATATAATATGAACCGATTTTTCGTAGCACATCTATTTATGATTATAATATATATCGTACTAACTGATATGTTGCATATAAAAGATCATAATATTCGGAAAACAAACGACCTTACCCAATTCAATGAAAATAACTCCACTATTGATATACACGGAATAGCACTACGAGTATCAGAAAGGTAATTATGATATGTTCGCTAAGTGGATTTTTAAAGTATATCTCGACCTAATTCAATATATACCTAGTTTTGCTGAGGAGAAAGTGATCACATGTACTAAATTTTATTTCCAAATCTCCCTTAATGCTTCAGTTATCCATTATTAGGATTTGAGGTGACATTATTTAAAAAATAGGCGTGGTTGGAAGCCATTTATAGAAATTTAAACTAAGCTGAGAGAACATCGTGTCCATAAGTACATCAATATGCAGTCTTCTGCCCAAAATTTTGTATTTTTTTTTTCTTAAGAGAGAGCACTTTCAATGGTTCTGAATCGTTGTAAGAGAATTAAGCGTAGCTTTCACCTAATTGTAGCAACTTTTGTTTTGTAGTAAAATGATATTATGAATTTCAATGCCATCGCCAAGTTTGACTAAGTTAACTCAAATAGTTCATAAGTTAAGTATTGAATGCTTTAAAGTGTGGGTTCACGCACACTTTTCAAATATTTTTGGCACACGGTGTGCCAAAAGTTTAGCCCCGCCCATTTGCAGAACCGACTAAGGTTAAGTGTGCTTTAATGCATGTTTCAATTTGCTTCAAATTACATTATATTTTATGCAACTCGAATGGACAGAGAAACCACACAAAATCAATTCATTTCTTCAATCGCACATAACTTTATGCTCTACTTTATGTAGAGGCTAGTAATCAACCCCTTAACCTCTTCCCTTACTCTTCGCCTGCTTCTATAAAATAATCGTAGCTTGCAATGGTTACAACACTATAATTTTTTGAGACAGGATTAAATATTCAACAAATGCTTAGATTACTAAACCATCTTTAAGTAAACCTAAACTGCCACTTATTGTCTCAGCAAGTTCCTCACAAATATAATGTCGCTTCCAAATGTTGACATCACTGATGTTCTCGGATAATTATTTTGAAATTCTTGTTGTCTACTTTCCACAATAACTTTCTCAAAAAACCTTGAAAACCCACTTAAGGTCGAATGAGTGTTATCACACTCATTATGTAAGGCAACCGCTAATCTCCCTACGCTTTCAAATACGCCTCGCGAAATTACTATTTTTCCTACAATAGCCGCACACTGATACTTCATCAAAATCTCTTGCAACATATTGGGTACGTCTGTGATTCTTTTTCGCTAATACCATAATCTAATAAAAAAAATTCAAAATCTTGTAATTTAGGTTTAGACGAGAACGCCGCTTTATTCTTTGAACAATTTCACGAGTAATGTTCGCATTTCAGTATGTTCGACCTTACTTTTCGGTCTCCAAAGAGAGGAAAATCTTTTGCTCTCATTTCTTATCATGTAATATGAACAATATATATATATATTATTATGCCAACAGCAAGTTGTTCACAGAAACAGTTGATGTTTTTAAAGTCAATTTAAGAAGAAAAAAAGCAAAGATTTGTCGAAAACTGCTGCAAAGTCAACAACAACAACAACAACAATAAAAGTCAGATGTCGAATGCATGCCTTTATAACACCGCTATTAACTAGCAAAATATTATATAAACAGTCGCTTATACGTTCACAACATGGATGACATCGCCAAGTGATACCGTTGACTGACAAATTAACACCATTTTATCTAATATTTCCCAGCTGTCATCATTACTCATTGCTGTCATTATTTGTCTCACTTATTCAATCATTTCATTACTTTTGCTATTTGTGTGTTTGCCGGCGCTTTGGTAACTGGTATTGTGGTGCTGGCGTTGCCAGGTGCCAGCCATATATATATGTATATATATATATATATGTATATATGTACGTACGCCGACGCTGCGATTGTCATTATTTCATTTGCAGAACAGAAACAATTCAATTTAGCGGCTGCTTGGAAATAGTTGCAAACTTGCGCTCACAAACACGCACACTCGCCCACTCGCACGCACAGAGACAATGAAGCACACACCTTCAAGCTGAGTATAATATGGGCAGATAACGAAATCAATTTACTAAATTATTTGTGTACGCAACAAATCGTTGAACAAGGCCAGGCACATAGGCACACACATGCACACACACACACACACACATGCACACACGCAAACACTTTTGTGCCGTCAATACAATGTACGGCGAGTGCGTGTGCCGTATGTTGCGTATACGCACCGGTGGCGATAAAGTGAAAAGCAGCAAACGGCCAGTAACGGCGTATATTTGTGGTTGTGTGTGATTGTATTTATGAATAACTGCATATATATATGCGCGCATGTAGTGGGTAATCAATGAGTTGTCAATGCGGCCGCCTCACTTCCACTTCAACATTTGAACGGCACAGCGCCCATTGCCTTTGGCTCGCATCACACATTCGCTCGTTCGCGCGCTCGCTCGCCTGCCAGCCGCTGATACTCAATACAATTTACTGCACATTTACTATTACGAACGCGCGAATGTTGCCGAGTGCCTGTCAATTGAATTATAGTAACGGTTGCTGCTGTCATTTCTATTACAACATTATTGTGTTGCCACCGAGCGTTGTTGTGCCGGCACAGACTTTGTACACACGTCGGATTTATGGCGCGGCAAAGCGATTTCACTATCTGCCGCCCGCATTCCGGTGCCGTAACTTTATTATGACATGCTTACACGTCGTCCCATTGCACGCACCACACTACCATAAATAAACCATATATGCTATATGCTACATGCCACATATACACACAAATTGAGTGGGTGTTTATGCGTGTACACACACATACGTATTTACTGTGCGAGTGTGTATGTGTGTGTGTGTGTGCGCAATGTCATTAAAATTCATTTATTATTAGATTACGCGTCTACAATGTTGCTATTATGGCTGCTTTGTTGTTGTTGTAGCGTTGTTATGTTGCTTGCTGGCTGGCTGCCTCATTGTGTCGTTGATGGCGCTGCGTTCGAAATGGCAAACATACTGACGCATATCGATGAGGTCGGCCGGAATGCATGCATGTGTGTGCATTGCAGAAAAATCGTACGCACACAAATGCAAGTGACCCTTTTTGTCATAACAAACTTAAATGAAATGAAATGAAATGAAATGCAATGATTTGTCCATTGAAGATAATAAAATAATTTTACTGTCACACATAAGTAAATAAGTGTTGCTTTTGTGACTTAATTAGTCGTTTGTGCTCATTTTGTATACAAGTTGGCGCTTTTGTTGCAGCATGTGAGTTATCAGGGTATTAGTGCAACACTAAATGCAAGCTTATCAGGCGTATGTGATTTATATTATAATGATTTTTCAATGCAAATGGGCGTATGGCTAAATTTTTGGGTTATTAGAATATTACTCCATAAAATGGTAATCACTTTTTCTAAAAAAAATATTTGTGTATTTTTGTTGTAAATTTAAGGGGAAGATTCGACTGCTCTTTAGAACAGTGCACTCTTGCGAAAATTTCGTATATTCACTGTCAGTTGGAATGGTTGGGATATAAACACTTCAGCAAACAGTCTGGCCGTTTGATTGCTTAACAGCTTAACTGGAACAGTGCAGTTCACATTAATGAGAAAGCGTATGATTTCAATTTGTGTGCCTCCAAACTATATTGAATTCCAAGGCATACCAGTGTTTTCCGAAACTTTAGCGCATGCGAGTTTATTAAGGGACTTATTCAAGAGAAAAAAAGTCACTCACAAGAATAAGAATATGAGTTATGATAAATCGATCTTTGGGACACCGATACTGTAAGAATTTAAATCTAAGAATTTACTGAAAATCGAACATTTTCTGTTCAGAGCCATATAAGAACATACCTAGAAACAACTGAGATTAGCTCAGATTATAATTCACTACAATTCTGGTTTGGACACTATTCGAACAGGGTTCATTTGACTTACTTGATTGTTGAAGAACTGTATAAATAGGTCGTATTATTATGACGTCATCACTTCTTAAGCTTTAGTGACAACATTTCAAATCCATCAAGATCATGATCATAAAAAAAGTTGTCTTTCTTCTGACATGTGCATTACTTAATAATGGATTTTTTTCATAGAATAGGAATTTTTAGACAGTTTTGTGCACCTAACTGTTGCTTGTAACGCCAAAAACTAATCAAAATAGTTAAGGGGTTTGTCTGGGCGTCGTTCGCCTGTCCTTTCGTGCAAACTATAACTTGAGTAAAAATAGAGATTTCTTGTTGAAATTTGTTGAACCTATTCCTTGGCATTCTGAAGAATTTCGTATAGCAGATGTGTATGCTCACGAAACTCCGGAGACATGTAAAATGCTATAACTCAATCACCAGTTAAGTTGTTCATCTCTTATTTTTATTTCTTCTACAAGTTTTTATTAAAAAAAAAACTGGCGCTAAAATTACTCTCTCTGAAATTATTGTTACTTAGTAAACTTATTTTATTAAAAGAAATATTATTTTTCCATAAATTTGAAGTGATTACAGCATGGTATGATCAGATATTTATTTATTTCTATTGAATATCTGCCATTTTTTTTATTTTTTTTTTTCAAAACGCGCTATATGATAACTGCTTTTACGATTAATCCCAGCTCAGTTTGAAACTACATCACTGGAGCCCAACAAATTGTTTCACTTTTGAGTGGCGGGTCCTTCTCTTCTATAGAGCATGTGTGATAACTGTCTAAAAAATTATGTTCAAAATGTCAAAGGGTCTCAAATTGTAGTACAGATCTCATGGGATCTGGTCAAAAATTTGTTAGTAAGGCACCAGCCACTTTTAGTAAAAAATTCATATTTCGCAATCTCTAGTAGAATTTGAACCAAATTTTTCTTCTAGCGTTTAAATTATGTTCTCTCAATGAAGTTTGAAGATGAGATAAATCTGAGTAGGATCTGATTCACTTCTATGGAATCTGTCAAATTCTACTACTTTATAATAGATTACTCAAACACTAATGAAGCTGTTAAAACAGAACTAAGCTCAGTTAGTGATCTTGTTGTGAGACGACTACGATCCCAAAATATTCGCAATCGGCCACTGTCATCCCTATCGCCCTTATGCCGAATATGAGGTCCCGCTATTTAACTTTCAACCGTATGAGTTGATGAATAAATGAGAATGACCGAAATGCAGTATTACTTTGTACAAAAAATTAATGATATCGGTGTATCCAACCATCAGCATTATAACGATGAATAGGCTATTTTCTCTTAGTCAGATTGACAGTATATTCTTGTATTTATATTTGCTTTCCTTATAAGTGAAGCTAAAGAAATAGTAGTGCAAAAACCGCTTAGAAATAGTAATAGCATATAATACTGTAATATATTTATAAATATTTATTTTGGCGTTTAAACTTGTGTTAACTCAAGTTCTGTCGTAAAATTGAAGTTCCTACAAAGTGTAAGCGAAAAGTAACCTCTAGATAATTTGTGGTGATTTCACTAACTGTTTAGTATAGCCAGGCAGTACACAATATCGATTTTCCCTTGATTCACCATAAATTTCAACATGCTGTACTGCATTCATGAGCTCCCACGACATTCGGGTATACATAACCGGAAAGGTCCCTGATTTTTATGCGCCCATTTTTTTATTTGAGGGTCCAGCGTTAACTTAGCTTAGCGCTAATCCAAAAAATAATTTCGAGAATGTTTACTGGGACTACAAAAACAACAATTTCTACTAAAACCGTATTATAAAAATTATTTTAAAATACCTCTAAATAATATTGGTGTATCGCAGTTACAATAAAATCCCAATTTATTAAGAACTGATCTCATTAGCTCTAGTATAACTGCACATTGCTGCTGGAATCCTTCCGCTTCTTGTATATAGAAATTTCATGTTGCATTGATGTCAGTTATATGTCGCAGTGCATTTATAAGGACCATATAAAAGTGATAAAAAATATAAAATTTTATAACTAAACCAAAAAAAAAACAAAAACGAAGATAAGCTTGCATTCGGCTTTATTTCCGCTGTAAGCTTCGAAAATGTACAAAAAAAAATAAATATTCATGGTATGTATATGCATACATGTAGTTTAATACACACACTCAACACACACAAATTAATAAACCACTCAGCAAACAATAAGGTGCCGCAGCCTTACATAAATAAGTTCAAAGTAGCAAAACAGTCAACGGATACTTTTTCAGCAAAACAAAAAAAAAACGCTGCTGCTTTCATACGAGATGGCAACTACGCGCATATTGACCAGCAGGCATTTTAAGTGGGTAAAAACTATAAAAACGCAACAACAAAAAGCGTGACACTCACAAAAACATGCGCAATACTTGAAAAAGCAACGGTCAATACAATATTGTGGGCATGTGTGTGTGTGTGTGCTTTTCTTTGTTAACCTTTAAAATTTTTATATTTAATTTTGCATTTTTGTATGCCTCATGCCTCATGCCTCATGCCTCATGCCAATATTCCATATGTGTCGGAGTATAAAAAATTATGAAAACGCTCGCGGCGTTTGTGTGTGAAAAAGTTTTAAAAACTTTCAATGCAATAACCATTCATATCCAGCTTTTATAGGTTTTATACACACACGCACACACACTCACACGAGATCACATAGTTGCACGCACAGTTATGCAGCGCCAAGCGTCACTTCGTCTGCGTCGTGGCATTCACGTACAACCATAAATGCCTGTATGTATATATATATATATATATGTGTGTGTGTGTGTGTGTGTATGTGAATGTGTGCCTTCCCAACACATTGTAAAATGGTTGTCATAAATTAATTGGCTGCACGCAATTAGCGCAGATCATAAATTTTAAAATTTTATGCTCTATTTGCACTTCTTCGGTATTGCGTTGTATCGTAACGGAAACGGAAGTGAAGGACATGAGCGGATATGAGTGAAATAAAGAAAAATACATCTGTGTGTATTAAAAAACTCACTTTAAATGTATGTGTGTGTGTGTGTGTGTGTTTGCGTGCATGTATGTGTGTATATAAATGTGCCTCATTTTTCATGCGTTTCGCTGCTGTTGTTCTTGTTGTTGTAGTATTAATAGAGAGCGAGGTCACCGTTAGGGGTGTTCATGTGTATGAATGTGCATTGCATAAATCATAAATATAAAGGGGTTGCACAACTTGTTTAACAATTTTTATTTTTCACTCTTTGCATAGAGAGTGGCATAGTTTGAGGCGCTTTTGTAATTGAAACGTGTTAATTTGCTGTAAATAATTAAATACATCGAACAAAAGAAGTCAGTATATGAAGCAGGGAAGAAATGTATATTTCTGCATATATACATACGTGTGTATGACTTGGTATTCAGAAGAATTAAGGCACCTTTAGACAATTGTAATGTATGGTAAAGAAAGTGCAAGGCAGTCAAGGCGCAGGAAAATTAGCATCGCGCTCAAAAGTTACTTGCAAATAAGTGTGTAAGAAAGGACTAAGTTCGGAAGCATTCGATTGTTATTTATTTAATAAAAGTTTTGGAAAAGTAATTTAAAAGAGGGTGGTGCCAGTTTCTCTAGGCTGATGAAATTGGAGAGGATGTAAGCTCACGAAAACTGCTTTCGAAACAGTGTGGGGGCGTAATCTTCAGTATATATTAAAGCTTCCCTGATATATTAACACTTTTTGAATGGTTGGTAGAGAGTTCAAAATAATTTCCAAAACAGCATGGAATGCCTTATTTTTGACGTATCCGTCTTTCTTGTCGTCTGCTTAGAGGTGGTAGTAATTAAGGAAGTTCTCTACTTCTTACTTTATCGGAAACTAAAACCCCTATTACGTATCTATAACAGTGCGCATATAGTTGCCGTGCAACAGCACTATACCAAAATTTACATTACAAGTGGATATCGACTACCTGCCGCAGTCAATTAAGTCAACAGTGGCAATTTTGTGTATATTATCGATTACTATCAACTCTTAATATAGTATACAGAAATGTCAAAATCAGACAACTACACAAAATCAGTATAATACAGTACTTTCCAAACTTTTGAGTTCGAATACGAAGAAGAATTTCTGTACTTTATTTTTTATTTATTTACGAACATTTCTAACTGAATTTTTTGCCAAAATTGATCATCAAAAAAATTTAAGCTCTTTAAACACTTTATAAAATTTTCAAATAATACTTACATTCGAACTTTTTTGTTGTGACATATTTGTAAAGAATTTTTATTGTCTATAGATGCATTAATATGAATAAATTAATATTTATAATTGTAATGATTTTATATAAAATCTGCATTCTTATAAATTGATAGTTAGTATATAGTTTTTCAGATTCTTTAAAACTACTTCGACAATATCAATAGATTTAAATACATTTTCAAATATAATTAACTTGGCTTCAGTAGCCTTCCGTAAAGTAAAATCCACTTGTAGTATCTAACGAATGTGTACTGGCAACTATAATATAGCCTTCCGCAATAGAGTCGAAAGGTTTCTTCGCCAGTCAAAAGATGTCGGAAAATAAAATAATCGTAACAACTCAACAAAATTGAAGGCTTGTCTTTAAAGCCAAATTCAACAAAATTTAGGACTACGCAAACATGTCACCGATTATTCAAATTTTTCGTACTATAGCTACAGACCTGGGATGAAAAGGCTTCAAATTTCTTCTGGGATCTTTTCTTAAGTTCTCAATTGACTCATAGCCACTAATAATTGAGAATGGGAAGCGTGTAAACGTTGCCGAATTTTCATGGCTTATGTTTTGACCTCCTTCGAGATATTTGCTCTTCGGATGTTTAGTTCGAATCTAACTCGAGACGCGCTTCGTACCAAAAACAACCAAAATATGGTGTTGCAATCGATGAGTTCTGCTGAGAGTCCCTATTATCTTTCGAATGCTAAAATATTGATGTTCCAGCACCATTTCCTTCACTTTTCGAATGCTATCGTCGTTATCAGGGGTAAATGAACAAGTTACAACTTTCCCATGGACCTCACCGCAGTGAATGAAAGCTCACTATACCAATTGAATATCTTCTGGAGAACTCTTTGCCGCTAAAACACGTGATGCATATCCCAGGGTTATGGCCTTAACCTCAATATCAACATCCAGCACACTTTCAAGTAAATGCTGGAAATTAGTATTAGACTTTAGACTTAGAAATTAGTAACTTTGAGCGATGATATATTGTTTATCCAACGAAAACTAGTTCACCAGTCCAAAACCAAAGGCTCAGTGGTGTATTTAATAATCCAGCTACACAGATGTTTCTGAACTCACTTAAATAAATATTGAGTACGAAATTAATGAAACTCGTTAAATTATTTACAAAAACAATAAGTGAGTATGCACACCGTTATTTGCATAAAGCAACACTAGCTGCAAAGACAATGCCATTTGCAATAAATGAAATTTCGAAAGGCCACCGAAACGGCAGACATGCCAAATGGAAAAAGAAATGAAAAGAGAGAAATAATATTAAAATAAACGCAAATGGTACAACAAATCAAAGTGGAAGCAAAGTAAAAGCGGAAACTTAATAAAAGGCAAACATTTTTTACTACTTTATGGCAAATTGAGTGAGCGCACGCACGGCCGGGGCCACTGTTGACGGAGCGCTAGAGAACCAAAAAAAACAAAAAAAAACAAAAAACAAAAAAGGAAATAAAGACTCAAAAGCGCAAAAGGAAAAGCAAACCAGCAATTGCAGCAGAATTAACACACAAAGCGCAACAAACGAGTTGCTGATAATTCAATGCAAACAATGTGCAAGTTGCAAGTTGCGGGTGGATACAGGGTGTCATGATTGTTGCACAACATAAAAATGATATTTTATTGTGCCTCGAGGTTGTGCATGTGCCTGTGTGGGTGTGTTCACTGTAGATACAGGAAAAGTTTTACTAGAAATGAATAAATAAATAGCAAAAGGCCAACTGACAAGCATTTAACGCCACGGGCGGCTTGCCTAACCGCTGCCACCGCTAACTACGCAATTCGCGCCTGTTTCGCTGTTGTTGGCTGCGTTAGGCGATTTCATTTATACTCTCGCAAGATAGTGCAAAGCGCACAATGGTTTTGTTAAATTAATGTTATTGATAACATTTTGCAAGAAAACCGCTTGTCGATTTGTAACTATTTCACCAAGTGCACCAAAAAGATCTCTTTGAGCACGGCAACTATTTTCAAAAAGGTGACCATTAGTTTTCATACCTATACTTTCCTATATGTACATATGAAAGAATAAAAACTCACCTCCTTTTTGGAAATATTCACCGCATAGTTTCTCTGAATCAAATTTGTATAACATTTGAGCTCGGAATTGAGAAAACAGGTAAACGATCGGTTTCTTCAAAATAACGAGTGGTTAAGAAGTATTTTTGAAAAAAAAAATTTTGAAATAATTCAATACAAATTATTAATATTTCCTTATTCAAGGAGTTGTAAAAAAAACAAAAAGCTACCTTAAATTCTCCAAAACTTGGATAGTGGCAAATCGAACAAGGAACTGGTATAAGTCAAATACACAAGCATAATAGAATACAGAGTGACCTTTCTTAGGAAAGATAAAAGGTTTTTGATAAAAAAAAATACTGGTACTTGTAGTAACCTTATTTCGAAAAATTAAAACCTATATAAAATATGAATTGAAAATTATATAAAATAGTCTTTAAATAGAAAATTATAGTTTCGTAGCCTTCTCTTACAAAGAACTGTAAATTAATTAATAGAAAAATTTTTGTGAAAATTTACTAACAGTGTTGTAAATAAAAAATAAAAAACGACTGCTACCGATATTCCATTACTTAGAGAGTAGCGAATCGAACAAACAACTGGCATAAATCTCATATATTGGCATAAAGAAAAAGAGCTGGAAATATAATGACAAGCAGTTAAAGCGCTCAACTGGAGCACTTTGCTGTATTCACATGAAATCTTGTTGACAAGAGAGTAGATCTCGCCGAGAAGAGAAACGGTGAATCGAAGATGTTTAATGTGAACTAAGACACAATTTGACTTTCACAAGCTTAAGCTTGGCCTTTTGTGGCACGGTCTGTCGTAAAATTTACTAGAGTATTTAGTGCGCAATTTCAACCAAACTTAGGCGTACCTTACTTCATATTTTTGCTTTTAATTGCCGGTTTCCGTTTTTTTTCAGCCTTTCACTTCACGGTTAACTACAACTAGGCCCCGAGCAAGGCTTTGCAGCGCCTTATGAGCCCATTTGCACAAAGCACAATATACCAAGAATTATGTGAATGTTTGTATGTGTATATAACGGCACTTTTGGAGTGCACCCCGAAATGATTGCAACTGCGCGGATTGCATTTACTTTGTATTTAATATTGAGCATGTTTTTGTTTTAATCTGCGTTTTTTCGTTTCTTTTTTTTTTTTTTGTTTTTGTTCAACATAATCAAGAATTGCGAGCGCTAGTTGTTTGTGCAAAAGAGCGCACAGCGATTGGCCTGCATGCAAACGGCCAGGCCAGTTCATTGCTGTGCTCCACGCTGCAAATTATTATAGCAGCAGCATACAACAATAGCAACAGCATTAAATGTGCGCCATGCACAAAACTGGGAATTGTTTTAAAGAAACTTTTCACAAAAGTGCTTAAGTTTTTGCTGCTGGCTTGCTGGAATTCTACCCGCTGGCCGCTCGCCACGGCTTAGCATTCATGTGCCACAGCAGCACAGTACAGCAGCGGCAGCAACAACAACACTGACAACATTAACAAGAACATCAACACCGACGGCAGCCTCAGCCTCAGCCTCAGCCTCAGCCTCAGCCTCAGCCTCAACAGTAGCAATGGAATTCCGCTTATGAAACATAATTTTCCAAAAATTATTTCACAAGATTTCGCAAAAGTTTGCTGCGTACACTCACTTATTCCACCATTTTTATGTTGAATTTTGCTCGAATTTTGCTCGAATTTAGTTTCAAACATAATTTTGTAAAGTATTTTTAACTTCAGCTGCGCACCTGCACAGCGCGAGCGCCGAGGTCGCTGCTCAACTCACTGTGAGATGCTTTCACTACAAATACTCACACGCGCACACACACACACACACACGCGCGCACATTTGCCGGCTTGGCCGCGCCTACTTGGCGCATTGTTTATAATTTTGTGCAAAATACAAAGGGAAATCTCGGAATTTACTACTTTCGGTGGCGCATGGTGGCAGAGTTTCGTGTATGAAATATTTGTTGTGGCGAATTTCCTTTATAAAGCCGACCAGCGTGCGTCAGGGCGTATGAGTTACTTTCAATTTGTAATATTCATTCATTTTACAGTGAAAAGCGCTATTGAAAACGTGCTTTGGTCAACTAAATCATTAATTATATTACAGTTTCAGTAACGGTATATTAAAAGACTCAAATGAGGTCAAGGCTAATTTTGCTGGCAATAGCCCAATGTGGAATAGGGAAAAGGTGTACATTTGGTTATTGAATTGAGGTAGGACTTAAAGATTCTTTTGATAAGTGATCCTATTTAAACATATCTTAAGAAAGAGCACACTCTCTTATTTGATTAATTTTTGATTGTTGCACTTCGCTTTTGTCTTATATTTCAAATAATAGAAGCTTCGATAGAGCCTTGCCTGCATAATACAATACAAAAGTTGATGCAAGCGATTAGAAAACTCTCAGATATTGTGGACGTTAAAGTGCATAAAGACACATTTTTTAAAGAAAATTCAAAGTTAAAAGCCATTCCAGTTAACTTTAATACCTTTAGTGCCCAAACAAATTATTAGTTTAAGGAGAAAAACCTGAGGGATCCATTTGTCAAACGGAAAGCACGGTAGTCGAATTGGATAGCTACAATTCGACCACTGTGCTCTCTCCAACTATTCGTTCAGCTCAAAACTCTCCAAGAAGTGCTTTGGCACATTGCAATTCTTCTGCAAGGGTACCAAAATTATATGGACTATTGAAAAATTGATTCGAATGCGATTCGAAGATTGATTGAAATCTATATCGATTGCTATCGATTAATACTCAGAGTTTGAGGAGATCTAAGGTTACAACTCGCTCAAAAATATATGATGATATATGATTATATATGATATCAGTAAATTTTATTTTCTAAGTAGTAACCTTGAACTTGGAATTTTCATCATCGCCGGAAAAAAAATTGCAACGTAGAACTTCGCTTGACAGACTATCCTGGTATCATCGATTTGCTCAAAGAAACATATTCAATTTCAATTTGTATAGATCTCTGTAGAAAAATTCATGTTCATGATTTCATAGTTGAATCAAGGTGGCTTTTTCAAAGCTTCAACTGATTACGTTAGTTCAGAAGTCATAGTAACTGTATAATCAAACTATATATGCACCAATACCAACTCAATACCAGCTCAGAAAAAGCATAAAGTGAATCACATGATCAAATCTTTATTTAGACCACAAAATAACTGACTTCATAAAATGTCCTGAACCGTTTTCTAAATGTCATTGAGCACTTCCACCAAAGAGGAGGTCTTAAAGTAAAACAGTAAGCACAGCGATGTACTTTTCTTAATAATGAACAAAAATCGGTAAAGTTTCAAATAAAATACTGCTATATTGGAGCAATATTGGATTTCAAAAGTATGCATTGGGTCCATAATTATATTCGTGCGGGTTTTTTCAACATTTGAACGTTTATTTAATAAAAATATGTACAAAGTATTAAAAATTCCCATCCTTTTGGTAATTTGTGAATTCCGTCCCCAAAAAAAAGCTGCGCCGACTTGGCAGTCAAGTATGAATCCGGCCAATTTTTGGTACCCTCTTTGAATGTGAACCATTTACCAGGTCCCAAGAGAGCATTCTGCATCGACCGGAACAAATGGTAGTCCATTTAGTAGCAGGGGCAAGGTCTAGGCTATAAGGCGGGTGAGGTAAAGTTTCCCAGTCGCTGTTTTCCAAATAGTTTTTTAACCGATCTTCCAGCTTGAGGCCGAGCATTGTCATGTTGGAAAATTAATGCCTCGTGTTTAGTCGCAAATTCTGTGAGTTTTTCTGCAATCGCTCCCTTCAATTTGATGAGTTGTTGCCGATAGCGTTCCCCGTTAATGGTTTCACCTGGTTTAAGAAGCTCATAATCCTTCTGATCCCACCAAATACCGAGCATCACTTTCCTTGCTTTCTTGCTTTTGAATATATTCAGCTGCTTTTAAACGTTTTGAAATGGTTGCTTGAGCGACTCCCAAAATGTTGCCAGCTCTTCTTATGTTTGGCAACAATCTTCATCGAATGCTTCCAATTCTTCAGCTTCAAACTTTTTTAGCCACTCGGGACGTTCTTCGGCTTCCAAGTCAAAATCGCCACTTTTAAATCGTGCTAACCACTTTTGGCTTATTCGCTCAGCAAAAGCATGTTCACCACAAACTTCCACCAGAATACGATAACTTTCGGCTTTTTTCATTGGTTTTCTTCACATTAGAATAATGAAGAAGAACTCCCCGCAAAAACAAAGTTCGAAATATTTTAGTTAAAAGGAATTATTGTTGTTGTTTATGCTTCAAATGAATGATATATTCAGAATATTCAGAATATAGGCACAACGGAATAATAATCATAATAATAGACAATAGACACATGTTTGCTAAACAAGCAGTAGTTGAGCCAAAATCCCTGCAGTGTACCTTAAGTAGACCTTAATTCCCAGCGTTTATACGCAACACACGGTTATTAAAGTCTTATTCGCATTCTTATGAAATAACGCTTTTTTCTATTGAAAACTTTATAAATGCTAAACGCTTTCAGCAAATATTTCCAGCTCCAACATCGAAATCAAAAAGGAAACTTTGGCAACAATTCAATTAGTTTGCTTCTTATCATTCTTTACTGACAACCAATTTCCATGTAAAGGCAACAAGTGCTACAACAATCCCACGTCGCTTGACTATGTATGTTTGCATGCGTGTGCTTTAGAATACTTTTAGGCGCTCCGACCGTTTTGCCAGTGAAATTCAGCATAATTTTCTCTGCCGAAAAACGCACTTCAACTTTCGCGCACACATGCATAATTTTCGACAAACGCTTTACAACACATTAAGCGCCACTCGAACTGCTAATCAGCACGCACACACACACACACGCACACAAATGCGCACACTTTTCAGCACATACACGTGCTCAACGTATTTCAATGGGCCTAAAACCAATGCAGAGTCGCACTTGTTGCCACATAAAATATGCTGGCATGACACGCAGGTACCACTTAACGGTTATTGTGGTTATCAACAGCGACTGAAAAGCATTCAAAGCACATTAGGCGCATACATTTTGTGAAAGTCGAAAATCACAACTATTCAGCGGTAAAAAGTGCATGGCGCCTAAAAGTATGCCAGCACGGGAAGTGTTGAGGCCGTACTGGCGTTGAGCATGTGTGTGTTTGTGTGTGTGTGCGCGCGTCTGTGTAATACACACATTAGCGCCCACTATCAGCTAATAGTACCGTTATTTACACTCTACTTTGCGTATGCAGCCAAGCGCCGAATTTCATTGCGAACGCCGCGTTTACACCTTTTCTCGCCTTATTCGAACAAAAGCAAACGAACAAAAGCGATTCATTCGATTTAGCAAGAGATGCGCTTTAGATAGTGGCCGCGCCTGTTTGCCAGCCGATTTGGTGGTAGTTGAAAGTTGGCAGTTGCCACTTCATTGTTTGATAGTCTTTTGTTTGTTTTTCCACTTGTTATGCTCACTTGCTTCATTGTTTGTTTTGATGGCGCCTAAATGGACTGGAGCTGATTGCCGCGCCCTTATGCAACAAACCACACAAAAACAACCAAAAAAAAAAACACGAAAAAATGAAAAAAAAACGTTGTAAAAGCATGTGAATAAGCAGGAATTGTATATGGGATTTCCCTTTTTCTTGCTGTTGTTGTTGTTGTTTTTACTGTTTCATTGCTTTATTTGTTAAATAATCAACGCGCGGCAAATTGAATGTTTCCAATTGCGGTTATGCGCATCAACCAGTGGCAGACAACGGACGATCTATCTAACTTTGATTGCATGATTCGTTGCCGTCATTTCGATTGCCTTCACACACACACACACACATATGCAGGTCCTTTCAGCGGTAGCTTCTACACATCCATCCACTTTTTATACTTCCACCGGCTACCTTTATACATACATATCCAACTTGTTGAGTGCAAGTATGTGTTCATTTGTGTGGGCGCTTGAATTTTACCGCTATTGCATGCGCCACTAGTGTGCAACGCATAGATAATCAAGTAAACAATTTATTGTGTGTGTGGCTTTTATTAGGAAATTACGAGTGAGTTGAACCAATCCCTTTTCATGTGTAATATGGGCGCATTTGTTTGGACTCGCACATATATACGTGTCTGGTATAAATTTGTTATTTATCCTGTTTTGTTGTGTAAATATTGCTTTACAATTTGTGGATCAAATATAATTCACTGACTTCTCATTGTTACACAAAATATTTAAGTGAACTAATAGGCCAGTCAAATATTGATTTATTTGCGGTTTATAGGTCAAAGAACCATTTTCGAACCATTAAGCTAACAAAATTTGTGTATACATTTAATAAAGGGCTAATATGTTATGCATTGGTTAACTGCGATCGATACTCGATTGATTTGATTGATTTGATTGATTGATTGATAAAAACTACAAGACAAAAATCAATCTTCAATTGATCTGAGCACAGCCGAAGAATTCGTTCTATTTCTCTACCATTATCCACATCCAAACCATTTAAAATGTTTTCGTAGATAGTAAGGCAGAATTCATATTTGCAGCTGATAAATGCTCAATAAAGTAATAGTAAATTAGTAATAAAGTATTACTTAACAAGACATGAGACACAGTTCCAAACAAAATGGGAAGAAGCAGTTGAAAACAAGTTTCCTAAGCTGTCACTTGCAAGATTCTTCTTTGGCTCACTGCTGCTCCAACTATATAATTATACGATCGTCTCCAGCCCGAGTGGAGTTAGGAAACACAGCGAAGTAATACTGTTGTTGTCAGATGTCAGCTGTCAAATGTTGGTAACTATCCATCTGCCAATAGGGCGTCAGTTGACAGCTTTTAAAAAAATTTTGAAACAGTCGCAGTGACGTCAATCATCTGACATTCAGACGTCAAATTACAGTGAAATTTATATAAGAAGGATGTCGGATGACTGCTGTGATCTGCATGGAAATCAGATGATATCTGTCAGATGGATGCAAAATCATGGTGTTCAGACAAATAACTGATGTCAATTGTCAAAAGGGTGTCAAATGGCTGTCAAAACGATGTCGAACTGATGTCATTTGGAGTTCGCGCACCATCAATGATCTAACTGAGGACGCACAGCTGAGCATATATTGTAAGCATTATTTAAATAATGTGTTTATCTAGAATTATTTAGATCTGCTTGCATTAGCGTTGTTGTTATCGTTATCAGCACTCGCAATACGGGACCGTCTTTTGGTCCCCTAACAAGCCCACCGTTTAATTAGAATATATGGCTGACCAAGTTCTTGTCAAGAGGCGGTCGTTATAAGGGACTACCTAGTTTTTTTTTGCTTTTTTTTTTGGAGAGAAATTAAATCGCTAACAGATCCGAAGTTGTGGTAATCGATATTGTAAATCGAGACCACGTCAGTTCGATACTCTTTAGATTTAATAAATAAGTGAAACTAATGGGTCTGGTAGTATACTATAATAAAAGGATTTATATATATTTCTTCATGAAATAAAACTAGCACATCCACGTAATATTTCTAGCGACAGTTTTGGGTGTATTGACTGCGAAGTTGAAAGCAAAGGCAGAGAGAAACTTTGAAGTACGAGAAACCAAAAGGAAGTTCAGCTCCTTTGCTTCCCTTCATGTTTTGGAAAAGTAGAGAATTTTAATTCTTAATACTTTAACCAAGTGATTGGAGTGGCTTTCGTCAAGAAGAAAGTAAGTATACGAGGGTGATCCGAATAAATATTTAGTCCACAAAAATAAAACGAAAGGTTTAGAAAAATGGCGATTTATCCCTCAACCCAGTCTCATACCTAGTGGTGGTCATCCACTTTCACGCCGAGAGAACAGTCTTCGCCTTCTTTGGAGCAGGTACGCCAGGTGGAAGGCTAATGTTTCGACTGTCTCTTGGTCTCCGGTGCGCACCAGTGGATCCTGCCCAATATTTCACACGGGATACGATCCACGCAGCTCTTTGAGTTGTCTAATCTCTAAGATATCTCAAGATCATCGGTCTACAAATATGGGATCTTCCCGTCTACGAAAATTTACAACAGGATAGTAAATTTCTATTGCGATAGTGGTGCCATCAGCTGGTAAAGCTAAGTACTTATCGAAGCGTACTCGTTCTCCCAAAAGACATCTATATTTATCATAATAAATGAAATGAACTAATACGCTTTCTTATAAGAAATTTCAAAATATTCTCAAGCGACATTAAAACCACCACCGAGTACTAAAGCGAATCGAAATTTAAATTAAATTCAACGATACATCAAAATCGGTGGCGTAGTCAGCTCAAAGAAAGGTAATTGGCTGCGCCATCACTCGTAAGTAAGCAGAAGAAACGGTTTCTTCAACATTCAATTTAATTCAATTTCTGCGGTGAGCAAGCAACTCACTTTGGAGGCCATGCCATATTACAAGAATAATAATGCACTTCCGCTAAATGCATTCAAATGCATACGAACATTGCATATCACTTATAGAGCACACACACACACACACACACACACACACACACACACACACACACACACACCAACATACGCATACATATGCTTCACCAAGTAAGTGCAACAAATAAGGCAACATTTGTGCATTGAATGATTGCGCTTCGTTGAACCAAACGAGAGCTCGCCGCTTCCATACACAGTTGCCATTTTGCCTTTCTGTTAGTTAGCAGCAACAACAACCAATGAATTGAAAGCAAACTATAAGCGTGGCATGCCACACTGTGTTGCACGCGCATATCAATGCAAATGAATACAATGAAACTGTACACATTCATAAATCGCAAGTTATGCCAGTCATTTGGCGGAGTGGTGGAGTGGTGCATTCGTGCAACATTCTTAATAAATGTTAAAATCACATTCGTATGTATGCGTGTATGTAAACGGAAGAAGACGCAAAAAGAAGCTGCAGTTCAAGTTGAGGTGCACAATCTTGTTCAATGTGCCGAGTATGAGCATCGAATGCAAGGATATCAGTTATGCGATTCGCAATGCTTGGGTGAATGTGCGCGGCCAAGAATAATGCACAACTACAATATTATTACAAATACTTGCCGACATAATGAACATGAAAATGCAGGTGGAAAAACAAGTTTGAATGCATCAAAATGTGTTCGCATTTAAGTAAATATTTTTGTACTTCAAATATGCGTACACAGTGAGTGTGTTGCACCTATATACGCACAGTTGAGAGTTTTCGTGTTTGCTCTTTTTTAAAATTAATTTCATCAATTATAAATGTAAATGTTTTGTGTTTGCATCAATTGTAGGAATCAAGTATGGAGCTGCCGCCTAGTGTAGGTACTAAATAGTTCAGAATTTTTCAGTCATTCTAGGAAATAAAATTCTATTTTGATTATTATTATTTTGTTATTTTGCTATTTGGTTTTATAGAAAAAAAACCAATATTCTTCCATTTGCAAATTAAGGATTTTACAAATGTTACGTATACGTCATGGAGTACAACATACTTACAGCTGTATAGCTGACACTCAACTTAGCTTTTGTTTCTGAAATTAAAGCCTTTTCTCTTTGAAATTTGTACTGCATGGTAGTGTAACCCCAATTAAGTCAAATGCAGCTAGAATCTTCGTTATGAGATTCGACTTAAAAGTGAGGTCGCACACCCAAATTTTTAACCGATTCAACTATTAAGCTGCTGTACTCTCTCAAATTTCTTTACAATATCAAAACATATCTCCCTTTCAAATTTTCACACTAAATTATGAAGTGCTAGAAATTAGTGTCTCCCCTAAGTCTGAGTCATATAGCTTCAGTAGTTTTTGAATATGTATACTAAACCTACTAGGGGAGAGGCCGCCTCCACTAAAACATGGCTAGCCTTCCTTACTGCAATCACCAATAAGAAGTTCCATTTTTTTCAGCTTATTGTTGTGTTTACAAGTATTTCATATTATTCAATTAACGAAATTTCGTAGACATGGTAGTATTCCTATTTTGCCCGACTGCAATGACAACCTTCGTAGAGGGCCCAGCGGTACGTCCATTCATCTGGCCATCCTGACTAATTTGATATAGTCTGATCAGTCTGCATCTATCTCGATTAGTTTTAGGTGTTAAAAAAAACAGTTAGGTAAGCAAAACCATTGTACTCTACATGTTGCTACAGTTTGATAAGAAACTAAACTCGACAATATACAAAGGATTTCTAAATTACTCCATTCCAGCACTACATAACAAACTAAAAACCCATTACAAGAATTTAGAAAATCATACAATTTGATGATAAATAAGTTATTTGTAAATATATTGATCTCAGCACCATCTATCGAATATTTATTGGCTATGTTAAGATTCTTCGCTGTCAGAAAGTAAAGCCGTCATAAGCTGTCATAGCTTTGAATTGTGAACATAAGTGCGTCAAAGGCTCTAAGCCTGTTTTGTAAGCTGAATTAAGCCGAATAACTTAAAAAAAAAAATTTTGAAAAAGTCGCAGAAAGAGACAAAGAAAATGCAAATGCCCACAGTTGATAATGCTAAACGATGAAAAGAGCTTGCGCACAGCTTCCATCATGTTAGGATAATTAATTTATTATTATGAATTAATAATTTTTAAGTTAATTTTTTTTAAGTTAAGTTTTAAGTTAAGTTTTAAAAAGGAAATAATTAATTTGAGTTTAAGAAACCTAAAAACGCACGAGAGACGAAAGAGGTAATGTGTTATATTATATATATATGTTACATATGTGTGTATATACGAGTATGTGTTATATTGATGACCAGAGCAGAAGAAGAGACTCAAAACGGATCTCTTTGAAGTTTTACAGTGACTTAAGTAAGTCGCAGTATTTATCTGTTAGCCCACTTTAATGTCCAATTTTATATTAAATATTTAGAGTCATAATTTCCAAATGTTCACGACTTTATAACAAACCTTTTGACTCATATATCAACTCCTTTTAATTTTTCTTCATAACCTCACAATTTTATTTATTTTGTGTTTATTTTTTATTTTTTTCAAGATACGTCCCCAAATCTGAGACAACGACTACAGCTTCACCAGTTTTAAATTTATTTCTAAGACGTCTTCTATGACTAGAAAGACTTAGAAAGTAAGAAAACTTAATGAGTAACTATTTCAAGTAATAATTCCTCTAACTTAACCTCAAATTATATAGTCTAGTACTACTTCTAATACTATTAAAGTTACCAGTTGAGATGAAAGCACCGCAAGATTTTTGGCCATTACTAATTTTAATAAATATTTTCAGAAGACCTAACATGTCACCAATATTTTTGAAATTGATTTAAGGTTATGTTGAAAACATTGTCACTTCTGCCAGCGGAATTGAACATTGGCTCAAATCTGCATGTATTTGTATGTGTATACGCTACTGCTAAGTAAGTGTACTTTGTAAGTGCCTTTTTTTGTTGGCGAAAGACGAGACCAAATCAAACGAATTAGGCACTAAAGCGCAGTGACAACGCTGAGCAGCGACGAATTAATTCGAAATTCCGTTGTCCTTTTGCTTCGCAATGCGAGCGTGGCGCTGCAGCGGCATTTCAATTGCTGTCGAACAGCCACCACTTACACATTTCTAACTATTTGACGCCACTTGCACGTTTGCATTAGCATAAGCAAGGCAGATGATCAGGTAAACGCAGTGGTGAAACACCGAAAAAAGAACACTTCAAAGCTTGCTGTGTGGAGGGCAGAGTACTAGCAAGCCGATATTAAGCGTTAGCGTACAATGTTCTTATCTGCTTCTTCTTTTTTTCTGCCTCGCATTTTTGCATTGCCATGAAGAGATAACGGCGCTTTTGACAAGATTCCTCTTTCTTTTCAATCTTCGGGCTTTTTAGTCGCTGCGAAAGTAGTGGAGAGCTTATACAAATCTGTGGAGTGAGTGTGTATGTGTGTGTGTGTGTGTGTGTGCGTGTGGCAACAATTCCGAATTCAGTTTGTGACTGCGTGTCTCTCTTTACTTGCATTACTCAGCAGCCAACCTTTCAAGTGATTGAGATGTAACGGTATGACGTGCAGCAGCAGCAGCGGCGGATTGAGTGTGTGAAGGTGAGGTGCGAGTGCGGCAGGTGTCAAACTATGCAACTTCATAAGAATTCATTTTTGCTCTCATTGCAGATGCACTTAGTCGAGACTGTTCATATGTACGAGGGCGATCCAATAAATATTTAGCCTCACCGCATGATGTCGCCACTATCGCTAGTGGAATTTATTATCGGGTAGTACATTATCCTATACGGCTCCATATGAATCCACACACTCATTGCTGCACTAGTACACACCAGAAATGCAGAAATGTGGACTTCAACCGGCGAACCTGCTCCGGCGAGTCCTAAGGCTGTCATATCTGCCGAAAAGTAGATGGTCACCTTTTTTTTTTTTTTTGGGATCCACAAGGACTGATTCGCAATTTGGAGAAGAACAAAACGGTAACAGAGCACTACTATGCATAAGTTTCGGGTCGAAGACGAAAAAGTAAGTGCTCTTCACACCGGCTCACACCTACGCCGACGTCATGACTGGTCCAATTGGGCAAAGAACTTCTGACACATCCACCCTTTTCTTCAGATTTTGAAAAAATTACTCTTCGAGCACAAATTTGAGTCGAATAAGGGGGTTATCGTCGCTACGGAAGCCTATTTTGTCGACCTTCAAACAGGTTCGAGCACCGTTGGGTCCAGTGTATCGAGCTTAAAAGGAGACTATTTCGAGAAATATGTCGCCGTACCGCCCTCGCACGTATGTGTGTGCAACTGGTGAGTGGAGTGGCGATGTGTCCATATGTATGTAGGTGAATATGGCAGGTGTGAAAGTGCAAAGGAAATTCCGGGGAGCGCAGAGTAGCGCACAAATTTAATGTCAGTGTCGCTAAAGCAAAATTCGTTTCCTTCCGTTATGGGCTTCGTGTGCGCTGCTGCGACAGTTGGTTAGCGTCCGGATGGTCGTTTGGTTGGCCGCTCGTTGCCTAACGGAAATGAGCTTGAGCGCGTGCTGTTAACCAAACTTCACAGTTGCCCTTTTGGCGTGGCGTTTTTTTGTTGTTGTTGTTGTACTTTCTACTGCATTGCGTGCTTTCGAAAAGCACTTTTTTCTCGCCACAGTTGTTGCTGTCGAGGCCATTGCTGTAAGTAACAGGTGCAAAAGGCGGAATATTTTTTTGGCAACAAATGAAATTAACGCCCCACCGCACACACTCAGCGCGTCAAAAGGCGAAAAACAGGGGGAACCAAATGAAAAATATATCGCAATCGCGCGGAGTAACACAGCTCATCAACTCAAACAAGGAAAATGGCAGAAATATCGCGCGCTCGCGTAGCGCTAACTCAGCTAGCCGTGTTATTTGCAGTCGTCTTCTGCCAGTTTGCCCCTTTCGTTTTTTTCCTATGCATTTTCTTATCTTTACCCCATTTTATTTGCATAGAAACGTGATAAGCAGCGGAATGGCATGATTCGGCGTTGCCATTATTATGCAACTGTAATTAATTCTTAATTAATTATGCGCCGTTTCCTTTCGACATTCACTTTGTGCCGAAAGTGGCGGTGTGGATTTTCAGCAATACGCAAATACACTTTTATTTTCCACTTACACACACACACACGCACACCACACACACTTCGCAAAAAGTTGCCACTTTGAATTAGTTGCGTTTGCATGTATTTTCATTAAAAATTTTCCTTTTAGCCACTGCTCCCTCAAAGAAATTTTCAAGAATGGGGTCTTAATAAGATTGCCGCCTGGGTGCAAATGTACGCTAAGGCAATGGCATATAAGCAAAGGGTGAACCGTAGGCTGTTCTCTTTTCGAAGCGTAAATAATATCCCTCAGTGTTGGAGTCAATAGTTGTCTTAAGACATCTAACCGGTTCAAGTTTCGCCTATTTATTATTTTTTATTTATTTGTGGGTTGAAACGGATTGAGTTCTATATTCCTGGTCACCAGTCCAGAGCTGTAGGGAAGCTCAATTGGTAGTAGTTTCGGCTAAGGGGTCTAACCGGAGACGTAATTCTGTTACCACAGGGAGCAGGAGCCCATTGGAGTTCGCTCCGGCCTGCTCATTGCGGAAGGACCTTCGGGGAGTATCGTGGTGACTGTGGTTTAATACCTGAATGAGGATAGATAATTAAAACTGCTGTCTAATCAGCTCAATGTGGAGTTACATTGCAACCGGGTGCCGGACCCAAAGTACGGCAGAGGTGGTTTTAGATGAACCTCGCACCCTACCAACGTGGTGTGTGTCTCCACTCCACACTGCCAATTGGTAACGGTCAGTGTTTAGCAAATGCTAATCACTGTCGGAGCGCTGATCAACGCATTATATTGATCGGCTGTGTGCTTGGCCACCGTGGGCTTAGGCTGTTCCATACGGCAGGTACCTACGTAAAACAAATTGTTCTGTGACATCTATAGTGAATATATCTAAACTTATTAAAATTAGTCAACAAAACCGCATGCTCTCTCTTAGGTCTTCTGTCAAACAAAAAATATAACTAAACCATTCCGGGCCTCGGTGAGTAAAAGTATCGTATTTTGAAGACAGTAATAGCTGAAATATGTGATAAATAAAGCAGAAACCACTTTTGGGTGCATTTGCGGAATAAAAATGTCTCTCATAAAAGTTCATCAGACATTCAGCTGAAAATTCGTAGAACACTGTATTTCGAAAAGACTCCACAAATTGAGGTCCAGCCAAGCATAGATTGAATTATAAGTAATATATATATAAAGTATTAACACAATGAGTGATAAAATAAAAAGGTTATGTGAAAATTGAGAATGGAAGGGAGGCATTTATTGAGGAAACTGTAAAGGAAATTCTTGGTAGAAATCTTAATTGCTCCGCGAAGAGGAAGATTTTTATAATTTTTCTTCCAGGAACCAATCACTTCGCATGTAGTTCGAAACACAAAACATTTAAGCTGATTTAAAACGAAGTTAGGCTAGTGAGATTTTGAAGCTGGATATTTTGAGATAGATGGAGTAAATTTAAATATATTAAACCCAATAAACCTTCATGTCTTTTATATAATTGAATGGCATAGAAAGTCTTAATGGTATGAAAATGAAAAAGCATAGGCTTAGTAAACCAAAAAACTTTCTTTGTACATGAGAAAGTGGTGAAATAGTATTCTTTGGGACAGGAAGATTCAAGCTAGAATCGTTCTCGGCTGAAATAACTTAATGGGTTATAGCTTCAATTAAGAGAAAAGCGAAATTAATTGCATTAAGTGAAATTAAGTGAAACTGACTGCATCATTGGAAGTCTTTCGCACATGCTCTAAACAAAGCTCAGCAGGCCAAAGTGATTTTAACTGCGTGATCGGTGAAGGGGGCGTCGAAAATGGATATACAGATCAATAAGTCTGAGATTTATTTTACTAAATAATATGAACAAATGGATATTTCACTTTTCCCTGAAGCAGAAAGCGACCAGTTGGACAGTATTTTATTTAATAAACAACTCAAGCAATATCGAAGGTACCATTTTTTATTTATTTTTTATTTTTTTTTTTGTGAAGGGAGCAGCAAGGTCTCACAGCCAACTCGTAGTATCAAAGCGAAATATCCGAAAGCACTGCTTACAAAGCTTGATAAATTTGGAAACAAATCTTGCATTTGGACCACACATTACACTACCGTTTCGTCATTCGCACACTTGCTTCGCACATACGCATATCTTAAGGTTAAAATGTCAAACTTCATATCAGCAACATTTTCATATTTCAAGGTTATGAGTTGTCTTTCCAGCGTCATTACAATTATTATTATTTGTTTTCTTTCGTTTGTTTTTTTTTTTAAACCTACACGCTTACAAATGCAAACGTCAGCGAGCTTTTTAGCTTTCACATGCTATAAGTGAGTTTTCTTCATTAGCTCTAGCTCGAGATTAAGTGTTTCACATTTGTGCGCGTGTATACGCGTGTGTGTGTGTGTGTGGGTGTGTGTGAGTGTTGAGGAAATATTATGCATGCCACTGCAATGCACTTAAGTGCACATCTTATTAAAGCTCCTTGTTTTCAAATGTCTAAATGCATGCTATATATGTGCGTACGTGTGCGTGCATGTGTGTGTGCGCTTGCTCTTACCGTTAACTGTGCATATGCATCGCATTTCCCAGCGCCACAATTGAATTTCTGCTGCAAATTTATGCAAATGCATTGCTCATCCAATGCCAAGTGCGTGGCTTTCCCTTCGCTTCCCTCACAAATACCACACATCGCACCCGCTTTTTACGTAAACGCCACACCGTCACTCCTTGCCCCCGGCCTTACATCGTGCCATCGTGCCATCGTGCATTCGCAGGCAGGTTAATGCGTTGCGAGTGCGTGGAAATACAATTATTTTCGTAATGGGCGGACAGATAAGTTTGCTACTCAATTACTCCGTTACGCTGAGTGTCCATATGTGTGTGTGCGTGTGTGTGTGCGTGGAGAGTGGCACTTACAAGTGCATAAAGTAGATGTGTTATTTGCTGTAATGAAAATTTTATTGTAAAATATTTGCGAATTGCAGCTCAGTGGGTCTTTTTCATTTTCTTGTTGTCGGCTCTTTTAATAAGCACTTCAGTGCAAACTTTATGCGGCTAACGGTAGTAAGAATATGAAGGAGTACCGTTACTTACCATATATACAAATATATAGGAGTGCGGTTCCTATGATAGGGGAGGCACTAGAATTGAATGCATTTTATTTGTCGTTAGACCCAACATTCCAAAGGCGAGTGTATAAATTTCACAACGGTCGACAATTGTTCGGGCGCTAACATTTAGAGGAACACAAATTTGAAAAACCTGGATAAAAAGGAATTTCGTATGTTGATAAAACACTATTTTGGGGTAAAAAAAAGTGCTGGTGATATCAAAAATTTGCATCATGATTGATTGATTATGATTTTATTAACCATAAAATGAGGTTGCTCAGGAGAGCTGACACCCTAAAGTTGCCAAAAAAAAACCGGTTGGGCATATCGTTCATGAATATTTGGAAAGTTCTATGCAAAGTCAGTGCCGGGTATATTCTATATTCTCCGAATCTAGCTCCAACGACTCTTTTCTGTTCTCAGACCTCGAGGAAATTGTTGCTGGAAAAAAAGTTTACGAAAATGAAGTGTTAATCACCGAGACTGAAACCTATTTTGAAATAAAAGACCAATCGTACAACAAAAACGATACAAAAAATGTGAAAGATTGCTGTAAACGACGAACCGGCCTCAATAGCAAGTATAATGAGTAATAAAATGACATTTTCGTAAAGGAATGTACTTTTTCATTGAAATGATATCAACTTTGCAGTCCACCTGTATGGCACTCGCACAAAACTTTTTTCGAAGTGCATAGCTACAGTATACTAAATAGCTCCTTAATGCCGCTACTATTCAACAGTTTAAGTGTTAAAATTTAGTTCTCTAACATCAGTCTCAAACGGGTAATCTGGAGCCTCCGAATTTGTTTTAAGACTTGCAGAACCATTTCTCTATTTGAAGGCACAAACATTATAAATTGATGAAGTATTCGTTAAGCCTGCCATATAGATGCGGTAGATTCTACACCTTGGTACGGATTATGAATTCATCAAAGGCATCTATCGATTTCCGATTATAGTCATATAGCTGAACGAATGAAAACAACTGAGCGAGCAACCGGACGTCCGTTGTATCCGAAAGTTTGGTCTCCATTACTTGAACTCCATATTATTCAAGTCCATATCATTCACTACGTATACATAAAAGTGCGAGTCAATAAAGTTACCAACACAAACTACGCATAAGCAATATTTTTTTTTTTTTGGGAGTTAGTGTCATCCCAACTCGTTAATATTGCCAGTCATCCTTAATAATTATGCTTGTCAGTAATGTTTTCTACTCTTTCCGAAATCGAACCAGCGACCTAAGTACCAACTTGCATTGCCCATGCCTAAGCAATTTCATCTACATTATTACAAGATGTCCGAAAAATTAACTGACATAAAACAAGGAACTGGTATGAAGCAAATAGAGAGAGACTGATAGACAGTCACTCTGAAAATGGATGAGATTCCTATTTGGGAAAGATCTCTGGTAAAAATAAAATGTTACTGTAATCAGAATTGTGCGAAAAAGAGTATTGCCGGAAAAAATAAATAAAAAAGTCTTAACAAGAAAAGTAAAATTATATAAAAGAAGAAACAATTACATATTTCTTCGTAATATTTCTGAGGCACGAAGTCAAAATTATAAAAACTAGAATATAAAATAGCTTAGATTTATATAATTTAGTTTAATAAATGTTCTGTTGACTGTTGTATAAAAGTTGTTATTGGGACCTATCCTCAATTTTATCATGAGATAACTAACATTGGTTAGAAACACAATTTTCCTATCGAATTCAGTGCAAAAGAGATCACTTCAGTGCACTCTGTTAATTTGAGAAACCTTCTAAGCCATTTAGGCGACTATAATAAAGATCACCCAATGGATGCTTGGCTACTTCTTCTCCTTAGCCGAGGCTTCTTTGTTTCCCTTGCCTTAGTATAGGGTTGACTGGAAAGCTGACAAAACTGGAATTGAGCTTTATTGGAAAAACGTTTTATAGGGAGTCCCCCACTTCTATACATACCCAGATGCCAACTGCTAGGAACTCTGGCAAATAATACTGATGAATCGTAATGGAAAAGCAACCGGTTTCTCTCAAAATATTAACATAAACAAAATTGGGGAACACTGTCAGAGACAATATTTCACATCAAATAGCTGCCAAGCATTCCAGAGCTGAACCCATCCAATTCGAACGCGGCTTGTGGTCTTGCTCAAAGTCATTTTACGTAATCGTATAAGTCTATTTAACAACAAAAACAACAACAACAATACGTTACAGCAATAAATGCATATGTATTTGCTTAAAGCAATTAAAGTAATGCATTTGAAAGTGCATTCGCCACTTAAGTGCATTGTGCGAATACACAAATCATCGCTTGACCGAACATTTCTCCTCTCTCCAAATGGCAATAAATGTCTCAATGCACACGCACACACACACACACACACACACACTGACATGGGCACAATGGCCAAAAACTTGGCTAAAATTGCAGTTAGTCGAATGGAGTTAGTGGAAAATAATAAAACTACTTTCGACTTGATAAAATTGCTTGTGTGTATTCGTGTACGCGTGTACTCATGCCATCAGCTCGGTGTAGAGTGATGAGCAAATGGGTCAGCTGAGTCAAACTGCTTGACTGGAAAGCTTTTAGCAGTTTTAATGTTAATTTATCGTGTAAATTTCATGACTTTCATCAATGCAAAGTGCAATTAAACGCATACTGCAGCACTCAATTTAATGACAACAGCTACAACAGCTACAACAGCAGCAACGTAGAGAAAGTGTGGCACGCATGAAAATTCGTAAAATGACACTTTAATAGAACACACACACACACACACACACACACATATCCATATGCATGAGCGCTGCCCTTTATGATGCTGTCGAATTGATGTCCTTGCAAGGACATCTTACATTTTTTAAATTGAAGTAGCAAAAGATGTGTCGCAAGCGATAAAAATATTTATGGGCAGGCTTATATGTATATACATACATACATACACATACGTATGTGCATTACAACACACTTTCAATACTCTTCATGCTCTATTTTCTCAACTGCTCAGTGGCAATTCTCCTGTCCTTGCACAATTTTGGTGGATTAACGTGGCGAAGCATGATTACTGGTGATTCGGTTTGAAGTTCCAACAAATTTGGTGATAAACCTGGTGGATTAAATGATTTTAAAAATTTTGTATTGTAGGATAATGTTAAACATTGTATTCTCTCCATTTTTACTTTGTGGCAATATTTTAAATAAAGTACAGTTCTCAGTTATTATTTTCCCTTAACTATTCAGAAATACTCAGACTACAGATGTCTTGACACTCTTTTGTTTGGCATTCCCGTTTTATTATTGAATATAAGTTACTTTTAAGCTAATTATACACGGTTTTTAGTGCCGACGGGAATCTCTCTTAAAATATACTCAAATTAAGCAATTTAAATCTCTGCTCTTCATTAATACCCTATTGATTGCTGCGCATATTCCAGCACACCGAGTTTATTCATTACTAGTTTGCATGTTTTTTTGTAATAAGTGGCAACTCTCACCGAAATATTTTCTGTTAATAATCACCTTTATGCATCAGTTCCGAAATTTTGTTTTAAATTTCGAAAAAAATTTTGACAGGTGGCAACACTCATTCATTTTAATTTATTTTATGAGTAATAAGATTTGAAACACATTTCAATTGATCATATTGTAATAATCTTTTGAACATAGCTTAATTTTTTTAAAGGTGGCAACTCCTTTCATAATATTCTATGAACACGTTGTGCGTATATTTCGTATTGAATTACAGCAAAGTCTAACGTTTCTAAACTACTGGTGTACATTTTAGGGCTTCTTTAAACGAATCTATTACAACTAAAGGCGATTCCGTTTCTTACTTCCATTTTACTAATATTATAATAATGACCAATGAAACTAATATACCAAGACAATGACGAGTGAAAGAGCTCGGCCAACAATTTTGTTTTCTCTTGCATTAAAAACGCAATTAAAGAGCGGCTTTTTCAATTTTCTGTTTAGGAAACCAAGAATTTCGCACTTGAGATCTTTCCACGGAAGAAAAAGTGCTCTTACCTTTTCTGATTGATCGACAGCAAACGAAAAAGAGAGCAAGCATCTTCAGGTTTTTTGGTATTATATTCGAACTTTAGTCAAAGCTGGTTAAGACATGTATATGTGAGCTTATCGGGTTAATCAAAATACAACTCTCAAGTCTATTATATTTTCTGTTGGTTAGTATGACGCCCATGAAGCTGAAGCAGTCATGAGTACTATTATACCGACAAAACAATACACACGAGTTGCAACCCCAAATTTGCACCAACGTATTCAACACCTCTATACGAACCCGCGTAACTGCTAAGAAAGCACTAACTCACAGAGCTGAGTTAGTGAAGCGACTCCAGCTGAGATAAAAGTTTATTCATCTGATAGAACCTAGCTTAGCCGCTGTTAAATTTCTTTTACCT
This sequence comes from Bactrocera minax, assembly GCA_021498325.1. NCBI lineage: Eukaryota > Metazoa > Arthropoda > Insecta > Diptera > Tephritidae > Bactrocera > Bactrocera minax. Next base: position 1,540,742 of record JAKEEE010000043.1, on the reverse strand, counting down.
GGTATCGATCAGCACGGGAATGTATTTTAATATAGGCTTAGATTAGATTGGGTCAGATTTCAGTTTCACTTGAACAGTAGACACAACCAACCTTTGTGATACCAAAAGTTCTAAAATATGGATCCAAAGGCACTCTTGTAACGTCTAGGTGCTTTGAGTTGATTAATTTCGAGACGATTAATTTTGATTCTGACCAATTCACCAGGTTGACTGAAGGCTTGACATCGAGTATGCTTCAGCCTTAGTATAGTGCAGCTAGATTATTGCCTTCGATTATTGTCTTCGACAGCTAATGTTAATAACCTCTGCAACTTTCATGTTGCTGATTAGTAGAGCTTTGGTTTTGAGCTTCGCCAATTGAAGTTTCCTCGCCGATAACACATATTTTATAGTATTATCAAAATCATTTTTATATATTTGAGTATGGAAACGGCGAAGCAATATCTATTAGGCTTTTACGCCAAAAGCGAGAATATTCTGCACTCTTTCAAAGAGAATGAGGAATATTAACCTACAGAATTCTACAGTTATTCTTTTTTCATTTGCCCTGCATTAATCACTCCACGCAGTGGACCAACTGGTTCACTCTAACATGACCCAAATGCTCTAAAGCTCATCAAAGCTCCTATATGCACATTCAAATCTGACTGACGACTAGACTTTTTCATACTCATTTCATATAACCTTACTGTTACAAGTGCAATGGTATAATATTCCAGCGAACCGCATAGCCTTCGCTTGTGCGCCTCTGGGCGCTACCCATCACACTTTATGGGCTGGTATTTGTATTTAAAATCGCATTTCGAGAACTCACTGCCGCACATGTCTCACTTCCTCACTTCAATGCCAGCGCGGTACTCCAATTTCACTTGCACACGCACACACACACACACACACACACACTCACTCACTCTCGCGCTCACTTACGCGCTCACTCCATCAATACATGCACTCAGCTCGGCAATGCTTAATGTGACTTTATTTTATTAGCTCTTCGCCTGTCCATTTTTACACGCATCGCATTAAACATTAAAGCTCGCCAGAGCAAGCGCACATGTGTATGTGTGTGCGTGTGTGTTCAAGCGCGTTTTATGCGCATAAAAGCAATTACAAATGACAGACAAAGCCTCACACACACACACAAACACACAGGCTCGGTGCGCTCACCCTCACGCATTTATAATGGCATTTCTGCTCATAGATCGCCATTACCATCAACTTGATGGCCAGCATCATATCGGCGCCTATGCATTAAAAATACAGTTATATGCGTCATATAGACGCGCATTTACGCAGATATAACAAATACACACTGTTGGCTCGGCGCACAAACACAAGCCATCGCCAGCTACACTTAAATAGCACTTTATATAACTCTGCATTTTGTGTGCATGTAAGTGTGCATGTCTGTGTGCTTGCATCGATCGTAAAAATTGCCGAAAATTTGACGCATTTTATGACACTCAACGAGCAAACAAGCAAACGAGCAAACGAGCAAACGAATGTTTCCTTGGGGATTCGAAAACACGACAATCTCATGCGTGGACGGACACCATCAGCGTCACACCAAACACCAATAGGCACATGTACGACATTATGGGTGTGTGTGTGTGCGTAAATGGCAGATTAGTTGGCTGGTGCCGGCGGCTCAAATAAATGGCTGGATCAGTTAGAAGATGATGATGTGCGTAAATATAAGCTGCGTCATGTGATTTCCGTGCGGCTGATGGCGTCAACGATGTTTTTGGGCATGACAATGGCGGAATGGGTGGGTCAAAGGAGACAATATGGAACGCCAGAATTATATAAGCAAAAGACTATTACTATTTTTACTTCTATCAGCCCATTTTCCACTTTTTATTTTCTTTTTTTTTTTTGGCTTCTGATAAGCTTAAGTTTTAGTGGCGCCGCTGTCCAGCGTACAAATCTCGATAAAGAAAGCATTAAAACACTGAACCATAAAAATACTGCATTTTTTCGGTTAATGCTTTTTATTCTTGCTAGAGCGACATCATCAACGTGTTAAAAAATTAGAAATGTTTGCATAATAATCGAACTGAATAGATAGCACGAAGACCGCTTGGGAAATCAGTAACGGAATATTGCTTTCATAACTGCAATCGGCACCTTGAGCACCAGCTCAAGAAACCCCGAATTCTTATGAAGACTTTTAGAGATAAGATAGCGCTTTCATTGTAATTGTGAACCATGTCTTTCGCTCCTTATGTTCATGATGACTGTCAAATGCGCTCCAAAAAATAAAAGAAATAGAATCACGCAGCTGTCATAAACTCCATACTATAATTCTTGATTATTTATTCTAGAACAATCTAGTCGACATTGGCTACATAAAACCTTTTGACGCTATTTTCATGAATATCTCCTAGTATCGATTATGGGGTGGTAAAATAAATGACTTGATGGTTTGTATAAGGGTTGACTCAACATCGAAATGTTTTTCAAAATTATTCACACTGTGAAATATCTGAATAAATACAGGAAACTATACACATTTTGGTCGTCTTTATCAAAATGCCACTTAGTTCCTTTTGAGCACTACTTTCATTCGAATAAGAAATTTGGAAGCCAAACTTGTCGAACAAGGAACAATAAGTGCTGTTTGCCTTTTGTTAGTAAAAATTTCTTTTGAAGACTTTATTCAAAGTTCATTTTTCAAAATAATTCCGCGTAGTAGAGCCCTATTACCCTGTGACCGTTTTGTCCTTCTTCGGTTAGTCTGGTGTAGAGCACACCAGAAAGGGGTAGGCATCACACGATAACCCACGCGCACTTTTGATATGCTTACAGTCTCAAATACGGCTAGCTCGCGCACTTTCAATCGGCGGCCTGCCAATACAAGATCGTGGACTTTTGTCACGTTATACTCCGTGGTGGCCGTTTTCGGGGCACCAAGCCGTGGCTCATCAAAACCCGACAAGAGACCACGTTGAAACCCGTTAAGCCAATTTTGGTCGCCATCGAAGGAGAAGAGTCACCGTATACAGCATCCACGCGTTGCTTCATTTCACTGCACGATTTTCCCTCCAAAAATAAGAATTGCTCCTTTTTCCATTTCTTCAAAATCCGCGGACACACCCACTTTCACATGCGGTCAAAGCAAAACTACGACTCCCATTCGGCAAAAAGGCAATAAATTCTCTTGTAATGGTGTTACGATCGGGCAGAGAGGATAAGTTCTTAGCACACCGCTTTTATGTATCAGGAGTCATCGATACTTCTTAAAAGTTAGACGAAAACACTCTAGAACTCAGTTAATATGGATCTATAGGTTTATTCATCATTTAAATTTTGTTCCTGGTCATTAAAACCATTTTACTTCCTCCCAAGCAGATACCCCAGATGCCCTACAATCACATCAGCTCATTTACATTTTAGAATCTAGTCAAAGATAAGTATGTCGACTGAAACTGGAGCCAATTTGGAATCCGCTTCCGTACAACCTGGTTTCCGGTGACAGCCAAGTCCTAAATTTGATAATTGACAACAGTGATGATGTTTCCGTTAAGCATTATATAGCTGTTGTGTTCAACAACGCCCTAACCTGACTTTTAGTTGGCATTCAAGATATCTAAGAAATGATTCATACTCCATAAATTTATTGGAAATTATTTTCATAGAGTAAAACCGAAACCGGGTAAGTAGTTATATATGGCACGCTCTCAATGATCATTTAATGGATGGTGAACTCATCTTACAGAGCGTATTCCCGACAAACTTTGCATTCTTCATGCATCCAAAAAAAAATGTAAATTAAAATAAGAAATACATTTAAACATATACACATATACACATATACACACAAACACAATGAACAAACCGAAATCATTTCACGACATGCGGGAGCAATGCATCCATGTGGACAACAAGCAAGTCACGTGACAATGCAAAAGCGCGCGCACACACACACACACATATATATATATATTTATAAGTGTGGCAGCTATTGTCGGTCGCCGCAAACGCCACCAGGGACTACGGCGACCACGACTCCGACGGCCATTCATTATGCCGCTGGCCATTTGGCGGCCAACACGCAGCGCATGAATGAAGACAACAAACAAAAAAGTGTTGAAAAACAAATGAACGAACGGCGGCAAAGAAAAAATTGCACACACGCACACACGCACACACATCTACATGCAATAATTATGCAACGCACACATACACACACACAAGTGCATTTGAGTGCCACAGTTAACAATAAACTACTGATAACACGGCGCTCGTCAATGCATCCAACGAATGCGGATATGCGGAGCAGAGGTGAAAGCCACGGAAACAACACCCCCCTCATGAATAACTCCGCATTATTGGTCCATTAATGCAGACAAAGTGATTGTGTGTGTGTGTGTGTGTGTGTTCGAGTAGAGTTGGTGCGCCGGGTCTGTGTGAATTAGTAATGCGTATGAGTGAGTGCTCTTATGGCAATGCAGAAGCGTGTGTGTGAGTGTGTGTGTGTGTTTGGGGTGTGCACAAAAAGAACATTATAATAAATAATTAATAAATTGCAGATGAATTTTAATTTAAAATGCTGAACAAATACACACACAAATGCAATTCGTTGGTGCATGAAGGAGTCGCAGGTGGCGTGGGGCTATGCAGGGGTTTGTGTGCAAAAATTATTTGTTAAACAATTCATGGGCATTGTGATGGATTTTAAAGTGATAGTATGGTAATTTATGTTGCTTTTTAACGCAGTACTGAGGGAATAGATTAATGTTATGCTTTGAAAAGAAATCTCAACAGTGTATAGAGTTGTAGGACTTCTAGTATAGTTGCAGGGCTTCTCTGCGGGTTGTTTAAGCTCAAACTAGCACTTGATAATTAAAGAATGATTTTCGGATTTGACGCTCTGAATATGTGCGAATCTTGCTAGAACATAAGTTGTTAGAACATCTAAGCATAGCATAGAATAAGCTAACAGTTTACTGCTATTAATCTGTTAACAACATTTACTTGTAGAATACCTAAAATTGTTTACGGAAGTCTAGAACAGTACCGAAAGTTTCCAAAAAGGTACAATACATAATTAAGAACTCACCAAACAATTATCAATAAGCTGAAGACCTATATTGTGCCTTGTATCGAACTATCTACCACTCAGTGCCTCGAGCGACGGTTACCTACTTTGTTTCCTTAAAACCAGTCATAACACCGATCTATGTACGCTAGTATCATCATAGTGTTACCAGAATATTTAGAAATGAAGATTAAAATGCGAGCTGATACAAATCATGACTTCCTCAATTATACGAATAATATCCAACCCTAAACATAGCACACATCGAATACAGGGTTCTTAGAAGTGCAACTATTATGCTACTGTTTACAGCTCTCGAAGAATTTTAGTTGTCTCATGAGTCCCTAGTACCATAATTACGCTCTGAATACTCTAACATCCTTTCATAAGGTTGAGGCGTTCAAGTTTGCATCTTGCTAATCAGTTTTTATTGTTATTATAGCGGCAGTAAATATTCTCACATATTTTTACGGAACGCTGTCAAGTTAACATTGCTTAGTTGCATATAAATCCGGGTTCGTTATGTGGACCCGACTATTATGGGAACGGTCTTTCCACCATATCATATCCATAAGGACTGAATGAAACAATTTGAAGCTTCATTGTTGAGAAATTTATAGAGTTATGAAGATTATGTCACTACTGGAAATTTTCTGGGTTACCCTATATGGTGAGAAAAGTACGTTGACCACATGACTGATTTGTTATTTAATAATCCGTTCCATTGAACATTTTAAGTTTCCGAAATTGTCCAGTTTACCGAATTTAGATTATAAATAACTGAACATTATTTTAATCACTATGAGCGTATTTAATAATTGGGACAAATAAGTGAATGTACAAATTTAACACAGCGATTTAAATTTAGTACCGTTGGTTTGATAAGATTTTTAACTTTAAAAAACTAGCAATTGAATTCTAAATTGTAACAATTTTCTCAATTTGTACTTAATTGCCACTTAATTAGCGCTAAATTTGATGTGAAATTATGGGGTTTATTGTCACAACTAATAGCCCTGTTTAAAGAAAGTGTTTTGATACAAAAAATAACTCTTACAGCTAGCCTAAATACCGTGTATCCCATATCAATTTGCCAAACGATAGAAAAATACCTTAATTGTCTGCATGATATCTACATTTATCACAAATTAACAAAGTGGGGAGATAAAATAAATTAGTTAAGTTTAGAAATTAGTGAAAGTCGACGCATTACTTCTAGTATACATTGTATATATTTATCGTCTATATCAGTTACTATATAACTACGTGTACTTAAAATAGTGGAAACACCGTCAAATTAGCCTTTAAGCAACTTAACCACTAAATATGAAGGCCTGCATATTTTATGCTAAGAACAACATTGTAGAATAATAATATATCACTTCTAAATATTACCTTGCTTGCATTACAATATGCTTGCCATAAAATAAACATTTGAATGTTTGCTTAACACGAGTGTTTATGCATTTACTTAAATATCGGTGTATTTATACGGGCAACTGCACTTAAATAAATGTAAACCCTGCAAGAAATTATAGAAACAAACCATAAAACCCGTGCAGAAAAAATAAAGTTTCGAGAAATAGTCTGACTTTCGCAAAAATCGAGCTCGGAGGAGAGGAAAAAACTCTAAACGATTAATTTTCGGAGGAGCGAAACCCCAAACATTTAAACAAATTGAATATGTAATAAAGATTTTTTATAGCCTAACCTTACTCTTTCATATAAGAATCTAAATGCTTCCAATGAAGCATGACATAACATTCAACAGAATGGCGTCTTACTGGAATCTTTGTTTCCAACTCTTTGAAAACCTTCCTTGCGTTCTCTATACATGAGGAGGTCAGAGATCACCAAGCTTATAAGAAACTCCGAAACTGAGACGTGTTTGTGCTGTTTTAGAAATTATTCGCATATTTCAAGCTTCTTTTGGTTTTTGTAGAATGCCTCACATGACTTTTTCTCTTACGAACTTGTTATGTGTCATACTTCAAAGCTATTTTCATTTTTCGATCATTGCCGTATCTGCACATATTGGCTTACATATTTTTAAAATTTTCGCTCAAGCTTTTCCCCATTTTTCAAGCAAGTATCTAAAAGTGGTCTGATAAAATTTCAGCTTCCTCGGAGTGGCTAATGCTTTTTTCTGTACGCAGCTTTTGAACAAAAGAAATAAACTCTATTATTTGACATTGCTTTCGGAGAGCGACAGCTATGAGAAAAATATTTTTTTAGATTTTACATTCACCAGTGTTTGAAGCACACGACCCATAGAGTGATAACCAAGCTCTTAGTGCCCTGGACTTGGTTTTGGAACCTGTTTTGGACCTTGAAGCATGGTTTTCATGCAATAAAACGGATGTAGCAGGAGTATTAAATTTCTTCACAGCTCCTGCCAACATGATGTTTCTGGCAATCCACTAAAGAGCATACCTCATTAATTCCAACGAAAATTACTCAAATTATGTTTATTATTGTTTATAATAACAGCCGATGGCAAGCGAAAGCCAAAAGCTTTTGATGTGCTTTAAAATAACACAAACAACAATTTCAGAGCCGCAAGGCACACTAAAAGTCTAATGAAGTACATTAAAATTTGTGTGTGGCAAACATGACTACATAAATATAAATACTTGTATATTTTGCAAACAAGTTCCCTAATAAACTGGCATATGTTTCAGCAAGTCCATGGTGTGAGTTGTCCTTTATGCATGCTTAAGTGCGTATCTGACTTCTTCTGGGTATCCCTTCTGGCAAAGAAACCAACCCATTAACAAATAAGCTAAAATATAAAATATTTCTTCTTCTTTAATATCTGCATGCACACACACACACAGCCACACGCGCGGCACCGCAACGCAGGTTGATTAAATTTTTGCTAATTTATTAATTAAAATTAATTAATTAAAAGCAACGGCGAAAGTTAAGGCGCCGAACTAGCGAGCTACTCGCCCTAACTTGGTGGAATGGCAAAGGTTAAAAGCTTGAAATATCTTCAGTAACTGAAGCAACAACAATGGATGCTAAACAATGGTTTCAAGGACAAAAACCAGAGACGTACTGTAATTGTAGACGCCAAAATCTCAATATTTTCTCAACTTAAGCAGAAGAAACGCCAAAAATATCAGAGTAAAAATTGGTCAACAGATCATGGAACATCCAACAGCAGATGTTCTGTAAAGTCGAGAACCTAGTGCGAATTAGTAGAATTCAAAAACTGGCTGAACAAGTTTGAGTTTAAATTGCAAAGTGGTCGGAGAACACGAATGAGTAAATCTCACCTGAGAACCCTTTCGCTACCATTACAATGAAGTGGGCTGGAATAGTAAAGCAATAGGGTTGGTAAAATATATTAATAGACAAAATCAGAGCAAAGTACTAATGAGCTTATACGGAAGCATAAAATACTAATCAGAGCACTTGGGAGTACCTAGTCCACGTTTCCTTGGGGCTCTCTTATCAAAATATTTTTGCAGCTACTCGATGTCGAGAATTCCAAAAATTCTGTTATGCTAAAATCCTAATTTTGTTTTGAACAGATAAGGTTGAGCCCTGGAACTGACTCGCTGCGCAGAAGACAAGAGCTAACAATCACAGTACATATTGTAGGTAAAGCTACAAATTGTCGATCTTTATAACATTTATAACAGTAATAGGCCACTATTTATAGTGACAATTCATAGACTTATTGAATTTGGCTCTGCTGCAGTTGGGTCATAGTACCAAAATATAGGCTCCGTGAGTATTGCATACTATTTATAATGTTTCATTAGTATGCTGGAACAAATAAAGAAATCTGGAGAATGCCTGGATTAAGCTATAATCCTTTAACTTCACAGAATTCCTCCTAAAAATCAAAGCAGTTACTGCCAAAATGATAGTGTGTGACTCTATGCTAGCATTAAGCCATATTAAAACTCTTTCTAAATGGGTCAATATTTGGAAACAATATGAAAATAGTTCCATTACCAGTTCTAGTTGTAGATATGGAGCGAGACTGTATACGTGACCGTGAAAAGAAGGCTCGCAGATTTTCTGCTTCCTGCGCAGATACGTCTCTATTTAAATCCAAACCAAATCAAATGTCAAATAGTCACATGAGAAGGGTTATTCTATAACCAATATCACGTACAAAGTGGCTTCAATCATATCGGTCATAATTCTGAACATTCAAAACACTCCTTTGAACTCCTTGGAAAAGGCGAACAACTTAATTCGTGACTGTGCTGACACTATCGAAGTGAATATCAACAGTTCAAGGACCTTCAAAGAAGAAACATCTCCGGGGCTAGGAACACCTCCAGCAAAAATTTTACGCAACGAAATCGCTTTGAAGTAGTCTAAGAAAATGATTTTTCTATTGTGGTAGAGGTTACTATTGGACAATTATTCCTAAAAATTTAGTCTACCTAAACTAGATAAGACTGAATCGGAAAGCGCAGAAACTTTAAAGCTTTACCGCTGTGCTTACAGAACTTACACAATATGCTTACAGAAGCGGGGTCACCAAAAGAGGATTAATATCATAGAATTTGTTAATAATATTTAAACTGCGCATCCAGTTAGCTCTTCGGGAGCTTACAAGACGATTCAAATGGCGTCAGATATCTATTTGAACCTCCTTACTCTTTAAACAACTTTTTATATAAGTCATCTTCACGCTTGGATACCACTTAATCTGAAGCTTCCGGGAAATATAGTCAAGTTGCATTTGTTTTGTTTTTTTTTGCAATTTAGACTTCTTACTCCTTTTTCCGATTGTTTCAAAACCACAAGCACGAAATTTTTTAACGAAAAAGTTTTCTAAAAACTAAATATTTTCAAAAAAATATGTTTTAAAAACGAATACCCTATTCAGCCAATTGAAGGTATCCTCCAAAGCGATAATATTGACATATAACTGTCACTCACTCGATCCTCCCGCCCAGTGATAACACACACACACACACATGCAGCTGCACATATGTATGTGTATGTGTGTGTGGCGATATTTTCAAATAGCCTGCTCTTTTGCAATGCAAATCGAACACAAAACCGCCAATCATGCAAATCTAATGCTCCGAGAAATATGCGCATAATTACGGAACGGCTATTATCCACGCGCCTGCCGCCACAACCGACGTTAGCATAATTATCAAAAACAAAAATAATCGCAACATCAATTTTTTCGCCGCCATTATTTAATATTTTTCGGAGCAGGAAAGCAAAACCGAACACGTAAATTCATTTGTGTTTTCCCACACAAGCGCCGTTTTTTCCTTTGTGTGAATAAATTTGTTGTTATTGTTATGAAAGTGCCAGCAATGCGCTTTCGCAAAACCGCACCGGCATCAACTAAAGTGCGGCGCAGCACCCAGGAGAGGTCAGCAGCAAAACACAAAGCAGCAACGCTAGGCGAAAAGCTGCAACAACAACAACAATGACAACAACATCGCACACATATTACCAATAATGCAACAATAACAAATAGCGGGATCGCACAGCAGGCACGAAGCGCCAGCACTCGGCTGAAAAGCGTTTGCCAGTTATTTCGTAATTAAATTTCGTTAGTTTGCCTATGTGCAACATATGATGTATGTGATGTATTTATTGTTGTTGTTGATGTTGTTGTTGTTTGTATTATTGTTGTTTTTGCTATTATTGATAATAATTTTGGTTAGTTTCTTTTGTGCTAGTGTTTTGCATGCATGAAAATTCCTTAATTTTGTAGCAAAACCACCAACCTCACCCACTCCCCCCCGCGAACGGTAAACGCAAAGGCTCTATAGCGCACACACGCACACACGCACACACACACGCACACACACACACACACTCCAATAAACGAGCGAACCCAAAGCGCATTTGTGCCTTTGTCTGTCATTGTGTGCGTATTATTAAATGCATTGGTGATGGCGTAGTGGCATTTAACTGTTAATTACGCGCAGAAGGCATTTGCACGCGTGTGTGTTTGTATGGATGTGTGTGTGTGTGTGTGGGTGTGTGTGTATGTTTGGGAACCATAAGCCTTCGACAGCCATTAGAAAATAGACAGGGCTGCAGCTAGCGACCACAATGCACATTTGCGCACAGTTTCGCTTACCATTTGCCACTTGCCACAAATAGCTTGCAACTCGCATATTTTAGATATATATACACATTTGTATGTAGTAGTTGCATGTAGTTGTTTAAAATTCGACAATAGATGGTTATGTGCATGCGAGTAAATATGTGGCGGTGAACAGCTGTTGCTATTTTTTGTCGCTTATTAGACATTTTGCTGTTGCACAGACATATTTTGATGTTATTACCATTGATAACGATAATATTTTATGGTGTGAAAGCAAGTCGAAATGGTGGCGGAAGTACAGTGACCAGAGACTGGCAAAAGTCCGTGTACTTTTTTTCTTATTATTCATACTGCCCAACATGTTGCACATTATTATTATTTTTTTTTTTTTTAACTTAAAAGTTGCTTGCAAAACCTTAAAGTGATAAGAAAAACGAAAAAAATTGGAAAAATCGCATTTGCGGAAAATGTTCTACGAATCATTCTAAACAACTTTGCTGAAGAAACTATAGGTCCAAACCCGATTTCGAGCCAGCGATTTTTGAGAAAAAATTTACTTTTAAAGATTTTAAAAATTTGCTAGTCGGTTTTTGAGATATCCGAAAGAATGCTGATACAAGGTGTATTTTATTATTACATTGTATCGATCATTTGTCGGAATCGTCCAGATCGGACAACTATAACATATATCTCCCATACAACATATTACTTAGCGATTATATTTAAATACAAATGGACAGTGCTTTTTTATTCTAATTTAATGTGATAGACTTTTGAATTACGTATGCCAAATCGAATCGAAAACACACCATATAACGGACCTTCCACTGACTTGAAAGTGGACATATCTAATGGTAAGTGAGATAACTTATATGGATATGGATATGGCTTATTTTAACATTGAAATAAAGCAATCGTTGTATCAAAGACGCGGACATTCGATGCATATAAAAGTCTGATTTTTGAGGCTAAAATGTAGAATATATCTTACTCTGGTTTCACCTCACCTTCCTCATCATTCTATCGTGTACCATAAAATATTATCCAATAAATTTTCTAGACAGTTCTGGCACACAAATCTAAGCACACAATATATATAATGTACTATATAAATATATAACAGCGTTTGTGGCGATTAAACAACCGAACGTTCCACTACAATCGGGTCTACCTATAACCCGAATGGACCAGTATTCATATCCGCCTAAGGATTGTTGACTCGATAGCATTTATCAAAACTATTTAGAGAATAATTTGTACAACTGCAATAACAAAAGCAACAACATTAAAAAAGTTGTGAAATTTATCTCTATGTAAAGTAACAGTTTCTCAGATCAGAGATATAAAATTCCAAAATTTCGTTTGCTTTTTCCATTATTTATAGCATTACAACCTACATACATATATCGCAAACAGTGCTGAAATTAAATCGTAGTATACCATAAATACATTCATTACCTGAGCATATACTTTAGGATTCGTCATTTAACCTAACCTCTTAGGAGGTGTATAAACCACAATGAAGAACTCTATAAAAATACACGATTTTTATACTGGTGGCATTTTTATTTAATCTGGTCCTTTACAATTTGTTGTCCGCCTTTATTGGTTACAGCCAAGGGAGCTTTTTTTGTTGCATTTTCCAATACTTTTTCGAGCATCTCGAAGTATTTCAAAAATCGAGACTTTCGACTGCTTCGTATTTGTCTGAAAAAATATGGCCTAATGAAGATTTTGGCGACAAATGCGACAGGCTTCCTAAACACAACCAACTAACTCAGTCTAAGTCTCAGTCAAAGTTAATCGATATTTACATGCCGATAGAAAAGTTGGCGCATCCTATAACTGTGGTGTAACGTGTAGAACATACCATTCATGATCGTCCGGGAGTGCAAATTGCACTGAAGCCTTAATATTCGAGTACAATTAGGTATATAATGAATGTTTGCGTTAGTATTTGACCTCGAGTGAGAGTAGTCATGAATCATTCGATATGTTACCTGTCGTCTCAAGTTAATAATTTCATTTGCCTATCCTCTTATTAATCACCATTGTGCCTGTTACATTCATTCTAACTCAAAATTGAAATTCCTAATGGCGGTTTTAAATAATATCATTATGCACTATCCATATATGTATGTACATATAGCAGTGCGCCAGCGGTCCATGTGAGTGGGGTGTGTGCGTCCGGGTCCGGGTGTGTGTGTGCGTCCTCGTTTGTGTTGAAAATTTGCTTACGCATCTTTTGATTTAATAACAAAATTTCCTGCATATTAAGCATTGTTTTGCCTAACGGTAATTAGCGCATCGTAGAGTATTTTAGATGCAAATGGGCGAAACACAAAAAAAACACCCCCAAAAACAAAACAACAAAACACTTCATGCATGCATAATAATGACTCAGTCGGGTTCGTTGCCATTTGATGTGGCATTAATGGTTATACAAGACTCTTCTTCAATCCGAACGCAACGGCAAAATAAAATTCCTCCGGCATTATATTATTTGTGTTAGAATTTAAACAGTAATTTTACAATGGAGTTGAATTAATAATACTTTACCAAAATATGTGCTACTTGAAAGTTTTCTCCTCTTACTGTTGACGTGTAACCCTTCAAAATCAACATCCAACGTTTGATACCCTAAATTGTGGCATTCAGTTTTATATATAAACCGCCAATATCTACAGAGTTTCTCAAGGTTTCCGCTATGACTCCAGATCCGCTATACTCCATAGAGTAAATTGCTGAAAGGCTCAATAATGCGCTCTTTTAGTATGTTTCAACGCTGTAAAAGTCTTAGCTGTTTCAAGAACTCAAAGTTAATGATCATGTCTTATGTTACCCAGACTCTAATATTAAAGAGAAGTTTAATATCATTTATTGCAAACTCGACGTAATATTTTTACTTCTTAGATATCGAGTGTTTTCAAAAATATTATAACTTAATGAAGTTCCAATTCTAGAGCAGAAACCGAACCTTTTGACCAGCATAAACTAACTTAAGAATTCATAATCACCTAGAAATCATGACAAGTGTCGCCATTACTTGTGATCGGAGCACTCGTAGACTGTCCATACCTCACTTTTTTGGGGAATGTGATCTCGGAACTAGTTCCCTTTGATATCTAAAATCTCCAATTTTCAGAGCCAATAAGGTAGTTGAGTGATTCTCGACAATATCTTTATTAATCTATTTAACTTGAGATTTATGTTGAAGAAAAACTGTAAGAGATGTTTTGACGGCAAAATAAACTTCAAATTAATGTATGCCAAAGGGTTCAAAATAGACTATGTTCTCCGAGAATCTAAATACATCTTCATCAGACTTAGTTATCATATGCCAGGTGAAAGTACCAGACATAGAGAGAGAGAATCTGCAGAGATCTAATGTTAGGCAGTTAGATAGTGCTATTGGAATTGAACTCGATGGATATAGAATTCAGAGCGATGAAGAATTGTAAGATGCCGAAGATGAATTAGCAACTCAACATTTATGGTCATCTATGTACTTACTTAGAATAACATACATGAATCGAGAGAACTTCGCGAGAAACTTACTTCATGAATACGAGGTAGAGGCTACACAATACATCTCAAAATATTAATGCTATAAGATAGGCAGTAATAGCTTGAAGTTGAAATATTAGAATAGTAAAAATATGAAAGTAAAGAAATTTTTAGGAGTATATATCTTCGCATAACCCTAAATCTATCTCAAAATTAATAATTAAGCACTGGTATCTGAAAAATACTACTGGAACTAGGTACTAGGCTGATAGGAGAATGGGTGAATCGCTCGTTGGAATGGATTAGAAGTGCTCTTTTATGTTGGATAACGAAAGGAGTATGAACAAAATAAACAAATCCATTTTCGGGAAGTTTTTAAAAGTACGTAGCATAGCGTAACCCTAAAGACAGCTCGAGGTTAGCATGACTTTGCTGTACTTCTATTCCAATTGGACTTTCGGGAAGCACTTCTAATTAATATCGACCCATAATTTTATTCCAAATCCTCCGCTCGCTAATCGATGCCTTTGTATTTTGGGTTCCTATCACCATAATTTCTATAATTTTAACAGTTATCGCCCAAAAATATCTAACCCAAAATGAGAGAAACTAAAGACATAATCAAATGCAATAAAGCGCGATATTTTAACTCAATCAGTGTAATCGTAATCGAAATCTGCTCGTAAAAGTCACCAATAGAAAATGTTAAAGCCAACAACAATTGCACAATAACAACAGCAACAACAACAGCAACAACAGCAGCAAAAGCACAGCAATAGGAAAATGCTAAACAAGCAAACAAAATGATTTGCCGCAATTAAATTTGCAATTCATATTTTCAGGAGCGTTGACGTGGCGGAAAAAAGGTCAACGCGTCAAAAACTTCAACAATAGTTTACAGGCAGCAGAGTAGACGAGCGCCAACAATAACAATACATAAACAACAAACACAACAAATACAACAAATAATGGACTATAGCAACATGAAGCGCCAGCAGACGTCAGCTCAAGTGTTTGCCCTTGTCATTCGAGCATTCGAACGCCGGCCAAAAGAGTCAGCGCCGAGCTAAACAGTTGTTTGCTGTTGTATAAAAGTGTCCTTGCAACGGGACCTGCTGCTGCTGCCTTATGGCTTGCAAAACGACGGACGGTTGGTCGTCGGGTCTGCATCGACTTGACTTGACTTAACTTGCTTTGCCTACCAACCCAGTAGCAGTCCAACCGCTCGGCGATAGCTATCGCATTCAAATTTTTCATGGCGCTGCTCAAGCGCGGCAACATGAAGTGGCAAGGAGTGCGGAAGTATTGAGAAAGTGGGACAGTAGACGGGTGCAACACTGGAGGTTAGTGGAGATAACAAAACAAGCTCTATAAGGATGGCTCCAATATTGAATGCACTAGATGTAGATATTGTTGTTGTTGTTGCTGTTATTTCTGCTGCAGTGGATTCGTCAAGTGACGCTCAACGATGGTTAGCTATGTTGACGACTATGACGACGAGAACGACAATGACGATGGCCATGGCAAAGTAGTGCAATAATATGCCACAGCAACAACAACAACAACAACACCAATGTCAAACGCGTGACAGCACAGCGCAGGCTAATTTTGTTGCATTTGCAGTGCTTGTTGTTGTTGTTGTTGCTGTTGTTGTTATTATTGTCAATGATGCTGTTAATAATGATGTGCCGCTTTTTGCTGCCTTTACGCTCTCAAGTTCCAATGTCTGCTCGTGGCTGCTGCCGCAGCTTGCTTGCCACGGCAAAGGAAATGTGCGGCGGAGTGGTACGGAGGCGCATTGGCAGGCTGCAATAAAAGTGGTGCTCAGGCAAAATGGAAAATTTATTGCAATGACAGTTATGGGAAATAACAATAATAGGCAAGAGCAAAGGGTTCGCGGCAAAAAATGAAGCGCGGCAAATTAAATACTTCAGTGCTTTGAAGCGGTTAGAGACGCAAATTCGATGGCAAAAGGCAAATGTTGACGACCATCAATGTTGAGGGTGCTCATGAAGATATAACAGCATGATAATTATAATCGTTGATGCTAATAATTTGCCGCTAATATAGTTGTTGTTATTTTAATTTTCATTTAACATGAAGTTCAAGGATATTTCTATTTGTATATGGCTACAAGTAAAGTTGGAAGTGATGAGAGAATCATTTTATTTATTTTCGAAGTAAATTTGTACCCTTGATGTAGCGTAGAAGTTCAAATTTATAAGAGGTTGAAATGTAGAAGCATACTCTGCACATTTCTGAGAAGAAAGGATTTTTCTTGTTTTTTTTTTCATAATTTTTGTTTTGCTTATTGTTGTTAGAAAAATAAAGTAATCTATGCTATAATTTTAGAAATAATTCTTTATATACTTCTGCAATGCTATTCTGCTCTTCTTTTCTTCCTCTTCTCATCCTCCTTTTTCGCATTTTCTTCTTCTTCTCCTGCTTACCCTATTTATTATTTATAATTCAACAATCTCAATGACTTGGAACGAGTCATCATAAATTGTCAACCCAAACTTATCGCGATTACCTCAATCTTTTTATATCACCAGCTGATATCGCATTGAATTATTTATTAGAGCTGGAGTATATATCTCCATCTTACAACGTGTCTTGACCTAGTGAACTTAAGGTGTTAAAAACAGTAGTTAGGTACAAAAAACCTTCAACTATTTACACAACATGTTAAGAGAGTATGAAGAGATTTTATATTAAGTAATAGTAAAAGTAGATAAAGAAGCAGATAGGCAGCAGATATATTATTTTTTATCATTTTATGAGGCATTTTGGTGGCATAACTCACAAACACTCATATTGTTGGAAGTTACTTTCCTTAACATCGGCCGCCTCTCACCTTGCGTTGTCGAATTTCCGAGTGTACTTGGCAATAGTAATCCAATAGTCATTTGGAAGTGGCTTAGTTATTTTTAATTTCTATCCATCAGAAAACGTTAATTCTGTTCGCAGCATTTACAGAAATTGTTCGACATGTTAGTGGATAAAAATTCTGAACACAAAGTGAAAGCTATCAGTCATTCACATACGCATTCACCTCTATTTAATGATCACATAATGCACTATCAAATGGAAGGGTTGGCACATGCTCTGCATGCGTAGAAAAATTAACTCTGCATGACGCTTGCATACTAATTTATTTTGATATTTAAGCTGAATCCAAGCTTCAATTGACTAAAAACCGTTAAGTAAAAACATTACTTTTTATTCCGAAAAACTTATTTATTACATCGCATGGGGATGTAGCTCAGATGGTAGAGCGCTCGCTTAGCATGTGAGAGGTACGGGGATCGATGCCCCGCATCTCCAACAAAGAATTTATTTTTTGTTAATACCAAAGGACCCACTTACTTTTGACCAATATTTTATACGAATGTGAGCAAGCATATGAAATGAGTAAAAATCATAGTTTATTTCAGGATTGTGATAGCGGTTTCTACTTCTTGTGACTCTCAAAATGAACAGTCCTTTTCCACATTGATATTTCGATTTCCTTAGACGAATTAGCCCAAATAATTTTCATTTTTCTCCTTGAAAAATAATATAAGATACGCACTCTTTGAATTGAACATTCAACTGGTATAAAATGAATAGACTAGCATAATCAAACATGGATTGAATAGCAAGTAGTTATTCCACTTTAATAGGATATCCACCAACTCCTTTGCATTGAATTCAACTTAATAACTGCTTTATGTCTTACATATCATACCCAAATTTTTTTGACTAGAGAACAGGCTAGACGTCTATTATTACTTATCCGTAATCTTTTTTTTTTATTTCTTTATGCTCTAAGTCGCTTTATTTAAGAGCAGCAGATGATAATGTACCGGAACTAACAAAACGTTATCGAGACGTTTTTCCAAAATGGCTTCGAGCATACAATTTGTGGCACTCAACTTAAAGTCCCTCTTTCTCTATATTCATCATTCTGCATCATCTCTTTATCTTCCAAGTTAGTTTTATTCAACTAATTCATAGGCCAATAAGTAATTGACTGGCATTAGTTTAAGGAACTTATCTTATAAGTCAATATTCGTAGTCAGGACCTTAGAAGCGTGCTCAAAAACAGAAGCTTTTAGACCACATGACCACTTTTGATACTACCCTATGTTTCGGTAATATTCTATGTTTGATATATTCTTAGTCTTACGAACAACTTCGAGTAAATACCATTCCCATTAGAAAATACCAATTTGTTTTTTTCGTTACGTCGAATTTCACTTGGGAATATTATTAGGTAATACGGTTCCCTATCGTGAGTTCAAACTGGGACGATAAAAATCAGATTCCTTGTGATGCCAACAAACTTCTAAAGATACGTTAAAGAAAAAATCTAAGACTATTGTGAGTTAGCCTTTGAGAAAAGGGGCAGTAAAGAAAGAAGTGTCGAAATGATTCTACCTAATTACATCTTCCAGGCAAATTTTTAAGATTTTTAGCGTTACCGCATGGATACTCATCGAATAATGGCCACTCAGAACCCTCAAAACCAGAGAATTTCTAACCATTTCCATTATTTAATGATAAAGAAATGAGATCGACTGTTCTTTGCTATCCTCAACATCCTCTATGTCGATGTAACCATATAAATCTTATCAGGAAGTAACTGGGGGCAATTTATGGTGATAAAATTTATTTTGATAAAACTTCATCTTTTTTACTTGTTCAATTATCAGGTTCATAAGTTTCATTTGATTTGTCTTACCCCATCTGGTTTACAAAAGTTACCTTCAACAAGGTCCAGAGCTTTGGAAAAGAAATATCGCTGGCATAAGCCAAATCTACATCAGATAACCTGTTTATTCCTTTCGGGTTTATTCGGGTCTGCACCTTCGCCGATCAATCTCTCGTCATGCTGATAGTTTCAACACTCTATCTTTTTGTGTTGGGAATTTTGAGAGATTTGGGAGATTTTGATACTTCTTTCTGGACACTCTCTCAGAATACTATGGGTTCTAATTGAAAAGTTCATGATCATAATGAAATATTGCGCAACACTTTTATGACGACAATAAATAATCACCAAGTATTCTCAGCTGGCTTAGAGCAAACCCTAGTTGAATTGCTTCATAATTGATTTTAAGTGCCAAATTTAAAAATATTCACTCCATGTAAGGCCCCGAAAATACTTATTAAATCAATATTTAATTTTATTGCTAAGTAGATCAACACTAAGCATCGCTTTTCAATACTTTAAATGCAATACTTATGCCACACTCATGCACAGCCAACACGCGTTACACCAATACAAACGTACACAAACGAAGCCACAAGAGAATTACTACTACAAATGGGAAAAAATTTCAAGAGGATTAAATAAATCCCAAATCTGATAAGGATTTATTGCAATTACAGCCCACTTCAGCGAACGCAAATGTCGGCATACCACGCCACATATATGCATGCATAAGAGTAAATACAAGCGAAGCCGCACAATAAAAATACTGGCACATATGAACTAGCATATACTGGTATATATATATGTATATGTTTGGTATAGGCCAATGCACGCCATTGTCACCAACCGGGCGAACTGATGTGACTAAACATATTTTTTGTGCCATACTAAGCGCATGTAGTACTCTGCATATATATATATATGTATATATGTATATACATATGTGCTTATACCATATTAAAGTGTATATGTATGTACATATACATATCTATCTCTATATATTAACAACCACATATACGTTTGCGGTCTGCCTTGTTATTAATGCTTTCCATGCCGCAGAGCTGAACCAACCCTCCCACTAAACGACCCCCTCACCCACATCGACAGACCATCTGTGTATTGAGTACAATCGCTAGTTGGCAACTGACCGTATCATAATAATGGTATGGAATTTTTATTTAAGTAACTGTATCAGCACAATGTCTTCATGGCACAATAAGAGTACAACTACAACAACAAAGCGGAAAGATGAAGCAAAAAACCACCTACGGACAATTGGAGTACATTAAATAGTTAGACGCTGACCGGTAGTGAGTGAAAAAAAAAATTATTGACGCTTGCACTCATACACTCCCACACATACTCATTAATATTATATTTGCACTGAGGATTTATTAAAACGTCAAATGGCAGGATCAATTGCGCTAAGAGTGCAGAGTGAGTGCTTCAAGCTCAAGTGTGCTGTGCATTTAATAGTTCTATGATACATACAAACGCATCTACATGCTTATATACACAATACTTATATACCATCTTAAGTCCATTATAGTTGCATTAATTTCTATATGTACAGTATATGCTTCGACGCTCTCATACTTAGGCACATGTTCGTCAATAGAACTAATGGCGAATTGGAATTTAGTGACACTTATTCTTTGTCAGGTGTTCGAACAATGGTTGAGAAGGACCTTGTCAGCAGAAATCCACAATTTAGCTCAATGACTTCAGCTAATTTCAGTGAGTCAGCTAAATGTGGTAGCTGGTTTGAGTTATTAGCTGTCTTTAATTCGCCAAACGTTAGAGAGTAGCGAATCGAACAAACAATACTAGTTGCTTTTTTTCCACTCTACATGTTGAAGAGCTGACTTAGCTGCTTCTGTTATATATCATATGTTCCCAACTCCCATACTCTTTATTACTCTATTACTACCCTTCACAACACTATCTAGTTCAATAAATACTGAGATAGTTAACCTTGAATAACTTCAAGATATTAAATATGCTTGGGACCAATGTTGAATGTTTTAAAATTAAATCAGCCTAGACTAACACATCAGGTCCCACAACTAATGGACAATCAGATCTCCGACGCCACAGAGTGTGCAAACGAAATCAATTTGGAGACGCATTATTCATCAATTGAGTCAGAATAAGCTATGGCAACTTCCATGGGTGTTATATCTAGAAGTGTATTCTGGGATCTGAGATCCCTAGTTAATGACAAAGCTACAGTCATAATTAAGAAACTTAAAAGGGAGTAATTCTGAACATGTACTTAGAATAGAACTAGATCAAATTGACCACACTCTGATCAGGAAGAATTAGCTACCGAAGAAGAAGAAATATAAAAGCGAAAGTTTTCGTTAATTTCGGATTTAAGAAAACCCTGTAGGGCCAAGGAGAGTGCAAGGCAATGAAGTAAACTGCAGCATTCGAAGAAAAATTCGTCCGATAGTGACGGTTTAGAACCAATATGAGAGCAGTGGCATCATTAGTACATGTTTTCTTTATTCATATGAAGCTGGAGGCGCCATTTTCATTCAGTATTACCGCTACAGAGGGATGATAAATAATTTTTTTTTAAATAAAATTATAGTTATTGATTTGGACGACCCTTGGTTTTAGCTGTAAGATGCATCAATTCAAAAACTCTTACTTGGCGACATCGCTCTTTTGTGAGATAGTCATGAAGGACCGATATTATGCATATAATGTATAAGCTATCCATAAAATTAAAGCTTGATGTCAAGCACTATATTAATCACGCTGCAGTCGCCGATTTCGATTGACTAATTCGAAAATTACCCGAACTAGGTCAGACTAGGCAAAGTGGAAGGGAAGTAATGCTGTTCAGACTTATCATAAACCTTCCTTCAGATATACATTAAGTACTGCAATGTTATATTTGTATTCGTATCGATAATTCTGTCTTTTATATATAATATATATTAATGTAAATGTGCAAATGTCCTAACCTATTAATTATTTCGCAGCGAAGTGTGCGCATTCTTTGTAGCTTAAAGCACTTCTCTGGCGCTTTTGTATGGCAGAGCTCTCTACACCTACAATAAAGGTAAAAAGCATACACTCAATATATTCTCAGCTCAGCATATATATACATCTAATATATTCCCTATACATGTGTATATATGCAACAATATTCAACAACAATTGTATTTATTTACTAATTTGTCTTCGGCAAAGCATCGCAAATGCCGTGACTTGCATTGTCAGCTCTCCAATTGCTTTTTAGGCTACCTTTCCGTTGTGATGCCGCGTGCGGTTTGCCAATTTCTTTCCTCTCAAATTGAGCTGTCAACTCGCTCGTACATTATTGCGAGTTACTTCTAAAAGCGTGTGGTTAGGGAGAATGTCAATATTGTTGTTTCATTTTCGTTTTTGTGTCGTTTTTTATTATTGTTGTTGTTGTTGTTCATTGTGTGTTTCATTGTAGTTTGGCGTTATTCCCATTTAGTGTTTGTCACTTGTAGCGCTTGTAATTGTTAAACCACAATCGTGTGACAAATTAACGCTCAACAATTTATTGCCCAACTCCTCTATGCCGCCTCCTCTATCGGACGTGTCGTATTACCAGTCTGGCCAATCCACTGATGAAGATCTATGTTGGATTTGTGAAGATAAACGAGTATTTTTGCACAAATGTGACAATCGGTTTCCACTTAATTTCATTCGGTTAGCATGCATACAAGCTGTTGCTTCGGTATGTCCTTGGGGTATCCTTCGAGCTTGTAAGTTTACTTATATCTAGAAACCGCTTGTAATACATGTGTGTGTGTGTGTGTGTGTGGCCATGAAATTGAATAACGAATATTGCTACTCTTAATCCTCAAGAAAAGACTACATCCAAGACTGTGGGGCATAAAAATTGCCAGTCTGATTTCAATCTGAACATTCGGAGTGACCTCAAAGCGCCTTCTTACACAGTCTAATGCATGCAAATGCCGCTGTTATTAATTGGCTGGATAACTTTTAGGTTCGGAAGCAAACTAAGGCGATGCAGGATAGCTTCTTTAAGAACATAGAATTGGAACTGACATATCTTCAATTCAATGAAAGTTTCTATTCCAGAGCTGCAGATACTTTTGTTTGATATTTATTGACGGTGAAACCTTAGCGATCAAAACACAATATGTATCAATCTCATAAGTAGACAGTAGTCTGATAGTAGTCGCTTAAGCCGTAAAGAAAAGTAGACGAGTAAGTAGTAAGATCATAAATATTCAAGCTGGAACCAACTAGCGACAGAAAGTGTTGCAATAATTGAAGTTATTTGGGATCTCCGCGAAATATTATTCCTCGAAAGGCACTAAAATATTGACACACACCAAGTATTAAATATATGAGTAACATTTCAGTAACCTTAGATCTACACTCACCCGATACATTTACCAAATAGTATCCAAAAAATCACTCTAACCTCAAGCAGAGACAATTTAATTTCCGTCACTTAGTTAATAAACCAAACAACAACAACAAAAATGATAGCACATGAAAAAAAAAACAAAAGCGAAATGTGTTGTAGCAATCTAGCATTTTACCACACATTCATGCTTCACTTGACTTTTGACCAACACGGAAGCATGACCGCCATACACACACACGCACACACTTGCGCATACGTTTGAATAGCATGCTGTTCTCCGATTAGCGCCTGCTGTTGCCGCCTCAAAGGGCAGCGGCGAAAGCGTTGGGCCAATATGAGGCGAGAGCAAAGTGTTTCGATTGAGGAAATCGAGCGAACAAGTGGCAAAATTGTAGGAAAGAATATATATGTGTATATTGGGTAGGTCCTTAAATGTGGGAAGAAAGTTTGATTTGTAGGTTTTTCAAAATACAAGCTATAAATCTTTACATTTTGGAAAAGGAATCGCGCAATGAAATTAAGGCGCATTCAGATGCTGTGTACGGTATACGGTAACTCTTAAAAGTTAGTTTAACGAGTTTCAACATGGTAACTTTTTCCTCGTAAAAACCTCGTAATGGCAGACCGCGTGCGCGAAGGTGCGCGAAATAGCTATGGGCAAGCTATCAGCGCGATGTATGCCGCATTTTCCCACTCTGAACAACATGCATAACCCTGAGAGAATTTCACAGTAGTATTTGACGTTGTTTGGTCATAATCCGAAGGACTTTCCGCACCGTTTTGCGACCATCGACGGAGCATGAATCCACAGGTACACACAAGAGACCGAGCAATAGTCGAAACTGTGGACTTCACCTGCCGAACTTGCTCCGAAGAAGGCGAAGGCTGTCTTATTGACCAAAAATGTGATGGCCACCGTTTTCTTGGAATCAGAAGGTGTGATCTACATCGATTACTTGAAAAATAAAAACACAAAACGGTCAGAGGAACTATGCCGAATTATTTGGCCTGTTCGGCCTTGATTTGCAGAACAAACGGTCCCATTTGATTAAGGAAAGAGTGCCATTTCACCACGGCAACGCCCCGCTCACTCCACTGCCTTGGCTAAATTGACCCATTGAACTATTTCCACTCTCCAGATTTGGTCCCGTGTGCCTTTTTTTTTCAAACTTGAAATAGTCACTCGCCGGGCAAAAATTTGAGTCGAGTGAAGAGATTATCGTCGCCACGAAGACCCACTTTGCAGATGTCAAGAAAAAGTATATTTCATATGGACCAAAGGAGCATCGCTGGGTCGAGTGCATCGCACTAAAAGGAAACTATATTGATTTTTCCAACCATTTCTCCATTATTTTCGTCTTTCTTTTGAAGTCTAATTACTTACCGGACCGCCCTCGTAGTCCATATGTAGAGTTTTGTAGGGTAGTCTAAACTCGGTGGCAAGTCTTAACATTCTTCAAAATGTTCACTGATTTACATTTGATGTCCTGCATATTCTGCATTTGACTTTTTAATGACCACCCTAATGTGTATGTATGTATGTATGAATATTGGAAAACACTACAAACTACGACTTGATCAACTTTAACACAGGATATGTGCGTGGAATAGCAGAAGCCAGCCGGGCACTTCAATGAGCATGTTGCGCCGAGCGTTGTGTGGAATTAAGAAGTGACTGCTTTTCAAAGTTTTCAACTGCTTTAAAGCGTGTTAAATGCCACACATGCACACATACACACACACACACACACAGCCACACATACCCACAAGGAGCTGCGCTGCGCTTACACGTGCGGTTGAGTATGGGAATTTAACTGTGCATGTGAATTCTTGCACACACACTTACACTCACAAACACTGGCAAGCACACAGCGTCAAACAGCTAGCGCAACAACAATGGCAACAACAGCAACAGCAACAGCGCGTCTAGGAGGCAAGTGACTTGCTTGCGGTTTAGCTCCGCATCGGCCGAGTTGTGTCGGCAATATTTATGACCCGCCTGGGTACAGCAACACGCCCGCCATCACACACACCAATTTAAAGCCAACGAGAAACGGGCGAGCCTAGGCGAAACGCTGGTGGGCGTGCGTGCGTGCGTGCGTGAGAGTGTGTGTGCGCGGGGCAACCACATTTGTGTTTGCTAGTGGCGTGACCTGATATCGAATTACTTCAGTTTTAGTTTCCTTTCGAATTGGAAAATGACTACATGACTGCGCCATTAGCAGCAATACAAAATTCTAAACACACACATACACACACACACACACACGTATATATACGAGTATATACCGCAGAAGACGCCGAAGTGCGTGTGTGCGTGTATGGACAGCAAAATCAGAGGGCGTTACTAGCCTATCGCCTCGCAACGCAAGTGCCTTAGCGCTGCGAACGGCGACACACACACACACATACGCACACAATCACACCAAATGGGCGCACATACACACATTCACACACACTCACACACATGTACGCCGATGATTTCTAATATTGTATGGCTCACGGCAACGGTTATGTTTATTTTATCAAGCAAGTAAATTGATTTGATTTCCGCCTAACAGGTGATTTCCGTAGCACACTTTCGAAGCGATTGGCTTGGGTGTTGATGCGTGCACACAAACACATGTACATGTAGGTGTATGTGTTTGTGCAAATATTCACCTACTATAAATATGCCCAACTTTGTTAACGCCCATTGTTTGTCGGCTGGTGAGTGTTGCGTTGTGATTGCATTTTTTATGCGCTGTTGAATTACTTACTGCTTTGCATTATTAATATTTTAGTGTGTTTGGTGGTGATTTGTTTTTTTTTTTTTTGGTTTTTACATTTGGCTCTGTGGGTTATATATTAAGTGCAATGCATCGACACTCTAGTGGAAATAGACATGCTCATTACTTAAATTAAACTCACTTACCAGGACAGTACAACATATATATATACATACATACGTTTGATTTTGCCGGGCCAGCTTTCACGATGTATAGAAACCTACAGTTATAATCAGATATTTATTGGAGTAAATTGCTAAATCCTGGTTCACAGCAGTCTATTAGTTTCGAAACGTCTCGACGAAGCTTTATTGCTAATCATAATCAGGTCAAAAAGCGAAAGGAAAGGAAAGAAAGGAAAGATTTTTTTTTCTCCTTATGAGAAAGCTTCTGCTATAATGCATCAACCTCTCGGAACTCGCTTAAAGACTTCACAATTAGTTCCATGACGTCATAAAAACATATATCAAATATAAGAAATAAAGGGTCTACCTTGCAAAATAGTTCGCGCTACTTTCTTCACGAAGTCAAAATCATACTTCGTGATTTTCACACGAGAGTTCGTAACGAAGGCAATATTTGTCCACGGATACCACAGAAAGTCGGTGATTATGATATATTCCCGTAACACAACCCACCGATGTTTGTAACTTCTGGTATAAGAAAATACATCGAGCTGCTGGGTTATTTCCAGATCGAGAATTATTCGACTAACTTGAATCGTGAAATTAACCTATCGTTCTTTGCGTAACGCTATCGAATGAGCGATTGAGCTCCAAAGTCTGGAATTGCTCTGTTTTTAATATATGGTCACGCTATGATCGTATACACCGCGAGCGAGAAGGATTGCAAAGAACAGTATATTTGTCGAACATGAAAGAGAGTAGCCGAAATGAGGGATTAAAAAGGTTTGAAAAGTGTGCGGACAGAAAGCATGCCGAAAATTCTATGAAAATATGAGAATAATGAAAAAATATATGTATGGCGTTTCAAGACCAAAGCAAGTCCTGACAAATTTAGAGAATAGATCTGGCAAGTGTAGTTCAGTTCTTGTTTAAATGAGAGAGAGAGAGCACTTCTTCAAACAACTGATTAACAAGAGAAAGGAATCGAAGATGAATATTAAAGATGCAGAGGCAGAGAAGCTATGTTATTAAACCCGGCCGTGAAGTGCATCCCGTGAATTTGGAATTTAAGTATTATAATCAACCCACACTTATAAAGTTCAATTCAATCCTTGATAACAATATCTGTAGCATCTGTAGAAACATCAACATCATCAACATAGTTCAGCAAGCGCACTTTGAGTTGTTGTAAGGAATCTTTTCCAATAATAGCAATCGAATCACCGACCCATATTGCTCTTTTTCCATTTTTTTCCAAAAATCCGCGAACACGAACACCTTGTCTCAAAATTACGATTCCGTTTCGATTTATAATAGCCACATACAAGCATGTACTTCATGATAATAAATATCTCTGCTCTACAAAGAACACCTTGCAATTGTATTCTTAAATTGTCAATAAACTGTACCTGTATATATAAATGTACCTTTATTTAAATTAATTTCTGGACGCAATAATTTTAGTTGCAAACTGATTTCTCTAACCTAATTCTCTTTTAACTTCATTTATTGAACGATTAAACTTTATTTATTGTTCAGATCGGAATGAGAGAATAAATCTAGTAATCAAAAATTTAAGCAAAAATTCCTCTTGCGACCTCTTTTGGAGATGCGGGGCATCGATCCCCGTACCTCTCACATGCTAAGCGAGCGCTCTACCATCTGAGCTACATCCCCAACTTATTCTATATAATTTGCTTAAATATTTATTGTGTGTATTTCTTCTTTTAAGCCACTACTTGAAATCCGGTAATACGTTAATTAAAATGCAGTTACCGTTTCTGTAATCGAAGCGAATATAGTTGAAAGCATAAGTGGCTATTTAGTCGAATTTGGGTTTTAATATTTTAGTCACGAAACTTTTTACAGACTTAAGGTAAATTAATGAATTCATTTCGATAACCGTCTCAGCGGTTATTTCTGCTAACTGGCAGCGATTCCAAATAACAAGCGGAGCTCGATTATACTGCACTTAATGTATACAATAAAATAAAGGCCACTCTCAATCTTAATTCCGAATTCTTCTGCGAAAGAATAATTAGCACACCTGGACCCGTGCCATTGTGAAAAGTGAAGATATCTAAGATATTCTTCTTCCTCCAAGTGGACAGTTAACGGAAAAATTCGCTCTCAATAAAAGAAACACACACTTGAAATCATCAACCAATTCATTATGTAGATAAATTTCAAATTTATTAAAAGATAGAAATACTTAGTCTATTTACAGTATTTTTTAATTTTTTATAAAATATTTGTTAATTGCTTTAATAATCTGTATAACTTAATATTCATTTGTTTCACTCCTCCTCATTCCACCACTTGCTTGTCCGTTTTTACAACCTCATCGCCATTTTCACCGATATCATCGTAATTCTCCCATATATACTCGATAGTTGGTACAGCAACATCATTTACAGGATTCAAAAAATAATTGCAATCACAGCTGTAAGGATGTTGCATGTTGAAACTGTTGTAACCAGCTGAATGTGGTGGCCAAGAGAAAGGTGGATACCTGCGAAAAGGTGGCAGCAATTTCATTCGATTTCGTCGTGACTTCAGCAATTTCCTCCTCAATTCCGGCAAATCTTCAATACTGACTGCGCGTATAGCATCAGGTTTTGTTAGACTTATTGCGGGGTCCTTGGCGTCTGACACTTCATTTAAAAATGCCGAATTCAATAACGCTTCATTGTGCGGAATGTCTACACAATCAAGTGTCTTGGGATGCGCCGAAGAACGTTCACGACTTTTAGGCTGCCGGGATTTTAGTCCGCCATTAGCGTTTTCATTGGATTGTTCTGTTTCGATTTCTGTTTCGGATTCTGATTCTGATTGGATACCGGAGTCGGTAAGCGGTAGCGTTGGGTGGAGTTCTGTAATGAAATAATAGAACTCATTTGTAATTAGTATTATGCTGATAACTATATTGAATTAACTTTCAAAGTTTTAGCGTTTTCCTCTTTTGATGGAACAAAAAAATACTTTAGCCTACGGACATATTCCGACAGTTCTGCCGGATCATACAGTTTCATTTTTTTTCGAATAAAGTTTAATGCGGAAATATATTTTTATTGACAAATTTACTGTTATGTAATCCCAATCGCTGACCGCGCATGTCTACTTTAACAAACTTGAAAATAGTTCACGTTAATACAAATTACTAAAGACCGATCCACTTATTAATTGCCTTTAGACTCATAATCCTTGGAGCTGCAGCAAAAATTCTGTATTTTGATACGAATTTAACTTAATTTATGGACAGAAATACATAAACGTTCATACTTTAATCTTGTTGCTTTTACACTTCTTGGGTTTTTGGATTAAACCCTCCTGCATACCCTGGATGGATAAATAAATTTATAATTTCTTTGGTAAATAATATTCTTTTTGAATAAAAAATGTTTTGCTGATAGAAAACTTGTTTGCTACATAGCAAAGCATATTTACAGATCCACAGGTACAGTATCTTTTCTTCTAATCTCTAATTCTTCTAATCTTTTCTTTTATACCCCGGACAGTAAGGTTTCAACACCAATCAAAATATAATGCAACAACTACACGAACCAGTTACCAGAACAGTCAGCTCTAAATAACAGACACGCCAACTCGACAGCATCCCTCAAATTATTTGGGAAAGAAACAACAACGAACCGCTAATATGACGTCATTTTAGAGCAGACGTAGCTTTATACAAAAATATTGAAGGCATTCATTGAGATAACCAACACGTAGCGAATCCAAGGACATTGTCCCTATGTTAGGGTTATGTTAAGCCTATAGTTCTCATCGGAAATCGGAAAAGAATCTGAATATATCATAAAAAGTGTCAGTAGAAAAGTAATTTTACACCCAAATTTTATTTAGAATCAAATCTTCTCTCTAATTGGATTTGTTTGTCAGTAATACAAACCATTGTGTCAAACTTGTTATAACGTATTAAAAGTATTATAGTCTAAAAGAAAGTAAAAGGAACTTTTTCCCCAAGCCTCGTCTGCTTTATTGGTACGTAAAGCCGCTTAATGTATAAAAGCTACCCATTCCCCGATAGATGCCACTGTAGTCAAAACTTTTTGTACTAGCGGCATCTGCCGTCTGATATTCCTCACACTTAATTAAATAGCAATTTTATAAAAAGTAATAAAAAAACAGAAACAGATAAGGTTCAAGATAGGCTTGCATATATTCATGAGACACTTTGTTACTATTTCAACATAACAATTGAAAGTTTCCCTAAGAAAAATATCTAGACAACATACAAATATTTCACTCACTTAATAACAGGTCCTTTAATCCCTCCTTTAAACGTTTTCGCGCTTCCGGATCATCATTTCTTGCTGCTACATGTTTCGATCCTTTAAAAATATAGTGAAATTTGAATTCGAGTTTTTAATTTAATTTTAAAACACTTTTCACACTCATCATTTCACTCACTTTCTTGTTGTTTAACTCCATCACGCACTTTCAAATCTGATTGCACCGCTAGCAACATTCTGTGCTTATGATCGTAAACTTTTCCATTGTTCTCGCTTTCCGACTCGTGCACAGCCTCGGTATTATTCGGCAGAAGCGGCAAAAGCGGCAAAGCGAAATTCGTTTCATTGAACTGTGAATTTAATTGTGGATTTCTCTTTGCTGGTCTTGCAAAATTCTTCACTGCTGGTGCAACTGTCGTGGCAGCAGTGGTTTGCCACTTCGCTGGCTGTCGCAATCTCGGAACACCAAAATTTCCGCGCACACAAAGGCAACACAAAACGAAGACAAAATTAATCGCTTTCATGCTGATAATTAGTATCGCGAAGACTTCTAATATTTTCTAAGCAACGAATCACACACAAATTAACAATTACCGCTAGCTGGTGGCGCACGTCTTAAGTGAACACCAAGTTGCACGAGTTTCTTTGCTAGCAATGTGACAATTGGCGTCTTGACGCTACTATTTATGCCGATCTATGAAAATTAGATACGTGATATGTTTGCGATTTTCTGCACCAAAGTTTGGCTCATGCAAAATGAGAAGATGCTGATTAACTGATGAGTCAATGGACTGCTTGTTGTCTTTACTGCTTGCAGATAGTCATTTGTATCTTTGTTCTTATACAGAAACCGAAAATTTATTTGAAAGATTATCAGAACACTTAAAAAGTCAAAAAAGAACTTTTACCCACCTACAAGTTGGGCCAATGCATCACAAAGTGAAATGGAGCTAACTCATGTGCTGACCTTCAAAATGTCTAATCTCAAGTTTTCCTTTTCTTCCACTTCCTTACTTCTTTGGCACGTTTATGGTAAATTGTTTCTATGCAGAGGTAAATATACATGGATATCTACATCTATCCATTATCCACATACAGACATATAATTTGAACTCGCCAGTAACGCGCCTATTCATGGCCTCCAGCATATTACCATTACCTTGACGTACTCCCACATTGATCTAGTGGTCTAATGAAGTCAAATTTCACGATCTAGGTATTAGCCAATTATCGGGCATTTAATGTTCAAAAGTTCGTCTGAATAAAGTGGTGGCTTCACGTGCTGTATGACTCCGATACCGTATGGCTTAAAACTAAACACTTATGGTACTTAGAAGATTGACATTGATGAGGGGAACCAACAAGTTTCGAATTATTTGCCTGTAACACTCGCATTTGACGGGGAGAGGTGCCTGAAGAGTTTCTTCAGTATTCAGTTTCATCGCTGATGTCTTTGAAGCAAAGAATCCGAAATTCGGAAATGTATTTCCATGATTTTTAATAATTGTATCGGTCTTTGCGTAGTAATTTTCAAAAGTATTGTATAACATTGAACATAAATATCAACACATGTGTCAACTTTGACAGATATCCCTCTAGGAAATTCTGTAACTCTAAAAAAACACCCTATACACGATCAGCGGCTCTGATTTTAAGTTACATATAATTATTACAGAGGTCATTTAATTATACAGAGTTGCTACTTAGTTGCTTGTCCACGCATCTACCCTTCTTTGCTTTTATCCGACAAATGAACAAATACGTCGTGTGGATTTCAAGCCTATTCTGAAAAAGTAATGGATTTTTGAAAAGCTTTTTCAACAGAAATGATTAAAAAGTTCGAGCTTTAATATTGTCTGCCTAAAGACAACTAGTTACTGACCAAAAAAAAAATAGTCTAAAATTAATTTAAGCCCACAATTCTCCGATTCACTGACACTTACTTTTATACCAAGTATATTTGCTGTTGTCCGGTAAACTTATAATAAATTTGGAACTTTGCCGGTTAAATTCGGAAATATAGTTAAACGAATTGAAGTCATACATTCCAATTTCCGAATAACTTGGGCTAGTAGACAAATGTTCACCTCAATCGGCAAAATACTACACTCATGTCAAGCATTGTTGTTTTAACGTTAACTATTTTAAGAAGTTGATACTAACCATTGGTAGTTGGCACTGTCTTTCCTTTACATTTTATACCCATATAACCGGAGGCTCGCAGCATACAGACCCTGTCTTCTTGGCAAATTGGAACTTAGTATTGTCGAAACTGCTCCGAAGGACTAACAACTAGAATGATCTTTAACTTGCTCCTTAAGGAGAAAGTTTGAGAAGCTTACTACGTAGGAATGTTAAGAATAGTTTTAATATGTAATTGTTATTTACATTGACCTGTGACCCACGGAGTACACTATGACC
The DNA here is from genome assembly GCA_021498325.1 of Bactrocera minax. NCBI lineage: Eukaryota > Metazoa > Arthropoda > Insecta > Diptera > Tephritidae > Bactrocera > Bactrocera minax. The sequence continues at coordinate 1,507,495 of JAKEEE010000043.1, read as the reverse complement.
CACGGAGATACTACATATCTGAAACTATCGATGAGTCCATTGGCAAAATATTTTGCCTTAAAAATTATGACTTAAAATAGATGCATTTCTTATAACGGAAGCCTCCCTATCGGAATATCTGCCCGATAACAGAATAATTCAATGAACAGCTTTTAAAAAACTGATCTTTCTCAGTGATATTCTCCACTGGATACGAAATAATAGGATGTCATTCCAGCACAAAGTTAGTATTATAAAAGCGATTTGGGTTTTGAAATTGTTTTAAGATTTCTTTTAATGCATGAAATTATAAAAATTGTGTATAAGATTATTTTCTTTATAAAGGAACTAAGATAGCAAGACAATTTGAGTCAAAACCGCCACTTGATTCGATGTTCTAATCCAAATTCACTACCAATTCTATTAGATTCTTTCTAAAGTCTTTGGGGACATTCCAAATATAAGAACAGTAGAAAACCCGGTAGCGGCAGTAATAGTAATAATTTTATTCCTTTCAGGGCATCGCACAGGAAATTGATTTTATAATGTTGAAGTCCATGTGAGTCAAGATAAAAATTTGTTGACTCATAGTTATATATCACCAGACCATTTATTTCAGTAACGACTACATTTAAAACAATAAAACTTACTTTTCCACTTACAATTTATTTACATTTATTTAATATTATTAAAAACAAATTACACATTTTAATATTATATACTTGTATCTACCGTTAAAAACCATCAAACTCTACCCAATATCGTGCAGCTAATATAATATAATTTAATTCTCTTCGGAGCTAAAATCTGACCACGCATTATCAAAGTCAGATTCATACTCATGGTCCAGGTCCCGAATATGACTCAGCGAAAACGGCAAGCGTGATGATTTTTTAGCCGGACCCGTTCTCGTCTTCGATCGCTGACGCTTTCGTTTATTCCTAGACGAACGCGTCTGTGAGAATCCATTGTTTGTTAAAACTAGTTTTTGGTTTTTAGGCAAGGTTGAACTTCCCGTTAAGACTACGCCTTCGTCGTCTACATCTTCGCATAAGATCGGTTGAATATAAGCAATTGGTTTGCGTTGCTCCTTCCGTATGATCCATGGAAATGTCGGCGGCACATAATGAGGCACAATATTTACACACTTGTTATTGGGTTGGAGTTCTATTCGTTTTTTTTTTTTTTTTTTTTTAAAAAATGGACTTTCATAATTTTATTAAAATTAAATGGTAAAAAGCACTTACTCTTTAAAATTTCCTTAAGCATCGTTGCATCGATCAGCAATGTCTCATTTGATTTATTGATAATTGATTTATTCTCCGCATCATTGTCGCTTGCTGAGGGCTGGCCTACAGTAGAAGCTGTTGCGAAAACTTTCAATCTTTTCTATTTTATAATTTGTAAAACAACAACAAGCATTTACCTTGTTGTGGATCCTTAACATTGCGTACATTCACATCCGACAGTACAACCAGCAGTATCTTGTGCTTCTGATCGTAGATGCTGGTGTTATTGCTATTGACGCCGTTGGTGTTTTCAGTTACATTGTCAGGCGCTGCCATTGCGGACGTTGTAGCCACACTTGGCGCTAATGTTGTTGTAGACGTGGTTATATCAAGCAAGCCTTGAGCAGGTCCAAGTTTCTTTGTCTTATTGAAGGCTGTAGCAACATCGGTGCGCCAGTTGAGACAAAAACAGCCAAATAAAAGATAAAACACTTTCATATCGGTTTTAAAAACAAACGGTAATTATAATTTATCGAAACCAAGCGACACTTTAATGTTGCAACAAATGATTCTTTCAATGAAATAACAGTTTGTCGCTCATACTTTAACTATTTATAATATATTTATGGTTTTCTTAGACGTGATTTGTTTGTGATTCGAGAAAATATGCTATTATGTAAACTAGAGTCTGATAATTGCGCTGTCAATGGCCTGTATGGTGTGGGCTACTGCTCACTTTTTTGTTGCAAACACTTTTTGCTTATTTTTATTTATTCACCTTTATAGTTTTTATTATGAAGCAAAGTGTTCGAAGAAAATCTAACATATATGTATAAGTGTATACATCAGTGTATACATCTGTACAATAAATATTATATATTAATTTCAGCTCAGATTAGTACAATAATCACTGCAGCGACACTCAAACTGTGATCTTTCACTCACTACAATATTTACTGCCTTCCAAACTTTTACTGTAGAGCTTTGAAAGCTTTGATACACAGTTTTTCAAATTATGCCAAGCCAGCAAGCCATTAAATGAAAACGGGACTTCAAAAGTAGTAAAATGTGTGTTAACGGGATTCAAAAAAATATATATGTGTGGATAAGTAATTCTATGTAAGTTACTTGTCGACTCCAAAACTACTTTATCGTTTTTTCAAAGGTTATGGCTATACTTTACCTTGATACCTCATCGGTTCCCGAGTTATAGGTCTAAATTTGGATATCAACTAAGTATATAAAATAGCATTTTCAAACAAAAAGTGGAAGAATTAAAGCAAACCGAGTATCGAACAAGGCATATTTTGGGAATCTATAATTGTAAGTAAAAATTAACTAAATTTAAAAAATTAAATTAAATTAAAAATTAAATTAATTTAAAAAAAGTAATTATAAAGGATTAGAACTGATTGGTCTGAAGTATTTAGTACAAAAAATTTTTGATAGTTTTTAAATAATTATTATGATACACATATTCTGTAGAATTCGGAATTGGAATGTCTGGGGTCTACTATATTTTAAATAAAGATCCATTCATTACACTTTTGTAGGTTGCATTTCCCCCAAGTTGACATTTTAAACTTGGACTGCTAAAGAAGTTCTTTAAGAAATCAGAACTCTTGTGGCTAGATCTAATGTGTCGACAAAGTGCCTTGAACCCATCACAAATATGCTTAGGCATTTCTATTTCTATTCCAACTAATTCATTTGAATGGCCTGAAGGTATGATATCCAAGGTGTTTTTAGCCTTGAACTCGTATATGTGTGGCAGTCAAGAAGGAAATTTTGGAATGATTATACCTCACCTTCCTCCAAAAAAACTACTACAACTAGCATCCAATAAGATTTTTAACATTACCGCATGGAGGATGATTGGTCAATACTCAATTAAAGGCACCACAACTAGAGAAACCCGAACTTTGCTGAGGGCGAAGAGACCTCTTACGATTTACGTCGGCCAAAAATATCTTGCAGCAACGCAAGTGCTTAAGGCTCGCAAAGCTCAGGTGAGCGCATGAAAAAGGCTTTCCTTGGGTCTTTGTTAAGATCTAAAGTAAGGTGAGTATCTGGCAAAAGCCCAATTAATTATTTTAATCGTAGCAGGCTAATTCCGCAACAGTTAGCACAATTTGTAGGATCTCCTCAGTTCTTCGTTGTCTTACTAGCTTTCTCCATTAGGTCCACGCGATCAGTTAACAAAAACATCAAACAACAAATCTGGACGACACTCGAATTCATCAGAAAAGCCTAGACAATAAAATGCCAATGTATGAGTGTTGTCCTTTAAAAGAATGGTATACAGTTAGCTTGCATTTCACGAGCACGCTCACACATTATCTGCCATAAATAAGGTAAAATGACATATTTTTGACAGCATTTGGAAAATTTTCACGCTCTTCACTACTTGATCCAATTCAAGTCCCTTACTAAGGCTAAGGCAAATGTGCCCTGCGCGAAATTATTAATGATTATGAATGCTTTTTGGTGGTATGAATTACATTTTTGTTTTAGGTAATTTAAAGGTGATCAAATTAAGTTTGTTTAGGGTCTAATATATTTCTTTTAATCGCAAAATATATACGACGAATAAAGAAGTACGAAAATGCTTGTTTCATGTGAGAATGAATCTCAAATGAAAATCTCAAAATGTAAGGTTACATAGTTCATAGGACACTGGGTGTCTTTACTTTCCTGCTCACTCACACAGTCGCAGTTCCTCTCATGCTGACCACTGTTTTACATGCATACTCACTTTTTTTCTTTGTCACCTAAATAATTAAACAATCGAAACGTTGCTGCCCGAAAAATGTACAAAAAATACACACAAACGCTTGTATGTGTGTGTATTTTTGAACAATTGCTTTATACGAATAGATTTATCAAAGCAAATCCTCAAATAAATTTTTGTTGTGAACATTAAAATCTCGAACATGTCACACATAAATAACCAGTTGCGGATTGGGTTAATAATATTGTAGTTGGCTCATGAAAATACACGTGCATATTTATAACACACACACACACACACATATCCATATATATATATATATATATATATATATGTATTAATGTTTTCAAGGGAAAACTTGGCTAAAGTATCACCAAGGCAAAAATTTCATTGCGTGGGGATGTAGCTCAGATGGTAGAGCGCTCGCTTAGCATGTGAGAGGTACGGGGATCGATGCCCCGCATCTCCATTTCAAATAATTTATTACAAATTTAGATAATGTCAATTCGTTTTGGGTAATGAAATCCTGTTAAAGAGGGAAGAGATGGCTAAAAGGGGTGCAAATATTCCAATATGTTGCTCTTTTCTGACCTGCCATATTAGTAAATGCTGCAATTTTATGAACGAATTTGATTGCCTTATGACCTAGGGTTTCCAATATATCTAAATTTTCTTGTTTAAAGTACCACATTAGGGCACTGAATCCATTATTCAATTGATAAATATAATGGAAAACAATTATTATTCCCCTGTCCAGTTCACTGTGGTGTCGAAGCGTTCGCCCCAGTGTGTCAGTCGGCTTCTTCGGTACGTTATCGTAGGTTGTTATATCAACTTTGTTTTATTTGCTGCTAATTATTTCGCTCCAAAATTTAACATTTTTTTGTCAAGCCCGCCATTTTGTGAAAATTTTTTGAGAAGCTAGTCAAGCTAGCAAGTCTTATATTGATTAAAGTTCAGTTTTTTTTTTTTGTTTCAGATAGCACGAGTTTCTAGAATTACCGTCGCCCGTCGCCCGGGGCCCACCTGAAAAGGGTGATTCAGAAAATTGACACACTGGACGCCATTTTGTATAAAAATGTGAATATAAACTTTTTTTTTACACTCAAATATATGTGCAATAGTACCTGAAAAAGAAAAATTCGAATAATCTCTCCTTACTCCCAGAATAAATTGTCAAAGTTAGACCATTTTTGACCCCTTAAATGTCTAAAAATTAATATTAATTATTTAATTTATTTATTTATTTAACTATATGTTGAATCTATCATGACGGGATAGATACTTTGTGTTTTGATGAAATACAATTCTTTAATGGAAACAAATGCTGCTGATACCAAAAAGTTGTTTGATGAGTGCTATCCAGGCTCATAAACATAGAAGACGATGAGCAAAGTGTATATGTAAAAAAGACTGTGACGGACGAAAACATAAAAAAAATCTAGATCACGATAGCTGGCACTGGCACTGGCAAATATATCAAAGGAACATGTTGGACGATATGAATATTTGCAAAAGACAAATCCAAAATGACATCGACAATAATTAGTCTGATATCTTCCATCTTAGAAAACTTGATTTTTCTTCAAAACTATAGGAACTTGTCAGCCTGCCTGGTATGTTGTGAAGTACCCAAGTTTCATTTGCATTAAAATTTGAATTTTATATCACATTTCCTTATGCTCTGAAAATTGCTCGAGGATCAAATGATAAATGTAATTTTAATCTTAATCTTTTACTTCGAGAGAATATCCTTTCTGATTTGCTAGCCATGGATATGAACTTATAATATTCTTCTCGTTTCGATTTTGTAACATACATAAATATATCATATAAGTCTGCCAAGCTTTGGCAGTCTGCTTTACAAGTGCCTATTAGGAACAAGGGAAGTAACAAAATAGGACAACGCTTTTGGGGTGCTGCGTTCGCAGCTTTTACTTCTTCTTAATTACCTTCGTAATTTCGAATTCGAAACTGTGTGAAGCCAAACATCACCTGATATTTCCAACGGAGTAAAGGTCTATCTGTTTTTTTTTTCGGAGAACAACTGGTATATTTTTCCCGACTAGACTATGTTATTTGGACTAGTACTCATTCGACGAAGGAAAATATTGTTTTGAGTTTTTCCTTATATTGATTTTTATATTTACAACATAGCTCAGCTAGTTAGCTGGCAGGACCTATCGTTAGAACGGTTACAAACTATCCAACTTTGAACGTATTTGATGTGATATCGATGATACGCGTTAGAAAAAATAATTTTATGAGGGCTTAGTAAGTTGTCTATATGTTTCTTAACAAAAATGAAGTAAAAACCAATCAACTTCCATTTGAAACCGAGGATTCACTGTTCCATTACTCGAGCAATGGAAAATCGAAAATTTTTTTCTCTTCAATCGAAGGCGATTGGATCATCTGACGAAGAGGAAGATTGAGTATATATAAAACAGCTAAAGCAGTCGTCAATGGATTACCAGCGATTAAATCTGGTACTAAAAATAGACTATGACCTGATATGATATGGTCAGTATGGCTCGCGGTTAGGATTCTAAGTTTTTTCTTCACAACCCACAAGTATATTGGGTATCGTTGAATACGTAGATTAATTGTGGCATTAAGAATCTGTCGGGCGCCTTTTATGAACCATTAAAGTCCATTGTTAACAGAATAGTTGAAGCTTTGATAAGCTTAGACTTTAGGATATATGGGGAAGTCTGCAATTGATTAGATATTTATCCAGAGCCTTGGCTCACCTTTGTTCAACTTAAAATATTCTTCTTGAAAATGACATTGGTCAGCGCTACTAGCTCAATTTAAACATAAGAGTACCTCTCCAAGTGGAAACTAAATTTTAGAAAAAGTTCCTCGTTTTCTCACAGAACAGGTCGGATTAGCATTTTGCACTTATCCAGACGCTGTATTGTACAAATAGTTTTGGAGGATGCTGTCGAGATGAGTTTTTGACCTGAACGGGTAACAATTCGGGTCCGACCCGACATACATAGCATACTTTACCGCTAGCTCAATATATAATTGAAATGGACTACGGGTCTGTAGCTCCAATAGAATTCGAGGCGGAATCAGCTGCTGGTAACAAAGAAGGAGTGTGGCCTCCTTTGCGGTTGAGACACCAAACAGAAACTATGTAAATCGGTTTAATTCGGTTGTTCGTCTGGTTGTTTTAGCAGCAGAAAATATTACTTAAACAAAATTTGGGTGACAGCCCTTGGCCGGATAAAAGTCTGGATCCGTTCAGGTTACGTAAAACTTGTCGTTACGACTCCAATTTGTGAAGCGAGTAGTTGGGTTATTACAAGGCCAATTAAGAACAAGGCTGAAAAAATAGCATCGTTGAAAAATGTGTGCACAGTACAGGTTCTGTCCCTTTTAGGAAAAGTATGCACCAGGCCTGCAAACCAACTCCAAAAATCGATGCGGTTCGGTTCAAAACCGGTTTGTTGTATGCAAACTTATCAAACAATCTAAAAATGTGTTAGAGCAGTGGAATTTAAGAGGCAACGTTTTTTTTCTCTCCTTACACTACCCACCTTTAAATAACAAGACAAAAACAAACCAAAATTCGCCGAATATCTAAAGAATATTCAATTCTAGAACAATAGAAAAAATTATGTTAAATAAAACAACTGAGTTTTAAGTTTTTCATGTTTTTTATTGAATTTTTTGTAGATTTTTTACGTTTTTTTACACTTTTAAGTTTTTAAAATTTTTTTGTGTAGTTTTTTTTTCCAAAGTTAGTTTAATTTTGTTGCTGAATTAAGCCTTTATAAGAATTTGTATTTATTTTATTTTTTTTTTTTTTGTTTTTTTTTTCGTTTAAATTAATTTATAATTAGAACTATCACTTTTAGGTAAACTTACATACAATAATATTAAAAAATATATATATATATAAGAATAACTACTATATATATGAATATAGTACAACATAAGAAGTTATATAAGTTTCCATTTAAACGCAAGCAAATAGGAATAAAAAGTGCGTATTAAACAATTAAAGAAAAATGTGTGTATGTAACTAAGGAAGTAAAATATGTAAGTATGTTTATAAAAACCCTACAACAAATTATAACTGTTAGTGTATGCGTGTGTGTGTGTGTGTGTGTGTGTGTGTTTTCAGCTTTGAATTTATTTATTTATGTTTTCAACATTTTGGTTTGAATTCTTTTCGAGGTTTTCATTATGTTTCGGAAATCAAACGGTACCCGCTGTTGGGTGTGTTCAAATATGTGCGATTTCTTTGCATATTAATGCTATAAATAATTTATGTCGCCATGCTGCACACGTGTAGTGGCTGTGTGGGGGCGTGGCAGCGGGCAGCTAAAAGACCGAGGCAACAAGTGCTGCGCGTCACCACAACTTGACCAACTCAGCGACCACCGTATGAAGCAGCGTTGATTGTTTTTTATTTATTTAATTTATCATTTCTTTTTTTATTTATAAATTTATATTCTCGCATATATTTTTCGTGTTTAACTGTTTGTATTTATTTAATTAATTTGAGTAATTTTGTGTAGGTCTGAAACTTTTTGAAGTATTTTTGCTAAGTTTTTTTTTTGTGATTTTATTCACAAATTGTAACAATAATAAGTAATATCTTTTTCACTTCATTTCTACGCACACTGCCGTTAAATTATTTACAAAAAGAAAATATTTATGTAAATTTTTAGCCAAAAAAAAATTCAATTATTCTAAAAAAACGCATTAAAATTTGTTATAATTTAAGCAAATAATATTCAAATTACGATACTACAACTTGTTGTTGTATTTATGTATACAAAAACTGATTTTTCGGTTAATAACAAACGTATTGCAAGTATTTGTTGCTTTGTTGCAAACTATAATATAATAAATTATGAATTTTCATTCGCTTTAAACGAAAAGCGATTGCTTCTTTGCTTCAAACATTTCTACAATTTCTCCTCCAATTTTAATTACATAGTTAATTCGTTTTGGTAAAAAGTCTATATAAGTATGTATGTATTTATATTTCTTATATGGATATATGTATTTAAACTTTTGTTACTTGCTTCATTAGTTTGACTCTTTCTTGTTTTTTTTTTTGCTTTTGGACTTAAACATATATAAAAAATTAATATTTTTCTTTTTTACTTGATTAATTAGTTATCATTTAATGTAAACTACATATTTTCAGCTCATGACGGTTCATTGATTTAATTTATTATTTCGCAATTTTGTTTGGCTACATTTAACGATTTGTTGCAAAGTTACATTTTGTTATTTCAGCATTTTATATTTATTAATATTTAAATTCAGTATTTTTTCTAGATTTTAGCGCATAAAATCACTTTTAAAAAATAAATTTATATAATTTTTAATTTTTTTATTATAAATTTATATAATTTTTTAATTTTTTTAATTTAATTTTTTTAATTTTTTAAATTCAATTCATTTAATTCAAAGTTAATGAATTAATTCAAAGTGTAATCAAAAACCAAATGAAAACTTAACATTAATTAACATATATATATATATGTATATAGTTTGAAATCGCTTACACAACTAATTAATAAAAAAGTTAATTATGAAATCATTAAAAAAAAAAAAAACACATCGAGAAAACAACAGATGCTCAACCGTTGAATGGTGAGCAAAAAGTGTTATAGAAAAAAGTTGTTTTAATTGCAATAATGTATGGATTTTCTTGCACAATTACGGCAACAGCTACCCACAGTGCATTTGGAATTGGCGTATGGAGCAACGTGGAGAATTTGCAACGTTAATTTTTTACCTTTTCTTTTTTTTTTTTATCAAATTTTATAAATTTCTCTTTAGCGATTTTGTGTGTGTGTGGAAACGCTATTGTCGGGGCATACACTGTGTAGTAGTCGGCGGCAGTGTAGGTGTTTGTGGCATGTAGCATGTGGCAATATGTGAATATAACGTATGTGCTTGAGTGGAATAGTTTTGTAATAAAAGTATAAACGAAATTTCACAACGCATTATTTTAGTATGGACTTTTGGATTTTGCTGCAATGATGTATTTATCAACATTACACTACTGGTCACTTATGCATTACGCACAATATCAATATTGAAGAAGTGCTTGTTGCTGTTATATCTAAATTTTTCTTTAACGCATAGGAAATGTCATGCTGCTTATTGAGTGCTTTACATGCCACGCTGTTGCAACATTCTGCTCGCTCTTGCAACTAGTTTGCACACTTATTCACTTGTTGCATGTTAAGCGCAGTCATTTTATTTATTTTTTTTTATTTCTTGTTCATTTTTCTTTTAAATGCTTATGACTCTACAGCTGACTGTCTTGCTTTAAGTTTAGTTAGTTTTTTTTGCAGCTTCATTCAAATGTGCCTACATACGTAGCATATAAGTATTGCGTTTTAACGCTTACAATATTTCAATATTATATAAGTTTATATTTAATTTACCATACAATTATGTTGTTATTGTTTTCTGTTACTGCATTAAATATCAAATATCTGCTACAGAACCAACTATATATAACTGTACTTTACATATAAGCATAGATATTTATATATTTATATGGTTAGTTTTATGATTTGACGTTTGACAGTTATTCACGTCATAACGCACTTATATAATATAAATATATAAATTGTATTGGCTTAGTAGAGCATATTAACATTTGTTATGTCTGGCTTTGTCATATTTTGCATTAATTTACTTTTGTTGTTGCTTTACATTAACACGTAATTGTTGTAGTTGTATTCTTTAAATAACTTCATTTTTTTTGTTTTTGTTTTCAAAGTACTTAGCATAAATATTTTTGCATAATTGGACCAAAACGGCGTTGTATTATGCGTTATTTCAAGAACTTAGCTATTTGCCTTCTCCATTGTAGTTTTTGTCTCTAATTCCCTACTACTTCATATGTAAGCGATTCCCTTTCCAAAAAAAAAAAAAAAAATTCCTATTAATTCTTCTATGCAACGCAGTGCAGCAGCATTGTGTGGCATCCATGCGTATTTTTCTATACCTTTATCTAATTTACCGTTGCAGCTAGCTAGTTTGGTTAGCACTGTGTACACACACTCAATTGACCGCACTGTGTCCGCTACTTTCTACTCTCTTTATATGCCTCTAGTTTTACTTAAAAAAAATCTGTTTACCCAAAAGTTGTAGTCCAGCACGATATATATGTATGATATATATATATATTGAAATTGATTGCAGTTCCTCTCTCTTCATGCAGTGATAATCCTTAATGGTAATGTTATTCATTAACAATACATTATTGCTCAATAGTTTCTCCATTGGCTTTGCGCAACACTTTTTGTTGGCTTTATATGTTTGTATGTATTTGCTGGTGTATGTACACCTCGTTTGCTTCGTATTCGTTGTGATTTGGTGAACATCTGTAGATCTAAAGATCTGCTCATTACAACCGTTGCATTTAAACCTACACACTACTCATCCATTCATTTATGTAAGTATATATGTATATATGTATATATGTATGTATGTATGTATGTATGTATATATCCTGGCTGCCAGACGCAGTTAAAAATTCAACCTTATTCCCTTTGATTGCCTTTTTGCCTTTCAAAATATCAATGCATATTTGTTTGTGTTTTCGCTTTTTTTTCGCATTTTTACAAAAGTCACTTTAGCAAATATATTTCTTTAATGTTATATGTTCGATAGTTCTATATGCATATAAATTGATATATACATATATATATATATATGTATGTGTAGCCGTAAAGCGACGCTTTGAACGCATATGAAATTAGATTTACAATTAATAATAACATACATGACAATATAGTAATAATAGTAGTATTGGTAGTAGTAGTATATATATATATATATATATGTGTGTGGATTTTTCATGAAGTTCAGCAGATTTTTGAGCATCTTCATAATTTGATTCACGTAATAAATTGCAAAAAAAAAAAAACGGTAACGCGAATTAAAAACGGTATTCAGACATTTTAACGTGATTTCTCTTTACACGTTGCGCTCCAACTTGGCCTTGCCTGCATTTGTATTTATTAAGAATGCCAGCGAGCAGCAGCCAATTTTTAACGCAACCGTCTTGCTAATGGTTTACTACTACATTTCTCTTTGTTATAATTTGATTTGACTCGATATTTTTCAAACATTTGAACTTGCATTTCTCATTGCCGGTGTCTATACATTAGTTTACCGTTATTCGTGTATATTATTTAGTATGTGTGGGCATGCGCGAATCATCGGATTCGAGCTGTGCGCACCGTGTATTGCTTGCAGTCATGAAAATACTCAAAAATTAGAAGAAAATACATACGTTATGCAAAAAAAAAAAAAAGATTAATAATTATAATAATAAAGCATAAGATAGGATGATAAACTAACAGTAGCAAATAAGTGTACATGTGTGTATTTTGTTTTTGTATTCAAGACAAATTATACTAAACAAAAAATTATTTCTCCGCTGACGTTGCATTCACGGCCGATGCTACGCTTGCCGCTGCGGCTGGCGCGGTGACTTTTGTTGCTGTATTATTGTTGACTATCGATTTATTTGATTTGGCTGCTGCCGCCGCCGCATAATTTTGATGCTCTTTCTTCATCGCTGTTGCGGTTGCAGCCGCATTGTTTGCGCCCGGCGCATTATTGGAATCCTTATTTTGTACTTGTTGTTGTTGTTGTTTAGACTTTTGCGCTTGTTGCTGTTGCTGTTGTTGTTGCTGCTGATGCTGATGCTGTTGCTGTTGCTGTTGCTGTTGCTGTTGTTGGCGGTTTTGCTGTTTGTACGGTCCCAGACCGGAAGTGCTACCGCCACGACGCAGCGGCGAACTGCCATAGTGATGATGGTGATAATTATTGTTGCGTGACACCACTTGCGGCTTATTGCCCAATGAACCGCTGCGTACACGCACACTACTACTGCCGAAGGAGCCGGTGCGGCGTCGGTTACTGCTGAAGTTGGCATAATTGCCGGCAAGTTGATTATTATGCTGCTGTTGTTGATATTGTTGCTGATATTGTGGCCGATTGCCGACGTAATCGCTGCGATTGCTTATTGTGGTGTTCGGCTTACGTCCGCCGACGCCGACTACCGCTATACCATCGCTCTCGGAGACGCTGCGCAACCGATTTAGGTTGCGGCCGCGATTTAGACTGCCAACGCCTTGCAACATTTCGTTGATCTCGGGCTCAACGACACGGAAGTCTTCGATAGTTTTGAATTTTTTCAAATATTCAGCCAATTTTGGCTTCACTGTAAGCTTATCAGCGTTTTTGTAGTATTTGAGGAAAGCCCAGAATTTCTCTAGACCATAGAGTTGACCTGCAGGACAAAGAATAGGAATAGTTTGCATTGCATAAAAATTTAATTAATTCGATTAATTTCGTTATTAAATTTTCGAACAGCGCCTTAATTGAGAGAACTAACTAATTGACTACATTAAGCCGCTGTCTAGAACCTCAATAACGATGTTTCGTTTTTTCTTTTTTTGATATTTCATGACTTTCATTACTCACCAATTTCATAGTCGGCGATTGTCTCATCCTGGAAGTCCTCGTAGACATTTGGTCGGAATTTCTTCTCTAAACCGTACGAAAAGAAACGGAATAGACACTCCAGTCCATAGCGGAAGCCGTGGCTGGCATCATCCAGCGCCAAAGTGCGGAATTCATTGTACATTGTTTTGTTGAAATTTTCACGTAAAAAGAATGACCAAAAACGATACAGTGTATTCATCTCCTGTGACTGGCCATAGCCTAGACGACGGCGCTCCTTTAGGCAGCGTGAATGATATTTGTGGTAAGCTTGTTGTGTGAAATTGTTCTCCTTCAGCAACGAGTGTGAGGGATGTTGGAAGACCGGCAATGATTGTGGCACAGATGAACCATAGGATGAGGTGGTTGGTGAAGTGCCCGTCGAAGAACCTACTGAGGTGGTACGCGGACGATGTTCGACAGAGTCGAGCAACCAACCGACATGTGCCTCAACTGGTGGATTCGATGAATGGCGGGTCTTACGTTTGCGCGGTGTACGCGGATCGATTGAATGTGAACTGGGCGCAGCATAGAAACGAGCACGACGTGATTTCAATGTCGAATTGAATGTGTTAGTCAATGTGGAATCCTCATCCTCATAGGCTGGGGGTGGTGGTGGCGGTGCCTGTTGTGTGTAAATGCGTTGCCCGCGACCGCCACTCATTTTCTCAAAATCTTCTTGGGATATTACGTTTACAGTGCGATAAGCTGTGCCCACATTCGATGTGGTCCAAAGATCTTCTTCGTAATTAGCCAAACCATCGTTTATGACATTCTCGAGATCTTGTGTGATTTTCGTACGTGAATAGTAGTCGGCAGTGCGATCGTAGCCTTCATGTTTCGGTGCACGTTGTACTTGCGCCACAATCAGCAATTTATTGATGTCGCGGTCAGCAAATTCGTAATCGGATTCGTCGTCATCGGAGAAATTTTCGGTAAAATTATTTATACGACCCGAGGCTGGGATGGGATCCATAAGCTCTTCGTCGAATTGAAAATCTAGTTCTTCCTTTTCAATTGCATTTGTGGCGAAAGCTGCTGTTGATTGAGTGGTTGGCGGAGAAGCTGTTTTGTTGTTGATAATGGTTGTTGTGGTAGTGGCGTTCGTAGTGTTGTTGGTGTTAATTACATTTTTGGCATTCGATGTGGCGGAGGCGTTCGATGTGATCAATGTGGTTGTTTTTGCCGTGTTCGTTTTTGTATCGATTTTATTTACATTATTATTGTTATTGTTGTTTGTCGTGATCGATGAGGTTTTCGTTTCCGAGGTAGCATGTGTGTGGGATGTTTTAATGTTTTGTTGTTGTTGTAGTTGTTGTTGTGTGGATGGCGTTTGTGTCGAGTGTTGTTGATTGGAACATTTAGAATCTTTTATAGCATTTGATTTTGAGCGTCTCTTTACCTCTTTCCACATGCCCTCAGCGGCATCGCCCGCCGTCTCGTCGACTACCTCCGCCGCAGTATTTCCACTGTTGCCTTTCGGAACGCTTTGCTCCTCCCTCTTCTTACCGCTGCCCTCTTGCACTTTCTGTGGCGTCGACGTCAATTGCGGTTGCATAGGCACTGTTGGCATCTTTACACATTCGGCCAGACCACTCAAGTGATCAGCCAACTGAGCCACAGCACCACTGCCGCTTTCCACCTCAGCCACCTTTTGTGTGAGTGCGCTTATGGCATTCTCCGTATTCACAGTTGGCGTCGGCATTTGCTTCACCTGCTGCAACAACAGCGAGGAGACCAAAATTTGGGAATTGCGTGGCACTGGCGGTGGCGGGATGCTAGTCAATGGTTTCGTTGCCATAGCTGAGGTAAGTATGGGCGATAAGGGCGATAAGGATGATAAGGGCACTTCGCTGGTATTCACCACTTCTGCAGTGGGTGTGGCAGCCAAAATGGGCCTTGCCGCATTCTTATTGTCATCAGCTACAGTTTGAGTCGATGCAACGCTAACACCATCGCCAACACTGCCGGACGCAACATTGTTATCGCTACCAGCGCTTGGTGTAGCATTTGCTGGTTGGTTAGTCTTTTGTATATCTTTATTTACACTTTCTGGTGTTTGGCCAACTGCTGTGTTCGCTGCTGCATTTGAACCGGCCACCTGAGCGGCTGGATTAAATGTAGTCTCGATCACGTCGCGAATTGGCCATATTTTGGGATTTGTCTTTGTGCGTACTTTGTAGCCTTCGAGAAACTCCAGTTTCTCGGACTCCTTAATGGCGCTAATGAGCAATGCCACGTCGGTAGTCAGAGCTAAGACGCGATGAAAAGAAGCAATCAATGTGACTGGAATACAACCTTCTGGGTCCATTTTGCGACGCAGAAAGAAATCGCCAGTTAAATTCTCTTCGCTGAAGTAGTATTCACTGCAAGTAAAGCGCACAGAAAATGCAAAAGTTAATGTCAGAGCTAATTTTTATTGAATACCATATTTTTATAATCAATTATACGGTGGCTTTGTAAATACTTACACTTGCTTTTTGATGGCTTCCTTAACCGCTTGTGCGTCCATTTCAATATAGGCTGCCGGCACTGAGCCATAATAGTGCGTGCCCATGAGCACAAACGAGGACTGTTCGACACCGGCTGCATCCGCCGGCAAATAGCTTGCGTATTCGCCACTGGTTAACAGATGGCGTGGTATGCGATTTGACGTACGACCTGGTCCCGGTCTTGTGAATCCACCGCGCCCCTGCCGCCCGCCGCGATAGGACGTCCGGAAGCGCCGCTGCGTGCGCGCTGGCCGCTCGTAGTCGCGTTCTGCGACGCTGCCGCCATCGATGGCACTACTGCGCTCGGTGCCGGTGCCGCTGCCGCTACGCCAGGAATCAATCCGCTCAATAGGGCGGGAAGTGGGCCGCGCTGGGCGCTCACCGCCACCGCCGGTGCCGGCGCTTGGCGGTGCATGTTGACGCCAATCGTTGCGTTGTGATTCTGTTGCGCCTCCGGCATTGCTGTGATCACCGCCACTGGTGCGCCGCTCTTGATTGTGATACTGTTGTTGCTGCTGGTGATAGCGTGACGAAGTGTTTGGTAAACGTCTAGTGGGACGTCCAATCGGTTTCGGGCGGCTGGATTTTGTAAGGTCGATTTGTAGAGGACGCCACTTGTGTTTGGGAATCTTCTTATTGATGCCATTTGATCCTGAACTTGTGTTGCCTGCTGCGGCATTTGTGGCAGTAGATCCACTATTGCCTTCACCGCTGCCTGACTGCGTGCCAGATTTATTGGACTCATTTGGTGATTGACTTGTTGTAGATTTATCGCCAGCTGAGGAACTATCGCTTATTGTTTTTGCTGCTTGATCAGCGTTGATTTGTGCTGCTGCACCTGTGCTAGCGTTATTCTCTTTATTATTGTTATTTGTTGCGTTTGTTAAACGCTGCTTATGTTTCGTGGAACGTTTATATTCGTTATTTGTGGGCTTGCCACCTATAAGCATAGGCCAATCGCCGGCGTTGCTGAAGTCGCTTGCCTGTTTGAGTTGAATGGAAGAGTGAGGGGAATGGAAAGAACGATTGTAAGTTTATTGTAATATTTAAGTTTATTATAAGAGATGGAGGAGAAGTTTATCGATTATGTATAACCTACCTTTTGATTGACTTTCTTCCCTTTATTCACAACCGCAGTCGGTGCTACTTCGTTTTGGAGCACAACTGGAAATAGTAGTAAGAAAGTGGAAAGTTAATATATTTGTTTAAAGTAATTAAATCAAAACAATTTGTTGAAGCATTTATTTAAAGATTAAAGGTTCAGTTTAGTGTTTTTCTGTATTCAACTAAAAAGACCTGCACGTTGGAAATGTACTTTTGATGGTGGAAGTGTTTCGCATGTCAAATACAATCTATATCAAGGTGAGTTCAAAAAAGAAAGTTTACATATCTGGTGCCACATTTAAACAACGTGCTTGACATAACCTCACATATGTAAATCTCTGATATGAACGTACCCGTAGGCTGTTTAGACTTCATTTTCTTTACAAAGTTTGTTTTCGCGGTAGGCATATTCGCTACGTGAATAATTTTTAAATAAATTTCTTTTTATTTACTATTTCTCTCTGAACTAAATTTGAATATACGCAAATATTGTATGTATGTATTTAAGCAAAGGAAAATAAAAATACTAAAAAGATAAACGAAAATAAATTATAATACAAACTTAAATATGAAATGCAAACGCAATGAAGTCGGTAATTCCAAAGCAGGTTTGGCACACAAGTGCGAATATATTAAGGCTTAATTTAAAGCCGAAAATGGTGAAAGGTTTGGTTGTTGTTGTTTGGACACGAAAAAAAAAGGTATATATATGAACGTGGCTAAAAAATTTGTAATGAAAATGAATATGTAGTAATAAAGAATTTAAATAAGCAAAAGCAGTTTAAAACAACACGCCACTCCTCATCGGCTCAAACTTCGTGTTGTTTCACTTCGACAACATTCTGGCCGCTACCACACCAACATAAGAATACATTTCCAATTCAACGCTTCAAACAACAATAAAAACAAAAAATTGCACTTTACACACACTCACCAATAGTTGTTGTTGTTGCTGCTGTTGTTGCTGCTGTTGTTGCTGCTGCTGTTGCTGCTGCTGTCGGGGTTGTTCGCGTTGAGCTTGACGCTGTTATTGCGTTTATCTCGTCCTGAGTGGCTGTTGCCTTACTGTTGTTGGTGCTTGGGATGTTGCTTTTATTGTTATCGGCAACTGAATTAGTATGCGCCGGAGCAGTCTCTGAATTATTTTGGGGTTGTTGTTGCGCCTGCTGTTGTTGTTGTTGTTGTTTAGGTTGTAAAACACGCTTGTTGTCTAATGGCGACGAACCTGTTGTGACTGTTTTGGGGCTGGAAGATTGTTTGGATATCTGAAAGAAACAGGAGAAATACGTAGATAAAAACGAGGTTAGATTTTTCCGTTTGCCAAAATTCTTTTTAAACATTTTCAATTTTGTTTTTATATCAAGTATATTAAAATTATTATTAAATGAAAATAAGAAAAAAAAAAATTAGAAACTGACAGACCAGTATTGTTGGAAGCGCTTAATATGTTTTTCGTTTGCATTTTTATAGTAGTAGTAGTATGTAGTTGTTGTAAAAAGTAAAAAAATTTTCAAAAAATTTTAATATTTTGTATGAGAATGAAAAAATTTATTGTGGGGTGGGAAATAGTGATCTCAAATAAATGGAAATTGTTAAATATTCTATATTTTGTTTTGTTATATGAAGATTCAATGAAAGTCTAATTTTGAAAATGAATGTATCTATATGTATATGTAAAATCAATTTAAAGGCCTAGCTTTACATAAGTATTAGCTAAGAGGGTCTTTGCTTAATTGACATCAATTGTTGCCAGCTTTTATTGGCTTCAATTATCAATATTGATGACAGTTTTCACTGCAATAACATTTCGATATGAAAGTAAATATATAAATATATATATTTTTCTAATTTCTTGCTATTTTTAATTTAATTTTAATTTTTAAGTATTTTTTAAATTTTTGAATTCTTACAATGTATTTAATTATTGTTATTTTTTCTTACTTTAAACAAATTTTCTTATCATGTTTTTATTTAATAATATTTTTGCTTCCCTAAAAACCGTTTTCCTTTTTTTTTTTATTAATTAAAATATTATTGCGCGTAAAATGTGTTTACTTGACTTTTGAAACATCATCACTTCAATTCTTAATTTTTACCTGGCATATATGCATCTCGCTCACTCAGAAGCAAAACTTGCGATTTGCAGAGTAAGCATATTTTTTGAAAACACACTATTTCAATCGAATTAAGTACCCCCTCTATACAAATTTAGTGCCTACGCCCAGGCCAGCACACTACACCACCACTGCGGGAGCATAGAACAAAAGCATTACAATGTGCATTTGTGTATTGCGGCTCTACGCTGTGGCGCTGCTTCAGGCTAATGCGCATAAACGATGTGAAGCCAGGAAAAAAAAAAAAAAAAAAAAAAAAAAGAGAGACAAACGCTCACTATTCGGTAGGCAGCTGACATAACTTCAATTTGTATGGGAAATGTCTGTACCATACCACATAAATATACTATAATATATATGCACATTTGTAGTGTATGTATGTATGTTTAATTGGTATCGATATGATTTTTACAAAATTTTCCGCTGGAAAAGTACTCGGTTTTGGGCAAATAGACGCCGCAACCCTACGAAGTTGGTGCGCATGGAAGACGACACGAAAGAGTTTCGATTTCCCGCATTGACGCAATTTAAATTGCGGAATGCCTGTTAAAGAATACTAAATAAAACTAAAAAAAAAAAACTAAAAATAAATTTAATTTATTTTTAAAAACACATGGTTTCAAGCGAAATTAAAGCATAGAAATTAGAATATTTTTTGTGCAATTTTCATAAAATTGCATAAGTCAATTTCAACTTTTTAGATATAATCGCACCAAAGCGAAACTTTTTTTTGGAAATATTTTCATATTAATAAAAAATTTGCTGAATCCTAATTATACCCATAAGCTTTCTAGTTGTATTTGCATCTATATGTTCAAGTATATATGCACATATGTTGCACAAGCACCACCATGTTCGTATTGAAATTTACCTCTTCTATATGATTTTGCTTTGCGCTGCTTCTTGCCGCTACCGACTCGCTATTGATTTATGCAGGAGTCGCAGTCTCCGTTTGGAAGCACCTAAAATTTTATTTTCACACTTTGTTTTTTAGTATGGATTCTAGTTTTTTTTTAGCTTGTATTGCGTTTTAGAGCTGTCAATTATCAGTTAAGAAAAGCATAAAGCTCTTATTCTTTAAACCCTGCTATCCAAATACTAGAGTAGCCAGATTGTAATAGGTTTATCGATAGTTTATATGATTTGAGCACTTTTATGATTTCACTGCAGAATCCTCACAAGGATATGAAAAAGTATCTACTTTATGTTTGTATGTATGTGTGTGTCGTTCACTTTCAAAAACTTTTAAATTATTAAAATCAAAGTTCACTTCTGATGGAGCAAAAAGTCTTTCACTTTTCAGTTAATTTTAGATTTAGGATGTTCGATTTCTCTACCGAGACGTCTGACTTGTTCAATGGTTGAAGAAGTTCTGATTTGTTAGCGAGTCGCGCGATCGTTGAAAACGACTTCGCCAAGCAGCGTCTACGTGAGCCACGAGCAATAGTCCAAGTTGACGTGTTCAGAAAAAGCAAACAACCACACATGCGAAGCATCGATGGCAGCAATAAAATAAAAAAAAACAGCAAACAGCAAACAACAAAACAATACACACACACGCACACAGAGAGATACATACAAACGTTTAAGTTATTTGGTGACTAAACAATTGACTGGCTGGCTGGCTGACTGGCTGCCTGCCTAACTTTACACATTGCCGCTGTTGGAGTGGTGCATGCTGACAGTGCATGCGCAGGCACACAACAACAACTATAACAACAGCAACAACACCACTTGGAACGATAAATATTTTGGTAGTACTTTTGTTTTGCTCTGCCTATACACTTTTGTATGTATTTCTTTGTTTCACACAAGGAGCACACGTTGGCAAAGTGCGGAGAACGAGGCGGAGAGCGGAAGTGTGCGACTTGCCTGATTAAACAAATATTTATTTGGCTTTCCCACACCGGTGCTACGGGCATCCCAAATGGATCTTTTGTTAGACCAAGGACGTCGAACAAAATAAAACATATGCCCTATAAACATGAGTGAGTATCCATCCAAGCCATTTGACAATATGAGCACGTTACTGTACAAAAATGTTTACTGAATGTTTTTAAGAAATAATGAAGCTTTAGCTATAAAATGGTCTATATTTTGAGCTTCAACTAAGCTTTTTGAATGGAAATTAACTTTCCAAAAGATTGCCAATCAAATTCAGTCATTGAAACTATGTATATATATCTCGGAAAGTTCCAGAACGATTTAGAATACATTTTGTGCAGTTAGTCTAAACATGTTTCTTCAGTTGCTTATGTGTGCACCATGAAGTCTCATACGACGTGTCAACAATGAAAATGACTTCGAAAAAATTTGTGCTTGACGAGAACTGTGTGTGTGTGTATGTGTGTGTGTTCCTAAAAACTTGTAGAGTTGGAGTCATTTGTGCTACTCCACCATAAAAAGAGACGACTGAGCGCGCACGTGTGGAGACTCTGAGCGAAAGATTCCAAAGTAATGCGCATTATATTCATACCTGAACTCGAATCGAACGACCTGGTGGTTGCTGATGGCTACGACTCCATTACACACACATATCGGGTGCTGAAGCAACTACCCGGCGCACACGCATAACGAAATATAAGCCAAAAACAAACAACTGTAAACAGAAAAGCGAAACAAAAACAAGTAAGAGGGAAAGAAAAACAACAATGGCTGGCCTGGGGAAAGCGGATAAACATATGACGGTACATGCATACATATATGACGGAGTACAACATGGAAACATTGTTGTAACACCGACGAAGCAGCCAAGCAAAACAAGACAAGCAACAAAAACACAGAAACACGCTGTATGCGCGAGATGGCACGTAGTCCGCTAGCTGCAAGGCGCCTTGCAGAGATGCAGTGCGTCGGGTGTAACGCCGAGGTGACGCCTGTGAAAACCCAGTGTACGAATGAAGGTAAACGGTGCATATTTATTGCAAATAAATCTAATTAAGAACACTTTTTTTTTTATACGACATTGAGGTTAGTGGCATTATCAAACGCGCTACGAATCTATCGAGCAAAATAAACTACACACGAAAAGACCTTAAGCTCGTATAGCCCGAAAAGTCTATATAAAAAAAAAAAGAAAAAGAAAAAATAGAAACGAAAATCAAAACAAGATAAGCTGCCAGCGGTGCCAGTGTGCGTCCTTCGAAGCTGCTTATCAGCCGAGCAAGCCACGCGGTCGGAGCTCACCTACTGGAGGCGAAACACGATACGTGTAGCACGTAAAACCGAGTTAGAGTGCAATTCGAAAGTGCATTTTGGAAACCATAGAAGCACTTTGCAGCTCATATAATGCAAGAAAAAGCCTACAAGCTACGTAACTGCTGGTCACAAGCAGCTACCACGTAATATTTGTTTGCAATTGGACTTGGCGGAGCTGGTTAAACGAGGTCGGTCATTAAACTTTACGCCAAATGGCGAGACAATATGCGCATACATATTATAATATAAGTATTTAAAATGGCGTAAATGTAAAAATTTAGTTGCATAAAATCAAATAAACATAAACAATAATATTAGTTAGAGGTACAGGTGTGTATATTTAGTTATTATTAATATATATATATATATATATACGTGTATGTGAATAATGTAAAGGCAGACGTGCCACGCGGCCAGTCCGCCTTCGATGTTGGAATGTGAGTTAGAACATTGTTCTCAGTAGCGTTATATACATATATATATTTGTATGTGCATTAATTAAACTTGTTTAATTGTAAACAAGGTCACTAATACGTATATTGTTTTTTGTTTGAGACGATAAGACAGACGAACTCAAACTTGATTACTCTCTAAGCTGCATAATTTATTGTTTTTTTTTTGTTTTTTGTTTATTGGCAGTTGTTGTTGTTGTTGTTTATGTGTTAAAAGTGATATAAAGTTCGTAATTACTCCTGAGAATATTTCAAATTTTTACATATTCGATTGAGCGAGAGAGCGAAAATAATATCGAGCTTCACATGCAGTTAGAAATAGTCGTAACATTTGTAGTAAACAGACCTTGAAGTTGTTTATTACTCCACAAATTGCCGCATGCTCATTTACATGAATGGGAAAAAAGTTAGAAAACTTGTTTTTGGCATTTGAATTAAGCGCAAAATGCACATTTTCGGTGCTAATAATAAACTTAACATTTTGATTACAGATTAGATGACAATTATGTATGTGCATTAAACATGTATATTAAGTGGCAAGCAAAGGTTAAAATTGTATAATTTGCAACATATACATATATATGTACATATGTATTAAAGTAATACATATGAACTACAAACATATGTATGGATATATATAATTTTTTCTTTACAATGTAGTAATTTTTCATATGTACGAAATTGCAATGAATAATTTTTGTAGGCACGTCCCCTACATATTTGCACATACTGTATATATAATATAGAATTTTTGAGTACCCATATTCCGAGCACAACAAATATTCGAAATAATGTTAAAAATACCGTAGCGATAAGATTACTCCCGCAAATTATGAAATTAAAAATAAAACAAAAACAACAATAAATAAAGCAATATAAAATAAAATTTCAAAGGAAACTTCAGTAAAAAAAAAAAAACAAAAACACAACCAACCTTATTGCTGATCGTGCGATCGTACGATCGCTTACTATTTACAAGCAAATAAAAGTGTTATTTGCTAAACAAGCACTATATTTGGCACGGCGCCTTATCTTGCTGGAAAAAAGACTAGAACTTTGTAGTGCAAATCGGTTTCTGAAGCCCTTATCTGCATATTTAACTATATATATGGTAGGTATGTGCAAATGTAGATATAGAAATATATATAAATCACAATTGGAATTGATCAGTAAGCTGTAATTGTAGGCGAGGCGAACGTGCTTGCTCATGCTTAGTCGTGCTAAAAATAGCTTGCGACAAAAAATTTTCCACTATTTGTAACAGAATAAGTCAAGTATTTAAATAAGATTGCACTTGCATGTATATATATATATATATATATATGCTGCATAAGTTTATATAAGATAACATTTGAATTGAAATTATGAAAGCTTGAGCGCTTGCTTGAAGAACCATTCATTAATCAAATGCATTTTTTTCGCTTTGTGGCGCCTGCTAAGGCAGTTGCGGGCGGAAAAGCGCTGATATTTAAATATTTTTATCAGTTTTAATTAACAATGAGCTTTCAAGATTCTAAAAATTTATTGAAAACATGTGCGCTGTAATTATAGTTGTTGTGCGCTACGATAGATAAAGTAGGAAGTGGAGACAGTCGCTGTCTTTGGAGAAATAAAGTAAGTAAGGATGAATAAAATCTTCAACAAATAAGAAATAAAATAAATAATTTAACAAGAGGAAGAATGAAAGTTAATCAAAATTAAACGCATTAAAAATATAAATGAAATAAAAATTTAATGATAAGATAGAATTATAAATTGTAATAAATGTAAAAATAAATAAATAAAAATAAGAAATCAAATAACTATGACGAATTAAAAATTAATAAACGTGCAAAAAAATATTATTAAAATATTAAAATATAATGTTTACACAAATTATCAAATTTAGCATCAAATGAGCTAATACTAGCGAGAATTTGAGAACAACTATTAAACACGAAGCTGAATCAGTAACGGTTTTGGACACGTTGGTTGCTGATATTAGATATTTTTATATGACAATATGGCTGTAGAAGGTACAAAACAGTCTTAAATAATAACTTCAAACATTATCAGGACAACGATCCTAAAGCTAAGGTTTTCGTAGTGCGCTTGTGACTTTCCTAAAGCTGCCCAAAAGTGCGTGAAAACCCTCCACATATACATGTTATTAGTTTTATGGAACATTCATGGGTTTTGTTTGGAAAAATAATTGAAGAAGCTCACAAATAGAACCAATTACTATTTGGAGACCGTGATTAAAAAAGAGTAGGCGCATACAGAACCAAGGATATGCATAAAGATAGTTCGAAGTTTGTCACAAAGGATTATTAAAGTTTGCAAAAAAAAAGTATTTTTATCTCTTAAGATGATGAATCTATATATTAGATTTATTTATTACAATTCTTTTTTTTTATAAGTAAAATATTTTATTACTACTTTATATTTTAATATTAATATTAATATTAATATAATATTTTGATATTTTTATTACTGCTTCTTTCAAAAGAATATTTAATAAAGAAAAACTTTTGACACAATGTGGGTTGAGCTTGTACAATAAAAGCTCATATGCAATATTTCTATTATATCAAATTATATGCTCTACTATCGGATCTTATCTGCTCAGTAAAGCTTCTTCTATATGTACATACTGGAATCTTTTAATCATGATTTATAATATATATTTTATATTTTTGTTTGCTTTTAAATGGAGATAGCGCAGCTAAGAGCGATATGTGAAATTAATAATAACAAAATTTGGGTGCGTGTAAAAATAGTATCCAAGCTATCCAAAGCTTTGGCACTTCACATATCTGACTAAAATTTGGTTCAAATTAATAACAATTTGAAGTGGCCACTTGCGAGCGAGGATAACACAATGCAGCTTATTTGCCGTATCAGAAAATACATACATACACATATATATACATATACATATATATTTAGATCATGCGATGCTGATTGACGTTAGTGAGCCTAATTTGATTGTTTCAATTGAAATAAATCTCCCACTCGAATTACCCTACGATACGTTTAAGCGGGCATTGTACCGCGGTTGTTCACGTGCCCAGAACGTGAATGTTGACGCAAATGAAAAACCACACAGCAACTGCCTAATTACAATCACAATATGAATTATAAAGAGCGGAAACATATGTTGTTTGTGTATAATTTGGAATTATCGCACTTTTTTATGCGAAATATTAGCGCTTCTTGGCCTATTCACCTTTCTCGAGGATAACGGATGCGCAAGTGTCGTTCTAGCGGAATATTGTTTGTATGTATGTATTTATACAGCGATAAGAAAACAACCAATCATATAATAAAATGATGGCAATAAAATTAATCATTAAAAGATGGTGATTATAACTGTGCCGATGACGCACAGCATATTTAAATGAGAGGAAAGAACAAAAACAAAAGCAAAAACAAAAACTACAGAAAGTGATTGCATGCTACACACCGCCAAATGACTACTAAGAATTCTAGAAAATTAATATACTATAATTTAGTTTCACGCCGAACATGTTTGCCGCCGGCTTTTCACTTTGCGATGATCTCAACCGAATTCGCCTGTGTGTCGTGTCCCACCAACAGCGCACACTGTCCTCAATTGGTTGGCAAAAATGCGACATGCTACGGAAAATCAATAGCCAATTTGGCTGCCAAGTGACATATATACATACATACACACACACATACACACATAAATATATGTGTGAAGGTAAAATTAGTCGTTGTCCTAGCAGATATTGTGTAAGCACTGCAGGCCCACTGATGAAGGTAATACCATTGTTGCGGTGTGTGCAATGGCATGTGGAGGTGTAAAAGAGAAACGAAAGTAAAATTGAATCGCTCTATTTGGCGTTAGAATAGTTGTTGTAGCATAGTGTTTTTGCAGCAATTTTCATTGGCCCCAAAAGAGTTTCTTGGCACAGCTTGTGGGGCTTTTCAACACAGGCATTATGTGCATCTAGTATTTGGTGTTAAGTTCTAGGTGTTTGAAAGGACTGTTGGTGGGTAAGGGTTGGGATGCTTATGACTAATATCAAGTTAAACGTGAATCAATAAGTAGCGACGTTGCTAAAAAAAAAAAATTGGCTAATGTTGCATGCAGAACTTTTTTCCCCTTTCGCATTGGACTTGCAAATTCTAATTCAAATGGTATTAACATTTTTGAAAAATAAAGAAAGAATGTTATAACTAAGAATAAATTTTTTTAACATAATTTTTCTGTAACATTTAATTGTTCACAGCACTTGAGCCGAAAATTGCAATTTTGTAGAAATATGAGAGCTCTATTAACCCTTGCAATACAAATCCATGCCAAATTTCGCAGGTGCACTCATATACTATACACTATAATTTTCTTTAGCTGAATAGGTGCTGAAAACTAAAGTCTGAAAAACGCTGTATGAAATTGCCTACATAAAATATCAAGCGGGGTTTTCGGAAGATACTAAGTAGTTTGGCCAGCAGTAAAGGCGTTTTAATTGTTAAATAATTACTGTTCACTTCAAATTTCAAATATTCAATTTTTTCATGATCATAATGACCTATATATTGTATTTTTAGTTAATTTCTATTAATTTTATTTTTTTTTTTTTGTAGACATATTATCTTAATAAAAATCTTTATCAAATTAACCATTACATGTCATTAAATTTAAAAGAGGAATCAGAATATTATAATAAATAGTTCTTCCCTGTGCAATAATTATTGTTCCACTTGATCGAAGAGAGGAAAATAATACATCTCTCAAAAGAAGAAATCTAAGCGATCAACTGAAAGCTGTCGACCGAAAGAGGTTAATGAAATCTTCATCTACTTCACACTGCTTTCGGTTGCCCTCTGGGCTTCGAAAAGCTAATTAAGTTATATGAGAAATGGGCGTTTATTTAAGCAATTTCTCAAGCTCGTGATGAAATGGGTTATTTCTTTCTAAATTAACCAACGATTTCTGCTGAGAAAGTGGAAGAAGTGGAAAGTCTTGAGAAAATGGCTCTTAAACAGCTAATTGGAAAGTATCAAAACAAATCCTACTCATCCCAAAAAACAAAAAATACCCAGATGACTAAGTGCCAACAAAATGCCAATTTTGGTGAAATATGTTTGTTTAGTTCAATACTATCTTGAATTGAAGTTGCATGTTGCATCTGGAGTGTTGCCAGTAGGTCTCTCGATCAACTTGTAAAGTGACGTTGAGGTCAATCGGTTCTTGTGTAAAAAAAAAAAACAAAGGAAGTGACGGAATATTGACGATTGTTCGAGATTTTTCTCGTTAAAAATATCAACGTAACAATGTATAAGGGATCACATTTACAAAACATATATATCAGAACACATTTCGTGTTGAAATTAAAAACGTCTAATAAAGGACGGCATATTACCACAAGGGCGAAACAAATAAAAGCTCAAGGACATTTCAAAAATGGCATATAAAATGAATATCAGCAGTCATATGATCACTTAAATGAAGATATTTTAATCAAACCAACTAATTAAATATCAGAACAAAAGAATTCGAGAAACAGCCTAATGAAAATCAAGTCTATGATCAATCCGAACCGGAACGTGTTCGGTTTCAACTTCGGATAAGGAATGACAATTCGTCAACAATCCCCTAAAACTATTTGGGGAATATTTCATGACGCTACAACAAAAATTAAAAAAAAACATACAAAAAAATACAACTACAGCTGATGAATTGCTTGGGGAAGAAGGCGTGCGTCCTTCTACGATTACGATATTATTTCATATGGTTTCCCTCTATTTTAAACATTTCATATTATTTATTTAACAGTATAAAGAGTAATATTTAATAATATGCAAATGCTTGCCTTCGGTTTGGCTCCTTAATCAGTAGTACAATGCCGTGGGGTCTCAAGTGGAATACACAGCACGTTTCGTCGACTTTTAAGATTCCACGTGCGTACGCTTTTTAATTATTTATGTAAATACTTGGCGTGGCTGAGTTGTTTTGAGTATAGTGTCAAGAGTTTAATAACAAAAGTATTGCACTATTTTCTTATTGTCAATTCAATTGAGTCAAGGGTCCTCTTTGTAAACTATTTACAACTTTTGGGCTTTCAATTGTGAAAGATGCTTTTGCACTTTATACTTAAGAGTTTATTTCTCTGTAACTTGTCTGAGTTAGTAGCTTTTTGCACTTGCTTAGCTTTCGAATGCTAGAAACATACTGAGCCGCACACGTTGCAGGGCTAGAATTTAAAAACAAATCGCCAATGGGATATGAACTACACGCATGCATCCACATAGCAATGCGAATATTGTAAACATGTAAGTGAAAACAATTAAAAAAAAAAGAAACGCGAATGCGCACACATAAGCAGACTGTACAATATTGACAAAAAACACACATATCAGCAGAACAGAAAAAATTAATTTGTAAAAGTGAAATGAAAAAACATTACATTGCCAATAGAAATAAAAAAATGGCAAGTACGGAGGCAGAAAAGTGAAAAAAAATAAAAAACAGAAAAAAACAGAAAAAAACAGAAAAAAAAGAAAAAACAGAAAAAAAAGAAAAAAAAGAAAAAACGAAAAAAAAACGAAAAAAAACGAAAAAAAGATGAAAAACAACATAAGAAATTCTTTCAGAGCGTAAACAACGTTTTGTATGTAGTGTCATGAAAACAATAAGAAAATTAGAGAAATACGAAAGGATAAAATCGAAAAAAAAAATCATAAATTTCTGAATATATACACACATACAACACAAACAATGCAAAAAACGTGCTTTTTAATTGCTCATATAACCAGCGGCGAGCGCGCTGTAGACTGCAGCAGCGCTGTCAAGCGAGCGCCGGCCCCAAAGTGATGTCAACACCACACAACACACTACACCAAGTGGAGTTGTATAACTAAGTTTACATATGCACAAATATGTGTATACATATGTATATATATGTATGTTTAATATTTGCACATTACTGTACCTGTTTATATTCCCCCAGTACTAGAGTGCGCAACGAGGCAAAATTGTTAATTGTAATTCAATGGTTGGTTGATGTATTGTTACTTAGGAATTCAGAACGCATTCTGTACATATATATGTATATATAGTATAATTCATACAAATAAAAATAATATAATATAATTTATATTAACTCAAATAGTAAACATAAAAATTTATTTTTTTTGGCATATATATGTACATTTGTACGGGGCGAGAAAACTTGCAAACTTTTCAAATTTTGTGAAACAATTGTGTTTCGAAGTTTTGTTAACTCAAAATTATATTTAAATTAATATAATAATATTAATTATTATAAATAAACTGCGGATTCTATTGCAAATACTTCTATGTACGCCAAATTTTTCTCATATACTTCTTATTTCATTCAAATAATGTTAATATTCAATTTATGTTATCAATTTTCTGAAATTAAACATTTAAACAGGTGGCACCTACAAAATTTTATAACATGGCAACCTTCAAAAATTTTTTATTTTTTTCCTATCAACCGAAATTTTCTTAAGCCTGATTTGTTGCATACATTTATAGAATAATAAAACAAAATAAATAAATATGTGGCAACTGCTGTAAAAATATTTTTTAGCTTCAAGCTTTTTAGATTTCTTTTATTACCATTTATTTCACTTAAAATTTGCAACAGGTGGCACTAAAACATTCAAATCGGCTCAGCAGTTACTATTATATAAGCACACTGAGTGTGACGGAATACCGTTGCAGTCGCTCGATTTTACTCTACGACTCAAGAAGTTTCACTTTAAATATCTATATTACATTATTCTATTTAACAAAATAAATTTCACTTGCTTTTTGACCACCCATTACACACACACATTGTATTTATTGTAAATGTAGCATGTATGTACCTATGCAGATTGCTAATAGGCATTTGCGTTTTAGAAAAACTGTGCACCGGCAAATTCTCACATTATATAAAACTTGAAATGAAAACACGTTCGGTGTAAACAAGCCGGCTGGCGATTGTGTGGCCTCTCTATGTACATGTTTGTCTTTTACATATACATGTGTAGGCATGTACAATGTAGAAGTGGGTCCCCCAAGTCC
The DNA here is from genome assembly GCA_021498325.1 of Bactrocera minax. Lineage (NCBI taxonomy): Eukaryota > Metazoa > Arthropoda > Insecta > Diptera > Tephritidae > Bactrocera > Bactrocera minax. The sequence continues at coordinate 1,476,645 of JAKEEE010000043.1, read as the reverse complement.
TAAGCCTACTGAAAGCTAGCAGCTGTCAAAATACACACACTAAAGCCCATGTGAATGTGTTTGCAAAAAGCCGGCTTTGCATTGGATACATACATTGATTATATATTACATATATATATACATGCATATGTAAAACAACTTTTAATTGCCTTTTTGATTTAATAAAATCAAAAATGAAAAACTGCAAATGCTTTTAATAAACACCAACATAAATGCGCATAAATTAAAAATGTAAATAAATGAATTAGCGAGCACTTGCTCCATTATCACACATTAGTATGTGTGTATGTACATATGTGTGTATGTGTGTGTGTGTGTATTTATGCCATTAATAATTGGCGTGTTTGTGAACGAAACGTCAGCAAACTGAATTGAATTTTAAAAATAACTCGAATCCGCCAGATGCAATGCCGCAAGCAAACAATTTGCGTAACACAAGTACAATTAAGTAGAAAATCTGATTTGATTGATAAATTCTAACAAGTGTTAAGAAATTGTTTAAACTTTTAAGTTTTCGAAGAGTATCATATTAAGGGGGTGGTGAGATCGGAAAAATATCCATTGCGTATTTACTTTCAGCTAATACGAAGTTTACTTTCTAGAAGGTACAGTACGGAGCAAAAGAAGCTTCGCTGAAAATCGGGCGAGAATGCGAAAAGTGCCAAAAGCACACCGAAATACATAGAGAAATAGAGAACGAACTTACACACAGCAAATATGCATACATTTATTAATAAAGATAAAAACGTAAAAATTAGAAAAACATAATAAATTAATGGCCATTATAAAAGAATATATGTGTGTGCGAATTAGACAAGCCTTTGCTACAGGGTAATCTCTCAAATGAAATTCCATCTTTTTGTAATTTCGTTTTCACCCTCTCGAAATAGTGAAATTAACCTGATTATTAGATAATCGTATTGATCGTAAGATAATACAACAGCATTCTTGTAAGCGAGCGGCAAATGAACACTCGCTAAAATAACCAAATACACCAGATTAAGCAACATGAGCTCGCTAATTTTCCTCTCGTACGCAATAACCACAGTCAAAATCTTTTAAAACACTAACAACAATAAAAACAAAACATAGTTCAAATGTTTAAACTGAGATGTTACTAAAGTTATTAAGAAAAATTAGAAAATTTTTATCTGACTTGAACCTTCTTTTACGACTCGCTTACAAAACAAAAACCAAACACTGTCCAAATATATTTTACTAGACGAGTCTTCGGCCTTGCTTTATAAACTCTTTTCGCTCCAGAATAAGTAAACAACTCAGTAGTCTCTCGGCGAATTGCTGAAGCTCTAATTCTTATATATGTAGAGGTAGAGGTTTTAGTGAAATTTCATTCTTTATAAAATGCGGTTTGTGTATTAGAAACACAAAATTCAATAGGCTTGACGCTGTGAAACCTATGCCAACTTACTTATGTCTCTACTAAATAATAACAAAACGGTAATTTCTGTTGTTTATCATTAAATATTCGACAAACTCAAATATGGAACACCGGGAAGGTTATAAAAAGTCACATTCTCTTAGTCTGAAAATTCACCTTTTCCTATTTTAAGCGGAATGAAGGAAAGAATCATCTCAATGTAACGGATTTTCATTCGTAGAAACAGAAGGTAAAATTAATGGATTTATAACAGTCAGCGCTTCTTTAGGAGCACATGAGCTACAAATTGAAACAGAAAGTATGTATATAATGCCATTCTAAAGTTGGTGATCAATTGAGATTACTCATTGCTTTAGCTGTGAAACTGAATGTTTCTTGTTGATTTTTGAAATATTTTATCAATATTTCCCTATCAAATTAGTTCGTTTGAAACAGTTCATGACATAATAGGTGTTGATCGCTTACTGTGGATATGCTGAGTGGAATTGATTTTTCGTTTCCTTTATGAAAATTTATCAAACAAAAAAAAAATTTATAGACTCTCAATGACATGCCTCATTCAGACTCGAATATATGACTATGTGACCGATATTGCAGAGTAAATTTTGTGATTAACTACCATTTAGTGGATGGCAAGTTCGAATTCCGACCGCACCGAAATCTAAAATTATAGCAAATGCTTTTTCGAATCGAGTTTTCAACTCAGTGATTAGATATATCAGTGATAAGATCATCAATTTCTCTGAAAAATTGCGATGAGATCAGTCCTCCTAGTGAAATCAAAACTTGAAATTTGAACTGAAAACTACTTTGTACATATGCAGCATAATAATCTAAAAAGAAATATTGAAAAAAATTTTAATCTCGATATAATTCAGTCAACAGTAGAACCCCTGTATTTCGCCAAAACACAACTCATTTAAAAAATTTACAATTTTATGCGATTTTTTAAACGAAAAAGATAATAAAAATTAATAGGAGAAAAACGAAAGCGTAAAATATGCTGAATTGTGCAGAAAATGTAAAAGTTTGTGCAAAAATATCTGAAGCAACGGCCATGACGCGCGCCAAACGCCTACACTCGCCAATTGTGCACATTTAAAAATTTTTATTTTCTAATTTAAGTAAGACATTCTTGTTTTTCCGCAGCCAAATTTATTTTTAAAATATTTTAAAAGACTCTTTGTTGGTATCCGCCACAATGAGATAATCTAGATACAACATGAAAATGTATGTGGGTATGTATGTTAGAAACTTGATTTACCCTCAATGAATACAGATGATATTAGCAGAATTAAGTCCTGCGCACGAGTGTAAGCATGTAAAATTGTTTATTCGAAATGAACGAAAACGAGAGACTTTTGACAAAGTGTATATTATTCGCTGGACTGGAGCCAAAGAATATGGCAGAAATGACAGCGAAAATTAAAGCTAAAAATAAAAATAAAAAAGGATAATATAAGCAACACCAAGATACATATGTATGATCATGTATGTATGATATTATGTCGGTGACAAAGTGAAAAGTTATGTGAATTCGACAGGAGGCCAACACAGAGCGACAGACAGCAGACAGCCGACGTGTGGGAGTAGCCGATGTGGGGAAAATCTCGCATCGCAACAGACCCATCTACTGCTGGCTTGTGGGATTTTCTGCTGTGGGAACGTACTTGTACCATAATGCCCCTGTATGCCGGAAGTGTTAGGTGCTGAAGTACTCATAGATTTTGAAAATATTTTTTCTTTTTTTTTTGTTTATGATTACAATTTCGTCCACTCTCGGTGCCATAAAACAATATGTATAAAACAATTAATCGCCAGTCATGATCTCTCATGGAAAAAGACTATAAAAATGACTGTATGGTCGAGGAAGAAGGAAATTATTTAATTGTGATATAAAGAACAATGAAATATCTCGTCAATTGTGCAAGTAAAATGATAATGAAATAATTAACTCAAATAATTATAATAGATGGCAACAAAAATATTTGTAATTAGTCGATTGTTGTGCTTATGTAAGCAAATTTTATAAACAATGCCAATTTAAAGAAGTCACAAACCGTAACGAAATTTCGTGTTTCCAGACACATATTAAGATGATATCTGTAAAATTAGTTATTTAGAAGCTGGACACTGAGTCGTTCGATCTGATCGATTTCTGTCGAATAATTACTATGATATGAATATGTAACCGGGAGCGAAATTTCTTAGGCATATCCAGAATCGAAAACTACTCTGCCTTCATATAAGCAGTGAGATGTCAAACTTTCATAGTAATTGCAAAAAAAAACCTTTCGTCCATGACGCCACGAACCAATGTATATTTCTGTCAAGCGACATTCAACAAAAGTAACGAGACAAAACTGTTTTAACCCCTTTTTCCATTATTCTTAATGAGTTTGTGTTACCACCGGGTATTGGACTCTTTGATTGTATAATCAATTCGTGGTCAACTGGTTGTACGACAAGTTTAAATATTCACTAAAGAAAACATGGTAAAATTATTACTATTATAATAATATTAATATAATAATATAATAGTAAAATAATATTAATATATAATATTGTATATTATATATATAATATCATAGCTGTATTCAATAGAAGAGCATAAGTGGATGTCCAATTAAAGTGGTATAAACGCTTGCTTTCTATCTCTATTTGATTATACCAGTTTATCCAAATTATACCAGTTGTTATACCAGTGTTGTTGCGCCAAATTATACCAGCACTCTAACGCTTGGCGAATCGAAGACAGCTCATGTTACATTGTTTGCAACTCTGTGGGAATTTTTAGTAAACATGAGCTCCGTTTTTATACCAGTTGTAAGTAGTATCAGAATGGCTAAAAGACCTCGCGTCGAAGATTCCTTTTTCTAAAGTTTTATATTTAGAGTTCATTATTTGAAATAATGGTCAGAAATGGAGACAGTTACCTTTTATTCTCTCGAAAAAAAACCATAAATATCTAGAGTTTTATAATTGTACTCTTATTCAACAAATTTGTTGAAATATCTTTTGCGACAATATTTTTATAATTATTTAAATTTTTTAAAAATTTTAAATAAAAAAGTATTATACTTTCTATTAAGAAACAGGTATAATTAAATAAAAATTAGCAGTGATTGATGGAATTTATACAAAAACTTAAATATATGTATACAACAAATTATGAACAAGAATTTTTGCACAAATTTGGCATATTTACAAATCTAAATGCACATTCAAATGTAAATAATTATATGATAAACAACGAAATGTTCAACAATATTTACAAAACCAGTAAATAAATAAGTAAGAGAAAAAAAAGTTTGCCACCCAAATAAAGGGGCTGTGTACTAAATTTTATTTATAATTACAACCAATTGCTTTTTTGGCGTTGTGGCAATAAATATAAATACAAATGGCAAGTTGTTTACTATTAGCTTATTTATTTTTAACACACCGACCAGGAGGTTATCAGCGAAATTCCGAAACTACGCAGTAAAGTTTACCATAAAAAGAAATTAATTCCAAAATACACACACATACATAAATATATGTATGCGGTTACTTTAGATAATTTCATTGTATAAATAAATTGACATACACATACACACACACACACACAGTCATATTCATTTATTATTTATAATTTTGGCCGGTCGGAGAATTGCGGTTTGGACGCCCACAGAATGCACTCATGCATGCGAACAACAACAACAACAACAACAACAACAAGAATATTCGCTGCGTGTTTTCAATTTAATTACAAAATACCGTAGATAAGCTATTGAGGAAAGCGAAAGTTGCGAAAAATATGCATATGGAAATGATACCGGTCGACTCTCGTGTCAGTTGCTTCCACTTCTTTCTCAGACATTTTCGCAAGAAAATGGAACCAGACCCAATTTCGAAACCCCACTCAATAACAAAGAAAAAAATGCCTTTTATAAATATAACCAGTCGATTTCACAAAAGGGTAAGTATAGTACATGGTCTGAAAGGTCTTTGGCCAGATGATCATAGATTTTTTTAATAAAAAAATATGACATTCTTCTACCACATAATCTACAACTAGACCAATGCATTTGTTCTAATGGTTTTCTAACATTTCGATACCGTTTCAATACTGTGAAGATTCAAGGGTTTCAGAATATGCCTTTTATTTACACCTTAAATTCCTTATTTCAGTGAAATCTTTTTTCAGCGAGTTTTTGAATTCTTTTTGAAAACCTTTTGAATCTGGAAAAGAGCAAATAGTCTTTGGGGAAAATTTTGACGAATACGGTGAGTGAGGGACTAGTTCATAGCGTACTCCCTTCAACTAATCGGTCCGTTACTTTGCCCCATCAGAAAACCATGGTTTATCACAATACGAAATTCACTTTTTTTTCAATAGTAAATAAAAATAGCAGAATTAATGTCACTTTGAGAACAATAACTTGAGAACGATTGAATGAATTATCATGAAACTGGCAATATTCTAGTTAAGGTTAATATTCAAAGGCAGGGATAGCTATTTTTTGTTTGACGCGATCTCTCGTTTAGGCCAAACACTTTTCAGTTCATGTAGTACCAGACAAAGTACTAGAAAATGTCGAGCAACAAGCGGATTATATTGAGAAATTAAAATTAAGTGAAATATTAAACGGTCTTCGTCGAAAGTTCTTTAATACAAAAAAAAAATTGGTTCAAACATGTTGCAGTTTTAGTACATATTTTTCTGAGTTTTGTTTGCTTGTTTTATGATCTACGATATATGTTTTTGAAGAGGAAATTATTAACCTATTGTTATCTTTATTATTTATTATTAAACGTGTTTTATATTGTATGATATATTATCTCAATTAGAGTACTGAATTTTAACTGGTGATTTAAGACAAATGCATATTAGAAAAAAAAAAATGTTTTTAAAATTATAGCATACAAAATGGCATAAAACTGTAAACATGATTGCACTGATGTCACTTTTTGACTTATGAATGACACATGATTTACTAATTTGTGGTCGCTGAATCTAAAATATTTATCATTTTATGTCTGTCAACTGTTTTTTTTATTGTTGTAACTGTCGTTTACTTTGCTGATCATAAAAAAATTGCTGAGTTATCTAACAATAATTTGAGAAGACAACGTCAAGAAAAATGTTTATTTCAGTCTAAAAGAAAATCGTTTGAATGTGACAGATTTGTTCAGTGAGGCTTAAAAAATTACGTCGAGCACCCACTGGAAATGAAAGATATGGCAAAAAAAAAATTGAAACGTGCGTTGAGTTTCAACATTTGTGGACAAACGAGAAGAAAATGGAATGAAGTTATGAACCACGAGGCGATTTGCTGTTTTTGGTTGTCTTTAAGGAATTAGGCCAGTTTAGAGCCTCTGGAAAATGCCTACTTAGACAATTTATTCTGGGACTAAGGAAAAAGGAATCGAATTTCGAGAAAAAAAAGTTGGAATAATTACAAAAATGGTACGTAGTTTACTAGAGAATGTTACTGTGAAGCTATATTTAAAATTTCAAGCGTTTAAAGTTCTACGCGCTGAGCTGGCTTACCCGAACAATTCGACAAGGAAACTTGTATTTTTTTTCACTGATTTATTAATGTTTTTAGGACCCTAAAGTTTGCTTTAAGCTTACATTAGAAAACTTAAATTTTTGGATGAAAAACCTAGACTGGCGGAGCTAAGTGAGATTATCTTCGGACCGGGGATCGGCACATTGATGTGTTGAGTTCTAAGACTTAGTCCGATGCCGGTGAGAGGGAGAGCAATAAAATGTTATTGTAGTGAAGTGAGAATGACTTTGAGTCAAAATCAGTCAGAAATTTTGACTTCAGAGCTACAGGCCGAATAACTAACGAGCAATTTTCAAGGTCTTGAATACAAATAGTTGCCTTTTAATTGAATTGCAGCAATAAATAGTACATGATAACAGTATTTTCTAGTTCGAGAAAAAGCACATTCACATAATATAAAAAATACTCATTAAATTTGATAAGAGATATACTTACACTAAATAAACACACACATATATATATAGAATTTGTTTTGTTTAGCATTGGACATCTTGCGATTATGGGCGTCATAAAAGGCGTCGTCTAACGACCTTCACTTTCTAGCATTCAAAATAAACAACAAACATATCACAACCGATCCATATGCAATCGAAAGTGAATTCGAATTCAAAACACACACACACAAATATATTACGCACAGACGTTGGCAATTGATCACGCGACCACTCGACACATAAAAGATATGTTTCTTCGCCAAGTCAAAATATATATTTTTTACAGTTTCAGCGCTTTTTAAGATATCTATACATTTATGTGTATTTGCGAAAATTGCCAAGGCGAAAAACTGCACTTTAAATGCATTCACCGTTCGCGGGTCACATTAGCAAATGAATTCAATTCAATTGGTGCACAAGCAACAAATCTGTCTCGATGCAATAATCATAAAATTCAGGCAAGCACTAATGCAAAAACATGTTTGTGTATGTATGTATGAATGTATGCGGCGAATTGTGTGTGCGGTGCGTTGCACCCAGCTGCTTTGCATTGCAATGGACGGACAAAACTGCACACAGTGCGTTCCAATTACAGAAATAAACGCAACTACAACAACTATAAAAGTACAACAGTACTTTATACAAGTATACAGTGGCTCCAAGCCAAAGTCGGACACCGTAGCAAAAAAACATGTTCCTTCCTAAAAAATACTTGAACCAAAGCAATTAGAAAAACGGTGAAATATTTTTTCAATTACTCATTTATTACATTTCCAGAATATAAAAACAAAACATATAAATTCAATCAGTATTATAAAATATTCTAGTAAAACCTTAAATAAGAGTAAATTCAATGAACAAGCGAAACTCGGACAAATTGGATTGGATGACGATGATGATTGGTATTTCTACCAAGACAATGATCCAAAGTAAAAGGTCTTCAAAGTGCGTTCTTGATTGCTTTATAATTGCCACCATGTTCTGGAAATGTCACTCCAAAGTCCTGATATTAATCCAATCGAAAATTGATGGGACCATCTTAGCACAAAAATTCGACAGCATTCCGTTTCAAGCAAAATCGACTTGATATCTATCCATCTTACTACAAGAATGGGAAAGAATTGAACCTAGTTTTTGCGAAAAATTGGTTATATCAATGCCTAACCGGCTCAAAATGGTTATTAAAAATAAAGGCCTTCATACAAAATATTAGTTTTTAAAATATATTTCGATATTTCAAAAAACTTGTTGATTGGATATATACTAGGCATTGTATAAGTAAATGTTCATAGCAACGCGGAGGAACTTGAGATTCGTTATTGTTTTATGTTTTACCAAGACAACCACCCAAAGTATAAATGCTAAAAATAGGTTGCTCTACAATTGCACAAAAGTACTTTGTACGCCTGCTCAATCCCCCGACATTAATTCCATAGAGCATTTATAGGTAGAACTTAAAAAAGCTTGCCCAAAAGAAACATTAAAACAAATTCAGACAGAGTTGAAGAAAGCCGTCGAAGAAGAATGGAGCCAAATAGAAGCTTCGGTATGCAAAAATCTTATGGAAAGTATGCCACGTCGTCTCCAATAGGTCTTAAATAAGAAAGGCAAATCCACAAGATATTGAACTCACGCAGATTTAATTTGTTTCTTAACTCTACAAACTGTCCCATTTCAAGTGTGAGTTGCATTGAACGCACAATAAATGTAAATATGTTCATTTTGTTGTTGTTATACCATAAACTTTGGTTGTTTTTCTTCATGTCAATAAAAAATAGATGTCTTATTTGAAATAAAAAGGAATTTTGGAAAATATTAGCATACCTTGCTTACTATTCATATTTTAAGTTAAAAATCTAATAGTTTTGGGGTGTCCCATTTAAGTGTGAGTCACTGTATATAGAAATAAATCAAAATTTTGTTTTATAACCTCCCTCAAAATTATTTACTAGACTTCTAAAGGTGGAAATTTTGCTGAAAAGGAAATAACTTTTGTTAAAACTCACATACAAAACATATATTTGAATTAGGGATGACCCGATAAATATCCAATTAATATACCTTTATGCAAGTAAATATTTGTAATGTATATAAGAAGACCCGGTAAATATTTCTATTTTTCGTTGTTATTTTAGAATGCTTTTTTTTTAAATTTTAACAAAACATTTTGTATAAAGAAAAATTCTATATTTATATTTTAAATGCAAGGGGTTATAATAATAAATAATAAGGGTTAAGTTGCATAGCAAAACATAGATATAATTATTAACTACATCAAGTGGCACTTGCTGATAACTACTGGTGACATTTAAATTTATCAACCTCAATTGTTGAGTAAATTTCCATACTGATGTTTATATACAGACACCAATATACATAAGTATATACATATGAAGTAGAATAACAAAACAATCAAAAAGACTGTCTTAGGTAGTGACTAATGGTGTCCACTTCCACTTCCATTTTCATTTGATAATTTTGATATTTTGAAATGTGAAATGAAATTTATGGAATGTAATCAACAGAGCAATAATAACCGACTGAACAAAATTTCTTAAATAAGCAAAAGAGGCTTTTTGACTGTACTAGGAGACTCATCATAAAAGAATTCTAAAGCCAACAACAACGCAGATCTCACTTTTAGTGGATACTGTAATGACGCACTGTTCATTATGGGTCCAAGAGATATGGCTAAATATCAACAGTGACAGGGACCTGGATTTTTATCCGATAAAGGACTACCAACTTGGCACTATTCATCAAAATTATTTTGAGATTACTTTCCGCCGCTACTACAACAACAACAAAAAACATTTTAAATTAAATGTGGGTCAATTTACCACCCGAGATATTATGTATTATATTCAATCCCCAATCTATTACAAAAAAAAAAATATTCTCAACACTTTCGAATTCTAAAAATATTGCAAATTAATTGAATTAACCACAAAAAATAATAAACATTTCCTACAACAAATGAAAAGAAAACAAGAAAGTACGAAAAATGCCGGAGACTTCAAGTAATACAATAGAAGAGCGATGATGTCCGCAATCATTTTATATAAAAAAATAAATAAATTATAAAAAATATTAAGTCAACACAGAAACGAGCGACCCAAAAATGATTTGCATATCAATCAATGCATCAATTGCAATATAAGCTCACTCATGCGTACAGATGTGTGTATATTTATGATTTTTAAAAATATAATGCCATCTATGTGTGCATGCATGTACTTCGTACAAGGACTTTAAGCCTCGTTGGGAAAGTGAGCGCTGTCACGTCGGCACATTAGCGAGAAGAAACTTAACCACAATAAAATTCGAAAAGTGTAAATTAGCGCATAGCATAGCAGAGCATCGAAGGTGGGCAGGTGCGGTAGACGCAGCAGCTAATTCGCTAATTGTGTTCAAGTACAATGCAGCGAAGAGTTAGCAGTGCCCAGTGCTGAGGGTGTGACTTTCGGGGGCACGTAGTCGAAATGGAAACCTTGTTATGGCATATGAACCATAGCAGTGTTTATAATTATGGATATGACTACTACATACACATAGTTGCCGGAAATCGCTAGTCAAAGAACGGAAGCGAGTAAGTAAAAGATATCAGTGAAATAACGACCGATTTAACGAAAAACATGCAATATCACATTAATATTTCTACTCAGCAATTCTGCAAACTTGAAAACAGTAAAATATGTTTGAAGCTGCGTACACATTTTCTCAAAATTAATTGATATTAAATGAATTAACAAAAATTACGAGCGCTTTTAATTAACAGTGAAGACAGCTTAACATATGCTTGTAACAAAAAAGGGACAAATATATATCGGGAAGAACCCGATTTCAATAAGCCACAATTTCGAATTACTAAAGTTTCGGCAACTTAAATTGCAACGAAAAACTCACAAATCCTCACAAACACAATTAACTAATTGACTGGCAATTAGTACGCGATTTGTACCAAATAAAATTTTCTTTTGAATAATATAACGCCTTATCACCCAAAAATTAAATCAAACAAACAAATAAAATCAAAACACAAAATTGTCAGCAATCAAATACTAATTGACTAATCTAAATTGAGTGAGTGTGAACATCAAATGATTCAATTAATCACTTAATTGTGTTAGTCAACTAACGTATTTGAACAAAGTATACAATTTAGATAATCTAGTAAAATCTAGTACAATCAAGTACATAAGTTTGATTTGAATCGGAATTCAAGCCAATAAAAAGTTGTAGTAAACCAAAGACCGCTTCCTCAGAAATACTCTTCATATAATTATTTGAGGAATATTTCATAATGCTACAACAAAACTACTGATACCGTAATTTCTGTCCATTTGCTTGAACCTATGGTATAGCTTGTTCGATTCGCTACTCTCCTTGGCTTGGCGAATCGAACACAGCTAGTTTACGCTCCTCTAATAACAGTGGAAGCTCAGTAAAGGAGGCACAAAAAACCTCCTACAATATTTCTTAGTTCGAACAAGAAGACTTTTAATCATCTTTTCTACAATAATTATGCAATATTAGTTAATATGTTCTACAATATTAGTTTTTACCAATACTTTTCGCCACTTTACAAGCATTCTGCCACGCAAAAACAAATTCCACTTATATAAAAATAGAACTACAGATAAGCTTAATCAAGAGTAGAGAGCAATAAGTGCACAGTAAAGAAACAACATTGGAGGTAAGGTACTCGTAAGCATCTACAAAATTATGCCTATATATATTGTATTTGTAATATATGTATGTATATACATACACTATGTATATAAAATGTATGGTAAGGCGAAGTTGCAAAACATTTCAACATACGAATAGCTGCAAGAGACTAACTATACAAAGTAATTTCATTTTGTATACTCTCAAGATAAGAAGATAAGCAGTATCAGTAAATACTTATTTAATCATTAAACTAAATATAAATAGTATAAAGTATACACTGCTTTGTGTAGAGTATATATGTATACTCAATATATATATGATTTTGATAACCGCATGGCTGTGTTGAAAATAGTATGGTAGTAGTGTTAACAATTTATCTTAACAAACTAAGATATCAAGGGTCCTGATTACATCATATTAATTTGGATTCTTTATTAGAGATGAATTGGTTAAGGGTCAAATTGGCCTCGCTCAGTAAGGGAGGTATTGGTATTATTGCAGTTTGAGTACAATAATGATTATGGCATAGTTCATATAATGGAAGCTCCAATGCACAGAACCAAGAGCTTGACTATTGTGCCTTACACCACCTTTTGACAACCACAACCATAACTAGTTTCAATTTGTTAAATTATATCCATAGCATAAAATATTAAGAAGAAAGAATTTGCATTGGAATCTATTTAAATGTAGCAAAACAAAAGTGCCTATTTTCTTTTATATTTAGAAGGTAAACACATATATTCATAATTAATAAAATAGTAAAATAAATAATAAACGCTTTGCTCGTATATTCTATTCACTTTTGTTTGCATATTGTTGCTTTGTATACATGCCTTTCACGCTTTTCGCTGATAATATGGCAAAATATTTACACACACATATGTGTTTGAATAATCATATATGCATATTTCTATAAAAGAAATATTCTAACTTAGGATAGCCGCGACATAGAGCATGAATGCGACGGTTAACAGAAATTACATTCGCTCCTGCCAACATTCAGATCCATTTACCATAAATTTGTATGCACACATTTCGTTTTACGATTATTCTGCTTTTGTATAGCTTTCGTGTTTATATATAAAATTTACAAATAATTCAAAACACAACAGAGCTTCGGGAGCTTTTAGAGCGAGACGACCAGATTGCTTCGTAGCAATTCTACAAACAACAGTCGCGTCTACACAAGCAGTAATCAGCGATCGCCAAACCGCTTGAGAATCGTGCGTACTGTGGTTTTGTTTTTTTCGTCGGCCTCGTGTGGAGACCTTACTAGTACTCACGAGACTTGATTTAACAAACACATGCGCTTTGGTACCAAAGCAACAAAACAAAAAAAAAAAAAACAACAGTAACATTTGGTGGTGTCACAGAAACACAAACAATAATTAAAACTAGAACAACAACATGTCTGACTAAATTTCTTTTATAGCATTTTGTTATTGTAAAAATATAATATTCAAATTTCAATACGGAAATAGATCTGCGCACACAACCGTGTTCGGTACAGAACGCTTTAATACTGCTTGGACAAAAGTAGTGAAATTAGCCACACACCGTATAAAATCAAAACATGAAGACATAAAACATAAATTTTCATCGCATGCATGCAGAAACTATTAATTAGTTTAAATGGAAAAAGTTTATGAATTTTCTCAAAAAGTTAAGTTTAGATACAATAAAATAAATGACAAAATAATATAACAATAATGAAATCGTAAATTAGAAAGTATTTATAACATTAATGTTCAGCAAAATAGATCCCAAAATTTTAAAATACAACTGTCGCAAATATTGTAGACACGCTCATTGGCCTAAAAGAGATTTTTTAAAATAATTTAGATGCATTAAGATTCCTCTCTTAGTGGATAAGTATTTAGAAAAGCTTAAGTTCGGGGAAAATAATTAGTTAAAAAGTTACACGTAAAATTCATTGTTCATATAATTTAAACATACAAGCGCCACCCAACATAATTATTTAATTTTTTCAATTAACTTATACATAAGACATATTTATCCCATATTCGTTCTGTTTATCAAATATAGTGAAGGTCAACAATAAAAGAAAAAAATAGGTCCTTAAAATTTTCTTAATTTTTCTATTTTTTAATAAATTTTTATTTGTTCAATAAATGTAAAAAAAATTGACGAACTAGTAATTTGCTGTCATAAATAGTAATAAATAGTTGTCACAGAGTTTAACTGTTCTATAATATACACAGCTGCATACATGCACATATGTATGTATGAGTGTGCCCGTGTCTGTTTTTGCATATTTTTTGATATACATCTATTTTTTTATTTGCTTTAGTTTCCATACTCTTTCTTTATACAGTTTTGTTATCGATTTTGTTTTGTACTGAATTCGCCGCACTAACAAATGCTGACCTTGACATTTATTAGTGCTGATTCAAATTACAATTTCACAATGATAATTGATATTGAACTTCATTTCACTTTTACGCTTGTAGAATTTAAACTCTTATATAAAGAGGAAAAAAAAGCAAAATCGTTTCGATTTCATTAAGTACTCACAAAAATAGCTGGGTGGGATGAAAAACGACCAGCTGTGTGACAATCAACCGTCGCAACTGCCAACACGACTGCCGACTGCCGACTGCACACCTGTACATATTACTACAGCGCTATATAGCACAATACTCAGTTGGCGAGTTTAGTAGCATCATTGATCAAGTATTGCATAATATTTCGTTGTTTTTAATGCAATTAAATTTCGCTTGTTCCTATATTATTTGGCATGAATGTTTAGGTTGTATAAGTTCATTTATCTTTATACATTTTTAATGTACATTAATTAACCGGTTCTAACAACCACTGTATTTCTCAAATATTTACTCCAGTACAGCAGCTGCCTTTTTATATATTTCGATAGACAATTGTATAATTTCGTTCACAATTAATACATATTTACAGTGGAAGATAATTTTAATGCAGTTTGACCTGCCGTAAGTTAAGATTAACATACCGAAAGCACAGGTATATTTTGAAGCACTTTAAATATAACTAACACAAACATTTTAAAACAATTATTATAGCGTGCTGTGAAAATATTCTTTTAAAAGCTAACATTTAAAATCTTTCCAAACTAAAAATTATTCGAAACTCAAAGTCGCTGTCAAAAACGTCAGCTCAAAACTCTTGTTATGAATATTGTTTTTATATTTTTTGCTCATTGTCTCCTTCCACGCCCACTGTATACTAGGTTTTACAGTATTTTTTTTAAGTTTTTTCATAGTTCATCTAGATACAAAAATATAATGCGCAGTACCAAAAAAAACTTACAAAAGCAAATAAAAAAATTCCTTTTCTTATATATTTTCGCAAATTATTGAATTAATTTAACTGTTTAATAATAAGAAACAGAAAAAATTCACTTACCTTCCAAGCGTTTACTTTTGGTGGGGGTGCCGCAACGTATTTCTTAGGTTGGGGAGGTGCAACTGGGACGCCGTTTGGGCCAGCCGCTGGAGTTTCGGCGTCACTACTTTTTGCTTCATTTCCACTGCTTGTGTTCTCAACACTAACACTTGGCGAAGTATCTTTGCGATCCTTTGGAGACTTTGGTGCTCCTCCTGCAGCACCCTTGCGTGGGCTACCGCCGCGTTGGCGTGCACGGCTAATGTACTTTTTATCAACATCTTTGTCACCAGAAACATTGCCACCTGCTCCTCCTACTCGCTTATTTTTGCCACCTTCACCACTACCGGCATTACCATTGCCATTGCCATTGCCATTGCCGCCACCCGATCGCGGTCCACCGCCTCCACTTGTTAATTTTTCGTTGCCACTTTGCCGTCCACTTTCACGTCCAAAGGGTTTTTCTTTACGTGGCTTTTTACGATCCCGTCGATGATGAGAAACCACTGGTACAAAGTCATTATTATCATCGATTTCCGAAGAGTTTTCGGCCCCAGCATCCGTATTCGCAGCCCGTTTTTCACCGGTCACTGAAGAACTAGCTTCAGCGACGGTATTGGATAAGTTTTCAGTATCTGCTTCTACAGCAGCTGCTTCCTCACTCCATGACTTAATTGTTTTAAGATTAGGCTGGTTTTCTTTATTATCAGAATCAGCAACGGCGACATCATCAGTTCCGCTTTTTGCTATGGCACCTTTTTTGGCCTCCAAGTTTTGCAATACATTAGCGTACGAAGTTGAAGCTGCATTAGACGTTTGACCAGAGGGAGCGACCACCGTTGGAGTGGCAGTGGTGGCGCTCGTTTTCGAAGTTTCTTCTTTAACTGCTGACATGTTAGTATAAGTTCGTATATCGTGTGGCTCCGGAGTATCGGTAACGTCAGTTACGTTACTTACTCCAGAAAATGCTGAAACGTGGAAACTCTTTGTTGCTTCCTTGTTCAATGAATATGACAAAAACGTTCAAACAAATCAATTTATAGACGTTGACACTGAAAATATAAAGACAATTTCTTAGTTTATAACCCAAATACAATTCTCAAAATCGACATACACTTTTATGAAGATAAAAAATGGTAGCTAATTCTTGAAGAATACTCCAGCTAGGATCGCTTCAATACAATCGAAATGTATTCGTTTAGCTGACAGAACTTATAGAGAAGACATTTCTTTAACACTTTAACGCCTTCAAAAAATTGTCGCTGGAAGCATTGCATGTAATTTAGCTTAAGTTGAAGAATTCAAATATTCATTCACTACTATCGCAAATGACATCATGTCCTTTGAGCCACAGCGATAAACTTCAAACGGAAAATTAAATTTTACAATCCGAAATTTGACTACGAATCACCGACATTGAAATATTAATTATTGATATTAACAAATCAAACTTCTAATGACTTATTACAATTTTTCTTCGGAAAAAGAATACAAAATTTTATGAAATTTCGCGTAATATTTCAGCGGATGTCAAATAGTAAGAAAATATGGTCAAAAGTGAGGTTAAGTTATTTGTACACTGTCAAACCTTTAATGAAAAGAAAGCGAAAGGTTGATAATACATGATCTATTGACATTTCAAATATCTCATACACAGAGTTGCTTTTACAAGTACCAATTTTGTGGTAACACTGCCATATAATCTGCGCTACAGGGCAACAAACTGTAATGTAAATATTATGGTAAACATATACATGCACATATATATTTATATATCATAGATGTAAATACGCATTTCATCGCTGCATATTTAAAAAATAACACTGAATAATCTTTATAAGTACCATAACCTATGTCTTGATATTATGCAACATTGCAAATAAATGCATCTCTGGGTATGTCAGCTGACTGTGGAGCACGAAATCCAAACAAAAATTTACACACTATTAATTTTATTACCTTAATTCACAAATTTAAATATATAAACAAAATGCATGACTTGATTTCTCTATACTATACTATATAAACTGCACTGTTAACGAATACTCACAACGTCGATTCGCTGAGATTCACACGGTTCTAAAAGCCGATTCGAATGCACTTCGAATGCACTTTTTGGGGTTTCTTCTTAACACCTCTTTAATGCGGTCTTTGCTTTGTGCACAATTTTCTATACACACGATTCAATTCGTGCTAAACCGAAATTTACTGACGAAGCACAGATTCGAACCGAACGCAAAGTACGACGAAATTTGACAATTTGACAATTCGACAACGAAGAATGTTATAAAGAGACGAAAAAACGTAGTCTTTTTGCGTATTTAAAAAATTCTTTTTATTAAGTTTACGTGCAAACTATTGAAATTTTTCACTTCAATTCAATTGCACAATGTCACCACCAAGTTAATTCAGCACCCTCTTATAATTTCACAGCACTTTTGACCATAATTCAATGGTATTTCGCGAAAAATCTCGACTCACGAGCGAACATGTGGCCGACGCCGTTGATAGAAACTTCGAAAAGAACGAAGGCATTACTGGCAATCGCCCCGATGGGGGGTAAACGATTTGGTTCTGCCCAACATGTGCAACGCATGGACAGAGTTGAACACTGCTGTTTTTTTAAATATTCCAATTTGATGCGATAAAAAATTAACTTTATTTAGGATTGTTTTACTCTTTAATTATACGTTTCTTATGTAAATTAGATATTTCTATGTGTATTATTTTTATGATATACCTATTGTCAGGGAATTACTTATATAATTAGTGTGTAATTAAAAGAATGTCTAGTCTAGTAGAATGCCATAGTCTCAGGCTTCTGTTCATTTCTGTACATATGTAGATGTTTTTACCACTTTCACTATCATGATATATCATATTGTAATATTCATTTCGTTATAATTTGTTGTAGCGGCAACACTATTTAAGTATTAACCTCAACGAAAAACAGTGCATAGCATAATGTAATATAAACAAATATATAAAAGTGCCACCGACTTTTGTTCTCTAGAAGACGGTCGTCAAAGATTATTTAAGGATAGCAAAACGAAAATTAACCAATATCTTATCTCGCAGCAAGTATTTTCCTTATAAATATCTTGCAAAACGTTTCAATCTGTTATAAATTTGGAGTAAAACGATAAGGAAACTTGAAGTAATCAAATTGCAAAATTCGAAACGCTGGATATAGCATAAACAAAATACTTATTCAGAATTGACGATAAATGCCGACGTCGCTACTATTGCGCTTGTAAAAGTCTCAGATCAGTGTGGTGTACGTGGCAATCTGTAATTTGTTCATTCAAAGATTTGGATACAGTAAATACACACCTAATTCGCTTAAGAATTTTTTGAAATGTGTGGTATATTCGCTTATCTTAATTACCTAACACCACGCTCAAGACAGGAAGTACTCGAATTGCTAATCAATGGTCTTAAAAGATTAGAGTATCGTGGTTATGACTCAACTGGCTTAGCCATTGACGATCCGGAAGTGGGCGACCAAAGCAATAACATAATAATTGTACGTCGTACAGGAAAAGTTAAGATCTTGGAAGATGCAGTCGCTGAAATATGCAACACCGATGCCTATAAGGAACCTATTACTACTCACATCGGTATAGCACACACCCGGTGGGCAACCCATGGCCCACCATCAGAGACTAACTCTCATCCCCAACGTTCAGATATTAATAACAGTTTTGTGGTGGTGCATAACGGTATTATTACCAATTACAAAGACGTAAAAACATTGCTTGAGAAGCGTGGCTATGTATTCGAATCGGAAACAGATACTGAAGTAATCGCAAAATTAATACACCATTTGTGGCGTCAGCATCCAACTTATTCATTCCGTGAGCTTGTCGAGCAAGCTATTCTGCAATTAGAGGGCGCATTTGCTATTGCTTGTAAGTCAAAACATTTTCCTGGTGAATGTGTAGCTTCACGACGTGGTACACCGTTATTGGTTGGCATAAAGTCAAAAATACGTCTGTCCATTGACCAAATTCCTATATTTTACGCCAAGAAACAGCGTGCACATGGAAAAACACTGCCAGGTGAAGTATCATTGCCACCGCGTTACGATGACACACCAGCCGAATATCAACCCTTAGAGGGTAAAGAAGTAGAGTACTTTTTTGCTTCGGATGCAAGTGCAATTATTGAACACACCGATCGTGTCATCTACCTTGAAGATGACGATGTAGCAGCAGTCAAAGATGGTGCATTAAGTATTCATCGTCTAAAAAAATGTTTGGATGATCCACATGCCCGTGAAATTACTACACTGAAAATGGAAATTCAACAAATTATGAAAGGTAACTATGATTCGTTCATGCTAAAAGAAATATTCGAGCAACCCGAATCAGTAGTAAATACAATGCGCGGGCGAATGTTCTTCGAAGCACGAACTGTAGTATTGGGCGGAATTAAGGAGTTCATACCAGAGATTAAGCGTTGCCGACGCTTAATACTTATAGCTTGTGGCACATCATATCATAGCGCTGTTGCTACTCGTCAGCTCCTTGAGGAGCTTACTGAGTTGCCAGTTGTAGTAGAGCTTGCATCAGATTTCATGGATCGTCACACACCAATTTTCCGCGATGATGTGTGCTTCTTCATATCACAGTCTGGAGAGACAGCAGATACCCTGATTGCTTTACGTTATTGCAAACAACGCGGTGCGCTTATTGTGGGTATAACTAACACTGTGGGCAGCAGCATTTGTCGCGAGTCGCACTGTGGAGTGCACATAAATGCCGGTCCTGAAATCGGTGTTGCCTCAACAAAAGCGTATACATCGCAATTTATTTCCCTAGTTATGTTTGCACTAGTTATGTCAGAAGATAGACTATCGCTGCAACCGCGTCGTCTTGAAATCATACACGGTCTAGAGACACTTGCCGATCAGATCCGCAAGGTACTACAACTGAATTCTAAAGTTCAAGAGCTTGCTAAGGACTTGTATCTTCACAAGTCACTATTAATAATGGGACGCGGCTATAATTTCGCTACATGCCTAGAAGGCGCACTAAAAGTGAAGGAATTGACTTATATGCACAGCGAAGGTATATTAGCGGGCGAGTTAAAGCATGGACCCATTGCATTAGTGGATGATGAGATGCCAGTAGTGATGGTTGTCATGCGAGATCCAGTATATATGAAGTGTATGAATGCATTGCAACAGGTAACTGCACGGAATGGTCGTCCAATCATATTGTGCGAAGAAGGAGATGAGGATACAAAATCATTCTCATCACGCTCCTTAGAAATTCCACGTACGGTGGACTGCCTACAGGGCATACTCACTGTCATTCCCTTGCAACTGCTGTCGTATCACATAGCAGTTCTACGAGGCTGCGATGTGGACTGCCCACGCAACTTAGCCAAATCAGTAACAGTGGAGTAGTGGCGCAATGAACTCACGAGTACATTGGAAAAAGGCGCTAACCAAATTCAATATATGCATACATACGAGTATGTATTTCTGTATATGTAAAATTCCTTTATTCTAAAAGCATTTTCAACCATATAATTCAACAATCTGTTTTTATGATAAATGCTTAATATACGCATTGAGTCAGAGGTATTATGTATTTTATTTAAACTAAATTATCCTAACAAAACTCGCTATATACACAAAATATTATATCCATTAATCGCCTCCTATATACACCAAAAGAATAAAGTAAATTAAGAAAACTGAAGAAGAAGTGTTTATTATTTATTTTTATATTGCTTTTCGAGGAAAGCGGTTTTGTATACCGCATTTTTAATGTCTTGTGGAGGATAGGCAAATACTATTTGAGCTCGACGGACAGGGTCAGGCCATAGTAGGAACTTTGCATTATGAGATAGGTTCTTCATCACTTTCGCTGTTCTTCTTTGTAGCAAAATTAAGCATCGGAACTGTTATGTTAAGTGTTATTGAGTTGATAGCCTCTAGCAGAGTATCGAGACCAAAAATAGACATTGAAAAAATATCCTCACGTTTTATATATATTTTAAAATTAAAACTGTCCCAAAAGTAATTTCAGGATTAATCGATGTAGTTTATATTATATTTTGTACGAATTTATTAATATAGATTTGTTCCTTTAGTAATTTTAATGACTTACAGCTATATCAATATAACAGAGAGAATAATCAACAAAAAATAAAGATTTTTCACATATTACTATTAGAAAGTGCACCATGTTTATTAATTATAGGGAAAATTTAAGGCTGGCAACCTTACAACGAAATCCACATTCCACAAATGTCATAACATTTGCACAAGAAATTTTCTTCGGAATCTGCCAACGTTTTAATAAAGTGTAGATAGAACCGCTTCTTTTTGTGAAACTAACGGGAAAATAGAAAAATTATTAAATAAAACTTATATAAGAGGTAGTGTTAAATGTAATTGAACTAATATCTTGCAGCAGAAATATATTCAAGAAGTGAAAAAGTGCCAGATATGACTGTGGCCGAGGGGTTGGCGTCAACGACCGCAGCAGCAAATGCTGCAACGAGACCGCGTTGTTTTTTTGATATTTCGATTGGGGGCTTAAATGTTGGACGCATAGTCTTTGAATTATTTAAAGATGTTGCACCGAAAACAGTGGAAAATTTTCGGGCACTTTGTTCCGGCGAAAAGGGTGTCGGTTTGGTTACAGGCAAGCCGCTACATTATAAAAATGTAATATTCCACCGTGTTGTCAAGGATTTTATGATACAAGCTGGTGATTTTTCGGCTGGAAACGGTACGGGTGGTGAGTCGATTTACGGTGGCACTTTTGAAGGTATGTTTTAACTTGTAAGCTTGTAAACTTGTATATATATATATATATATAATAAAATGAAATAATGAAATAATGAAATGAAATATCATATATATGAAATATATAAAAAATATATAAGTATATATATATATATATACATATATAAATATATATATAAATATATATATATATATGCACATATCAGGTTCTAATAACGTAACAACTCACATAGTTACCACAAAATTTGTATAAATTGGCGAATGGCACCAAGAGGGTTGGAAAATATTGTGTACAAAAACTAGGAAAATATAAGTCGCAACTAATTAGATATACTCGTCTAATTACATTAGTAATATTCCACTCAAAATTGGTTTTCATAGCAAATTTGATAGCATTATAATAACAAAGATTGTCACATAAATAGCTAATATCCAATAGCATAATCATTAATAGCTTTTAAACGAATTTTTAAAATAAAAAGCTAATATACAAAGATTCAAATTGTTTTTAGTATTAGTTAGTATTAGTTTTGTTAATATTTAAATATGAAATTAAAGCAAAGCTTATAGAACACTACGGCCCTGTAAATTTATATAGATAAAAAGCTAAAACCGTTGAGTATAAGTTTTGGATGTCAAAGTCTGCAAATTGTTCTTATTACTATTTTTTCCAAAATTAGGGTCATAAATTGATATATATTTACGTTAAAGACTAATTTCTTTTCTTGTTTTCAGATGAAAGTTTCGATTTTAAACATGATCGCCCTTTTTTGCTCTCAATGGCGAATCGTGGCAAAAATACAAATGGATCGCAATTTTTCATGTAAGTTTAATGCAGAATAAGATGTAATTTGTGAAAAATATGAAAAAAGTAGAATTTTAGTATTAACATCTAACGTTTCTTTGCAGCATCACATTAAATCGAAATGTTTTGTTTACAGATATATTTATATTTATATTTATTTATATTTATTGTTATTATTATCATTGATTTGTCATCATCTAGCTAGCCACTAATACTAGGTCGTCACAAAATAGAGTGTAATAGATTCGATCTGGTCGATAAAGCTATCTTGCGCAATATTGATGATAAATTTAGTGAACAGCTGACGTCGCCTACACATTGGTATAGCAATTGCTACATTATACGTTGCCCTAGCATGCGGGTGCTTTTTTATGGCATCCGTGCCGCACCAGCTGGACATATTTAAAACATTTGTTTGGGTCTCGACAACTGCCCTGCTACCCCAAACTGCTGTGCGTGCTGTTTAATGTCTGGGGAGTGAGAGCAGTAGTAGGAAGCGAGACGGCAGCAGGATTTTCACACTACGTCCTACGTAGAAAAATTCAATTGCTTTGTTGCACCAAATCAAAACCAAATGAAATCGAACTCAATGTGTACACTGTGTAAAGCATATTTTTCTTCTTCTGTTTTTCGTTGTAGTACTACACAATCCGCGCCTCACTTGGACAAGTAAGTTTGTGTAACGTTTATATTTGGTGGTTATTTGGCTAACGAAACCTGTGTCTTATTTTTTTTTTAGCGTCCACGTGGTATTCGGTCAAGTAATATCGGGACAAGATTTAGTACGCCAGTTGGAGGAATTGCCAGTCGATAAAAATTCACGTCCATTGCAGGATGTTACCATATCAAATTGTGGAGAACTCGTACGTCAGGTCAAAGGTGCGTCAGTTAACAATTGTATGACAAGATAAATATAAATAATTATGCAAAATTACAGTTAAAAAAGACAAGAAGAAAAAGAAGCGTGCTGCATCATCAGGAGAAGAAGGATCAGATGTTGCATCAGAAACTGAGAAGCGCTCGAAACGCAAGGAGAAAAAGAAGAAAAAAGATCGGAAACGTGAAAAATCATATGAGCGGTTCGTAAATAATTAAATTGTAATTGTAATGGTAATAGCATAGCTAACTAAACCGTTAAATTTTTGAAGTTCTGATACAGAGCAGAGTCAAGAATATGAGGCTGAAAATGATGAAGCTGACGAGGGTGAATTACATCCACTTGCGACTGTTACAAAGATTGACCCCAACGAAATACCAGAAGTAAGTTTAACTTAATTGTATATAGCGATTGCCCCAATCTTTTATTTTCCGTGTTAGGTCTCTAATAAATTTTTGCTACGAGGTGACCGTTTGGACCGCTCACAAGAGCGTGAACAAAAGCGCGAATTGCGCAACGAAAGATCCAGCGAGAATCGACCGGCTTTTGGCTGGTCCAAAAAGCGTGTACCTGTCTCGCGCAGTGGACGCATTATTAAAGGACGTGGAGTGTTCGTAAGTTGCTGTTTTATGATCCCACAAAATGTTTGAAATGAGAACTGTAATAATTATTTATATAAATTTAGCGTTTTCGTACACCGTCCCGTAGTCGTTCTCGTAGCACAACTCCGCCACATTGGAAGCGTGCGCAGAATCGCACAATTAAACTGTCTGATTTGGAGCGACTAGAAGAAGAAAAGAAATTACGAGATGAGGAGATTAAAAGACGTGAGATCGAGCGCAAAAAGCGTCACGAAGAGATGAGGAGAGATCCCAAGAAGTCTTTCTTCGAGTTGTCGCATGCTAGCTCATACGGTGGTAAATACAGTGAATCGCCTGACCGCAAGAATCGTGGTAAAGACAATTCAAACAATACACGGAAAGACAGACCGGATGAACGACGTACGGAGAAAGATAAGCCACGTGAGAGAGAAAGAGAAAAGAATAATGGCAAAGAAAAGGATCGGACAAAGGAACGACGTACAGAGAATAATTCAGAGCTAAAGCCTTTACCGAAACGTAAGAAATCTATGGACATGAATGCATTGGATTATGAACATCAACCGGAAAGTGAAAATGAAGAAGGCTCAGCGGAGAAAGAAGCCCCAAAAACTCAAGCACCACATAAAAAAATTGAGGGTAATGCATCAGAAAAAGATCGGCACAAGGAAAAAGATACTGATCATGACAAGAACCGAGCTAAGGAAAAGGGCAGAGAGAAAGCACCAGAAAATGATAAAGACCGTAGGAGAGAAAGGAAAGGCAGTGCAATTAAAAAAGATGAACCTAAAGAAGCAAAATCTAACAATGAGAAAGAATATAAAGAAAAAAATAAAAATGAGGAAAAAGAGAAAGAAAAAGAAAAGGAACGTGATGTGGACAAAGAAAAGGACAATTCTCGTCGCAATCGAAATCGATCTAAGAGCGGATCGCGCTCAAAGCAACGTTCTCGTTCGCATTCGCATTCGCGCTCACATCTTTCACGTTCGCGTTCTCGCTCGTTTCGCCGTCGTTCTCCTATTAGAGATCGCCGCGATCGGTTTCCCAATCGTAGAGGTGGTTTTCGCTCGCCGCCCAGACGAGATTTTCGTGGAAGACGTGGCGGCAATCCATTTATGGATCGCCGTCGTCGTTCTGTCGAGCGTTATCGCAACCGCTTGCCACTCTCACCGATCCGTACTCGTCGGCCATCACCTCCACGTGATCGACGTTCTCGTGATCGTTCTATATCACGAAGTCGTTCTCCGCATTCGCGATCACGTTCACCACGTCGCGAACGCATACGTAAACGTTCGGTTGATTCACGAGCACGCAGTCGTGATAATCGCACACGTTCGAAGTCACGTGAACCGCGTGCCAATTCAAAGTCCAAAGAACATGTTGTTTTACGAAATCCGAAATCACGTTCACCAAACCGTCAAGCGCGCAACAAACGTTCTGGAACTCGTTCCCCAAGGCGTTCCAAATCGGCAGATTATCGTCGTAAATCGAATGATCGACGTTCCGACACAAAAAATGGAAGTACCGCTGTGGCAAATGTTAATTTTGGTGATGGAAGTGCAGATAAAATGCGCGAAAAGATGTTGAAACGCGCCGAAGCTGCACAAATGTTGAAAGATCATATGCGTAAAGAGATTGCAAGGGAGGAAGAAAAACGTGCTGAAAAACAACGACTGGATGATTTGGAGAAAGAGAAAACTGCACGTGAACTAGAAGAATTGGAACGCCTCAAACAGGAGACACTACAAAAGTTGGAAGAACATGAAAATCTCAAAAAGTTAACAGTTATAGCAGTGGTAGCGGATGCCATCAATTCAAAGGATCGCGGCAAGGATGAGAAATCGAAGGAGAAGAAGAAGAAGCGTAAGAAGTCAAAGAAACACACACGCACTTCGGGCACTGACTCAAATTGAGCATAATTAGTTCAATAAACAAACATACGTATAATCAAAGGAGATTTACTCAAATAATTGAAAATATTTTAATCCTGAAACATTCAATGCACCTTTGTACGTACATACATATGGAGTTCTCATTACATACATATATACATACATCATAAACATATGCCAATTGGAAAAAAATTGTTTACGTGTACGTGTACTACGCCATCCGGAAGCACATACATACATACAAGGCATGAGATGTAAATTAAATCTTACTCTTACTTTCTTTTTTGAATGTTTACTATAAATGAAAATTAAATAAAAAAAAAATCGAAAAATAATGTGCATGAGTTTTTTATTGTAAGTGTCAGGGAAGGGAAGGGAAGAGCTACACGTTCAATATTTACTGATGCGATCCAATATCGCGATCCATATCACGAAATATTTAAATATTTTGAAATCTAGATCGCGGATCGTGGATCGCTTGATAAATATTGAACGCTTAGCATATTTTATGGTATGAATTCTCGATACGGCGGAATGAATTATTGAAATAATTAAAAACCGCTCAATTTTTATTTAACTTGTATTACTTATATTTTTTCATATACAAAATTTCTCATTTTCAAAGATTTTGTGAATTCTTCACAATCTAGGGACAATTTTTTACTTTTTTTTTAATTTTTTCTTCAAAGCTAAACACGCTTTCCTTCGGTTTACTTGCGACATTCTGTAAAAGTACGTCCGAAAAATTAAGCAAATATTCAGTCGAAACCTTTTTTTTCATCTTTTTTCATAAACATTATTTACAACAAGTAAATACTGGCGCGGATCCATCAATCATCAATATCCGCTCCGATCCGATCCAAATATCACGATACATATTGAAGGTGTAGCAGACACCCTAGTGTCGCATTGGTTCGTTGTGTTTTCATAGTGTGGGAAATTTATGCGGCTTTTTGTTTGCTTTTGATTTGGAAGTTCTGTAAAGAAGTAAAATTGAAAAATTAGCTTAGAATTAACTACTCGGACTGGACGTTGTATATGGGTACATCAACTGCATGTTTTTGTCGGTAAAACATCTAGTTCTGGAGCGAGAGCTCGCATTACCTTCGCGATTCTGCTCTTTTAGTACCGTCCACGACAACAGTTTACAAAACAACAGCTTTTGGTGCCATTTACTTATCTTGGCATTACTAATCAGTCGGTGGTTATTAAGTTTTGGGCTCGTTCGCGTTCAGCATGCTTAATCTTATAATAAACTCACATACCTGAACTATCTCATCCCTATTTCATCGATTAAAGCTTTAGTTTGAAACTCATGACTGAATCAGCCCTCGTACATTTTATAACTTTTTCTTTCCCTTATAGATCTATATATGTACAGGAAGCGTTCAGAAGCACTTACAAATTACCTGCTCTCTAAAAAAAAAGACGTGTTACATTGGCGATTATTTTAATATCATATATGCAACTTCGTGCCTTATAAATGTGAAGCAAGCTTGACGGAAGTGATATTCGTAGTAATTATAAAGGATGTCACCAATGCAGGTTTGCATTTTGCTAACATGGCATGCACACTAAGACACAAGGCTACTACTACTACTACTGACTACTGTCAACACCTTTTAGACTCCGAATTTATTTTATTTAATTTTAGTTCGACATTGTTGAAACATATTTATTATAATTTTAAATATGCTATGTGCTTATTTAGAGAGTGGGCTTTTGGATACAGTTGGCAGCTTTTAGCATTAAACAGATTTTGGCAGCAAGCCAGTGGAGCCAGCCTTACTAACATTTGAATATTTTTATAAAATTATTTTCATTCGAAAAGATAAAAGGTAAGCTTAGTTTCAAAACAAAAAAAAACAGAAATGTTTTTAATATTATACGACTACAAAGCTCATCGCACCTATTTTAGCTACAATGCGCTCTCATGTTCATTCATACTTTGCAATTACATAATTCAAATTTTTATTCCAGCATTTGCTTTGACTCCAACTTCCATCGAAACTTTGTGCTCCCCTATTTTTAATATACACTCGCTCTTTGAAGCCACTCGGCTGCTATAGCTTTTGGCTCTCAATTGAGTTGCGCACTACCGACATACTCACACATGCTCACGCATACACATGTGCATATATAGCATACGCTATCGTAAGCGGCCGTAAGCAATGTAAACAGCCACTTGCTATGTGTTGCAGCATTAATGGCGCCCCACCGTCGTTGCCACTTGCTTTTGGTTTATAGCTTTTCTCTTCGTTTTCATCACGCTACACTCTAACTCTGCCGACTCATTCATATGGGAGGCAAGTGTGTATTTGAACTTGTGTATTGCTGAGCGCTCGAAATTGAATTATGTGCTGCTTTGAGAGCACAAAGCCGCGGATAAGGCAATAATAAAAGTAGTGTGCATGTGCGGGGTAGAGGGAAAATGGCAAGGTAATAATGGTTTGCACAGTATGGTGGAATGAAGAAATGAACGATTCAAAAGGCAATACGTTTTGGACAGATATAAATTGTTGTATGTGAAATAAAGCTGACTTAATTGCAAGAATTTTGATTTAAACCCAGTTTCGTTTAACAACGAGGAAGAGTTCATTTCTTGGCAAGCAGTGAAAAATCTCCGAGCACATTTCGGCCGTGATGAAAATCTTTTCATAAAATCAATCAAGCTGTGCGGGAGGTGATTGAAAACTTGTAGACCCTCCATTGGTCGGTTCACATCAAAACACACACCATAAGTAGAAGTGGTAGCTTATAAAGAAGTTGTAAGCGCCACTATACATATGTACATTTATTCTCGGATTTAATTTAATCATTGCGATGTCGCTTTTGAATTCTTATTCTTTTACAATCATCACTTTAAGTTTAATAATAATAACTAAGTTTTTCCCTTAATAGTTGTCGACATTTAAGCCATACAATGTAGAACACAGAATTGATGTGTAACCGCCTGGGCAATATTGACTCGACTATGATTTTGATAATTAGTATGTAATTAATATATTACTTCTTACAGATCAAAAATAAACTGGGAGGCATTGTTTTCTTAGGCCTGAAGTAACGCATGCTCCTTGAAGATCAGTTGTTATGGATGACTGTACCTCCATCCGAGTATTTCGAAAATAGTCGCTTGAACAGCCAAAAGAAAATTCTGTTAAGAAGCATGTGCCTTTATTTGTTCAACTGAACACTTAAATAGCATTTTCGAAAAACTTATTCTTTTCGTGTGTTTAAAGAGTTTGATATTTAACATACATTTGAAAATAAAAACGACTTAGCACAAAGTCGTATCTAATCATATTTTGATTCTTCTACACATTTAATGCGAAGGCTCCAATTTAAGATACATGCGAAAGCAATAAAATTCGCCGATTACCAGAAATAATATTCTTTCTATGCAAATGTATCGTGTAGCTAGATCTCATATAGGCCTAATTAATAATAAATACATTCCACTTGAACTTGGTTTTTACTTGGAACGACTTGAAAGAAATAATAAAAAAGCTTTACTTATTTTGTATCTGTTATATGTACCCGATATATTTTTTTGTATATATAGAAGTTTACACTTGTATAATATATTTGTAGATTTATTTACAATAGATTTAAAATAACTGCACATTTACAATGACCTCCACCCACTGTACGCATACATACATATTTGATGAAGCGGCTTTTCGCCGGCTCCACTAATAAAAACAAATACACATATATCAACAATCCTGCCAAACACAAGCTAGCGCCATGCGCTTCCCTGCTCCACCACCCAATTGTTGCAGCAACAGCAACGCCAGCGGCCAGAGCAGCGAGAACAGCGAGAGCAATTGTGTGCTCACCATCAGAAGCAGTGCGCACAAAACGAACGCTTTGAATGTAGCTGCAAAGTTTTGTGCTTCCTTCAGCTTTTTCCACCGTCAGTTCTACAAACGCTCAGAACGTGTACGGTTGTA
Source organism: Bactrocera minax (assembly GCA_021498325.1). NCBI lineage: Eukaryota > Metazoa > Arthropoda > Insecta > Diptera > Tephritidae > Bactrocera > Bactrocera minax. The sequence continues at coordinate 1,446,307 of JAKEEE010000043.1, read as the reverse complement.
ACAACGATTTGGCGGAAGGTGCGCGACAACTCGGTAATAGAATAACGAGTGTGTGCGTTGGCAAACCCAACCGGCCGGTGAAATGTTTTAGCAAAATTATTATTAAACAATTGGTGTTTTCGGTGTAAACAAAGAGCGTGTGCATGGTCCATAGTGCAGTAATTCAAACTGTATATCAAGAAGAAAGTAGTTGTAAGTTTGAAAAAGTGCAGAAAATATGAGCATTTACCGGCTTGACAGAAGCCACACATTAGTGGACGCAACGGCAAACAACGCCAAACAATGGCAAAAAAGTAATTTTGCGTCTTTGTAGTGAGTTTGCAATCGGAAAATCCGTGCACATTAATTCTTTTGTGTAATAGTAAGTGGACTATTTTGAAATTGTGCGAATAGTCAAAGTTTTCGGAGCACAAATTTTGTGGTAGGCCGAAATTATGTAGAGAAAATGCAAAAATACATATGTACATGTGTGTATGTATGCACGAGTAGAAACGGAAAGTAAATTACGAATACAATATTCGTCAAAGCGTCGCAGTAGTCGCTGCCGCTGCCGCTGTCGCCGTCGCAGCGCAAGCAGCGCTGCAGCATCGCCGCAGTTGCCTTCACTGTTCAATTTATTGTATTTGCGCTGCACAATCGCGCTAACTGCAACAACAACAACAACAACAACAACACAAAACGAGTAAAAATCAAACAACAAAGCATTGTAGGGAAAGTATGAAATGCCAAGTAGCAAATAATGCCGCGAAAAGCAATAGAAGGGAATTTGTACACAAATATATGTATGTACGCGCCTATGTATGTATGTAGGTGCAACCTTAGTGCAGCGGAAATAAAGAAAACAATAAAATGGAAGGCAACAGCACAGCTGAGAAGCCGGCACTAAAGCGTTTGTGTCGCCAAGTGCAGAACTGTGTTGAGTGGGTGGTTGGCGCGGTTGTAAGTTGTTGATTGATATGCATGCGCATATTTACATGCATACTATGTATATAAGAACATAAAATTTACACATTTAGGTATTTAATAATGCAATGAAATAGGCGTGGTCGCATTTATATTCATTTTCAGCGAGTTTCTTTGCCAAGTTTAAAACATGACATAATTTTGACAGCTCCAGCAAAAAAAACAAAACAACCTTGAATAATCCCAAAAATGAAGTGAAGACATTGTCACGCGTAGATATGTACACGCTTATGAAAAGTCGACGGAAAAATCAACTTATTCCAAAACGCAAAAACGGAGAGGCTTTCACAGCAGTTGCGCTGCTGCCTCTATGCCGGCAACGTCGCTGTCGGCAGCACAGCGGCAGCGCTGCTTGCCGAAAAGGATATGCGTGCCGAAAAGTAAAACGCAATAACAGTGAAACACGCAGCAAGCAACACGCTTAAAATATGGAGGAAATGCCAAGCGTTGACTGCTCAAAAGCACGAAGCTAAAGCACAGTATGTAAATAAATTGGCAATTGAAAATATGTATGCGTATGAAATGAAAGTACAAAGCAAAATGAAAAAAAAAGAAAATAAATTAAATCAAAACCAAATCGCAGTAAATGTTGTGGAGGAGTTGCGTGTGTCACAAATGCGAATTTAGCATTTTGTGTAAGCGTTTCAAAGCGCCGACCAAACATGATATACAAATACCCAAATATGCACAGTTATGTTCACAATAATAGCAGTGCTCATTTAGGAATCACAAACAAATTGTTGGTTGTCATAAATAAGTGTAATTCAATTTTGATTCAACTTGTTTTCGGATACATTCGATACAGACGAATACCTCCATATATACAAATTTATATTATATTTATTTACGTTCTTTCGAAAAAGTTAAAAAGATTTCAAAAGCATGTCAAAATGTGTGTTCATAAAAATAGCAGTCAAATAACAAAAGGCTAAGAATTCTCTGAAAAACCAATAAATTAACTAAAAATAAGGTTAAATAAAATAAGACAATAATTCAACTATATTTAGTCGAATTGGCTTTGTTTCGCATAACGGCGGCGCATCATCATAGCATAATGTTTAGCATTAAGCCTCTGCACCTGCCACCCGGATTGAATGCCGCTCTACATTCCATAAAAAGTGTTTTTTTTTTGTTTAGTTGTATTAGTTGATATTATTTATATATTTTCGATAGGGTTCATGTCAGGAGATTGATATGGCCGCTCTCTTTCATCAACATTATCGTGCCTAGAGAAATCCTTTATATAACTCCTGTTTTGCTTCGAGTAATTTGTCTCCTTGAAAGACCTTTTTTGAGCCATTTCTTCCTTATATACTGAAGCATAGCCTATTTTATTATTTTGCTATATTTGAGCTTGTCTATAATGCCTTGAATTCTATACATTGGCCATTCACCATTGTATGAGAAGAAGCGCCAAACGATTATTGAAGGTTCTGCACCCTTCTCGGTAATAACAGTGTACTGAGGCATATTAGCACAGTTTTGAGAAATAGAGTATATTGCTGGCAACATTTTAAACTGAAAATTAAAACTTTACCTTCATCCAATAATGAAAAATTTCGCCATTTTAACTTTAACTTTATTATTTTTTGTGGTTGTTAGCGAACAATTCAATGATTTTTCGGCAAATTTTTCGTCTCTCTATTTTTTTAGGCCACATATTTGCAGTTTATTTCACTTTTTAAGGCAACTTGTCACCACTTCCGTAGAACACCAATTATTTTTTCTCTACCCTGGTATGTTTTCTTTAAATTTTTCAAATTTTCTTTTTTTTTTTTAGTTTTATTAAATTTATCGGGGTATGGCTTGAAACGGACGGTTGAATTATATTTTGCCATAACTTATTATGATTATTTTTTTAAGTTCTAACGGAGTTGTTTTAACAGTATTGATACAATAAGCAATTAAAGACAGCACTACTGCTATTTTTATGAACAACTCGAAAAGGTAGATCAACGTGAAATGTACTTATAAATTTCCAACACCGTTTGTTACTATGAATTTTGCACAAATTAAGATAGACAAATTAAGTAGAGCACAATATTAAGGAAATTTGCTATTTCAAATATATGAGTTTTTTGCATTGAAACATATCCGAATTCGCACTGCTATTAATATTATATTAATATGAACATAACTGTATATATCTACTATGTATATGCTTGCAAATGCATACCAACTTATAGCTGCGTAATTATTCATTGTTTGCAATAAAGCCGACAACTGAGTATTAAATCAATTCGTACAAAATCTTCCAGACTCGTAGCATCGATTTACATCTACAAACATATATACTTATATACATAAGGATGTACATAAATAAGCTACTCATCTCCGATACGGTTGGGAGTCCGAAAGCTCTTCAAACCATGAGCGGTTTGCAAAATTCGGAAAGGAGTGCCTTCAACACGATTTGGAGTGAAATTTTCGATAGAAATGGTGTTGTGAGGTAGAAAATGTCACCGATACAGTCATCGCTTTGTTACATTCAGATATACCCACAAACATGCATACAAAAATTCATGTCGTTATACAATATTACTAATTCAGGAGAGTTGTCGGAATGAGGAAGCAAAATACCAGCACAACAAATAAGTAACGCATAGTAACAGTGAATTGAAAATCCAACTAAATGTAGGGAAAGTTGAAATGGTAATCAAGCAGTAAAAAGGGCAAGGAAACATTATGATGAAATTTTGATTGAATGGCAACAGCTCTCTTAAGTTGACTTCCTGAATTCGATTCTCTATTAAAGCATGAATTTTTAAGAATTTTGTTTCATTATTCAGTCTACTTTTGAAAAGACTTCAGTTTTGGATATTTAAATATATCATAGCGGTTTTTACTGAAGCTTCTCCGACAGTTCGTGATGTGAGACTGAATGATAGCGTATAAATTCTATTCTAACAACTAATTTATTTCAACAAAAAATAAATAAGTAAATTTCTCGAGTCTCTGATCATAAATCAATTCCGAACATCATATAACTTCATCGAAGTTGTGATAAACCATTAACGACATAAACGAGTCTCTTACATAAACGAGTCTCTTACATAAACGAGAGCTCGTTGGAGTGGTAGATTGCAGTTTATTTGTATATATGTAATTTATCACTGGAGTTAAACAATTTTGTATTCTTTGGATCTGACTCCAGTGTCTTTTCCTGTTTTTAAATTTTAAGAAAATTATCACTGGAAAGAGACCGAGACCTATTTTGAAGTATTTTGCAACGCACTACAAAAATGGTATTGATCGTGATGTAATCGATGTAACGCCCTCGATGACCCTAATGTTGGAAAATGTCGTTTCCGATAAGAACTTTGTAGTGCACATCTCCGTTATTAAAATATATTGTACCGAATCTCCTTCCTATATTTTCTATCAAAATAGCGTATATTGCAAGTTTAGACTGCCCCGGAGGTTTTTTGACCATAGAAATCCACTCGGAGTTTTGACATTGCCAGCTGTGAAACGAATACCGTTAGGTAATTACAATTATAAATTTTGCTTCGTTACATACATACTCAACCCCCTCGGCCACATCTGTCGTACTTTTGAAAGGAAGTACTCATCATAGATATGCTTATATAGAGGTCTGAATTTGACGGGATGAAAAGATAACATATCAATACTTACTTATTAACTTTCCTTCCATCTATTTCGGGCACTGTGAATGAAAATGAAATGTATTTTCAGAGCTCAAAGGACTACTTGAGTGTAGTTAGTTTCAAGTAAAAAAAATATTCTGTTTATGATTGGAACTTAAGCTCATATATTATTGGGTCTGTAACTATATTTGTGCGGTTTGCTAAGAGAACAACCGAACATTCGAACATGTGTAGAAAAGTTACTGTGCTTGTGCGTCTTTTTCAATAGTAAAAAATAGTTTTTTTCACTCGAATGTGTCGAACTTTGTGCCTGAAAAGTGTTTTCGCGGGGAGTTCTTCTTCATTACTTTAATATGAAGAAACCCTCAGTCCTCAGCCGAAGGTCATCTTATTTTGGTGGAAGTTTATGGTGAGCATCCTCTAGCTGAGCGAATGTACCAAATGTGGTTGGTGGTTTGTACTATTTAGAAGTGGTGATTTTGGTTTGGAAGGCGAACAATATCATAGGCGGCTAAAAGGTCGTTTTTCCATCGGATTGTGACTGGTGATGAAAAATGAATCCACTTCGACAACTCTAAAAGCAAATCATCAAACAAATCATATGTGAAACCGGGCCAATCAGCCAAATCAACGGCAAATCCGAATATCCATGACGTCAAGGTAATGCTCTGTATTTGGTGGGATTAGAAGGGTATTATGTTGTATTATTAGATTCTAAAACCGGGTAAAACCATTAATGGGGAATCCTGCCGACAACAACTCATCAAAGCGACTCATTGAAGCAAACGATTGACGAAAATCGCCCGGAATTTGCGACTAGACACCAGGCAATAAGTTTCCATTATGACAACACTCTGCCTCATGTTGCAATACCGGTTAAAAACTATATGGAAAAGAGCGGTTGAGAAGTTTTGCCTTACACGTCTTATAGATCAAATTTTGCCCCTTGTGATTACCATTTGTTTCGGCCGATGCAGAACGCCATCACTGGGATACGTTTCACATCAGGAGAGGGTATCAAAAATTGGCCTGACTCATTCTTGGCTGTCAAGTTCGTGCAGCTCTTTTGGGATGGAATTCACAAATTGCCAGAAAGATGGGAAAATGTTATAGCTTCGAATGGGCAATACTTTGAATAATACTATTTAGTATAAATGAGACCAGAAAAAGGAAACCTTGATAATCTTAAGGAAAATCTTATCTACATATGAATTTATACAAGTCTTCCTCTCTCTCTCTCTATTATTATAAAAGCTACATATATATGCTATAAAAGCCGATTTTGATTTTTGTATTTGAATTGTAGGAAGCTAATTAATATTCTGCAAATTAATTGAGATTCTCATTTTTTATATTTTTTTGTAACCAATACCAAATTCATAACCTTTAATTGATGGCGAAATTTACAAATAAGCAAGCAGCAGTAAAGTAACAAAAAATAAAAGTAACGGCGAAATTTTGGTATTGGAATTGGTATCGGAAACATTCGATAATCAAGCATTCTTCGCGGCGACACGAGTATGAACGAAAAAAGGCAACAACAATGAAATAAACAAATACAAAATACAGGCGCAACAGCTAAAGCGGAAACCGCCACAAAATAGTGACAACAAAGGTAGAAATATGTGCAAACAACAAAATGTGTGCAAAAATATGTGTGTTTTATGTGTGCATCTATGGCAGATAATATGTGTAAAAGCAAGTAGCTGCGAAAGACGTTAGAGATAGTACATATATACTGTTGTATGTATATATGTATGTATATAGGGACACCAAGAACGCCAACCGAAATAGCAGCCACATGAATGCCACAATGCATACAAATTGCAAAAGCAACAACAACAACACAAGCAAATACAAAATAAAAACTGGGAGAGAAGTAGTGTTCAAAAATTGAAGAATTGAAAAGTTTAAGAAATTCCGAAGAGCGCAATAGCAACAAAACGCACAAAATAAAGCAACAGCAACAACAGCAACAACACCAACAACTACACGAAACAATAAAAAGTGCACACTATTTTCATGCTTGCGCCGCAGCGTACTCCAGCGCATTTATTTATTTTGCATAAATTTCAATTTGTCTTTTTTCTTTTTTTTTTTTTGCTCAATTTATTTCACAGTTTTTTTTTACCCATAATTTTATTTTTGCTTGTGTTTACTTTTTGCTGTGTTGGTTAATTTTTTTTTATTTTGATACTTTGTCATATGCGAAACTAAAAAGCTCACAAAAGCAGTGAGCAAAGAACGAAAACCGATGAAGCAACAGCGACAACAGTCAACAGCAGCGGCGTTAAGCTGAGTCGGCTGCAACCGACGCACATGACAGAGCGCAAAAATCAAAAAAAAAAAAAAACAAATAAACAAAAATTATTTCAGAAGAATTAAATGTAAAGAAAAAATCAAATAAAAATCAAAAAATAGATGTGAAGAGGAGAGTAGTTGGAAAAAATAACAGTCGAAACAGTTGGTACACCACAAGTCGAAACGACGCACAGAATGCTAAAAGCGAAATGGAATTGCCAAAAAAGCGTAAAACTTACGAAGACACAAGACATTGGCACAAGCAGAACGCGCTGGCTTTTGTTGAGCTTGTGTATCCTGGCACTCAATGAGCGCAGAATGTCGTACGCAGGCGAAGCAGCATAAAGCAGCATATGAAAATAAATTAAAAAGCAGAAGCTAAAGCAGCGAGTATGCGTAGCGACAAAAAAGGAAGTAAGAAGTTACTAGCATTTTGTGATGACCAAGAGGAGCACTGGCTAGCGTGATGTTGCCTCATACAAACCTTAATATAACTGATGAGTGTTAACCATACACTTTTACATAGCTGGCAAAGAGTATATAAACTTATATACATACATACAGTTGTGTTAAAAAATTTAGCACTGCTAGAGTAAATTTGAAATTGCGTTAAATTTTTATTTCGAATTGAAAATCTTAAAAATCGACTCGTGTTTGAACCTACAGGACCTATTGGAACCACTAAAAGATTAATATATTATTGTTTCTTAATATAGGATGAGAATGTCTATTGAAGAGACACTAAATTCATTGTTGGCAACGGTGTGTTCGTAGACTAACTAAAAAACTCCCTCCAAGTTTGGTCTGAGGTGCTTAATTTTGAGATCATCCGGCGAAAGCTTAGTTTAGAGAATCACTGTTGATATGGTGGGTAAAAAAACTCTGCATTGCATGGGCCCTCTAATATGCTCATTAATCTACTCAACTAGGATACGATTTTAAGGGCTTGTTGTTGCATGCTGAATTCTAATCTGAGACCAAACTTTAAATTCAGGGCACAATAGACCACAACCAGCAGTGCATACCTCCCTGATGATGTATAATACGATATATGCTTACGATACTTATGTGGTTATAAGTCCGATGCATTTTTGCTAATTCACTTCTGGAGCGACATGTTTGTTTGTAAGCTCTCTTTCATATTGCCGGTTAGACGATGATGTTTCCCATAAATAGGCTGATAAGAGAAAATGCGGAGAGAAATATATGAAGAGTAGCACATGTTGAATACGTATATTGACCATAAATTGACCGAAGCTATTCTTCAGCTAGGCCAGTTTCATTTGAAAATTATAGACAATTTTTACAGTTTTGTGGCTTTCGAATAATACAATAGGTCCATCATAATCTAATGCCCAAAAGCCGATAATCAACGTAAACTAGTTTACGATTTTAATTTTCTAAAAGCAATGGAAATCCCATATAGTAGTTTTTCTATAACATCGTCTCAAAGGACTCAGTTTTGACAAAAAAAAAAACAAATTTCTAATACAAATCTTGATGATTTCAATTTCGGTTTAATATAAATTGGGAACGATTTTGATATTGAACTATTCACCGAACGTGGATGGGTCGGTTAATTAAACACTTAGGTTAGATAGATATAGATCGAGGATAATTTCATTGATCTTACTTAGTTTAATCAGAACACAGAAAATCTCTTGAAGACTGTTGAAGAAATTGAAAAACGGTATTGAAGAATAAAATAGGCCAGTTTTTGAATAAAGTCGCGTCAAGGCATTAACACATGAAACAGTTGCCTAGTTCTAGCCTCGAAGAAATAAAAAAAAACACACGTGGAACACATGGAATTTTTCTAACGTTAGCATCTTAAATACACATTCATTGCTTATTATAATAGCTTAACTCAGTTTTTTCAAGGTCAGCGCGAGTTTAAATATATATCTACGAAGTAGTTAATTCTAGCCACAAGATATTATATTGTATTTAAAGTTCCGACATTGTCAATTTTAATGATTAAGTATAACCTAAAGTAGAATATAGGTTATTTGATTTTTGAGGGGTATCACTATTTAATTTAACATTGGCTTTTACTTGACCTTTCAGCAAAAGTATAAGTCATCATTTTTTTTGTCAAAAACTCTGGAACAACCCAAACATTTGGTTAAACTTTCCTCATGCTTGGTTACGATAAATATTCTTAAACTTTAAGTTTTCCAAACAGTTTAGTTTTAAGTTCAAAAACTAAGCACCAAAAGGGCATTCACTTTGGACGCCTAGAAATTGCAGGCATTACGACATCCTTTAAAATCTTATTTTTGTAGGCCAAAGCTCAATGCTCCTGAGTAAAGCGAAAGTTCATAAAATATGCAAATATGCTTCAGATTAAGGTAAATAGCTTGACAAAATATGAGTTATCTTTCTCTTTCTATTATTAATTTAAGGGTTCATCAAATTTCACTCGCTCAACTCTGCCACTAATGTAAGTTTGTGTTTGTGCGTGTGTGTGTGTGTGTGCCTATGAGCTTGAGTGTGTTGAAGATGATGGCTAATATTTATGTTGTTATAAATCTCCAACTTTCACCTACATATGTTCATACATATGTTTGTTTGTATGCATGATTGACTGATTATTTATGTGGCTGAAGGTGAATAAAGGGAGCATTTTATTTGCGCTGACATTTCACTGACAGCATATGCTATCAAATCCCGCTACATATATATTTACAGATGCATATATATATATATATATATATATATATATATTGTATGTGTGTATTCATGTAGGTGGGTGAGTGGTGACTGAGTAAACATTTGGTAATAATTCAGCGAAAATGTACCAACGAATCGGCTTTGTCGACAAGTAAGCCAAAGGGCTTTGTTCGCTTGCTGGAAATTTTAAAGAAGTTTTTCCTAAACCTGTGGAAAGTACAGATTATTCTCAGAGATCTTATAGAACCGCTTACAGTTGAAATTTAGTTTTCACTAAAAGCTTGGTTCATGGAATATAATAATTATTAATTGAAATCCACCATATTGATTTGGTTTTTATAACTAAGTTTTCATATTTTGTTGAAATTTATATCTGACTTATTTTTAGTAACACAACAATACGTTCAAAAATAAACTTTGTTATTTGAAAAAACAATTCTCCATTTTTCCATATATTTAATTCCAAAAATGTTTCCATAGATTTCGGGTATTTTGACTAATTCTGGGTCTTATATCAATATATATAAGTATATTATATGGGTCTTCTATTTATATATACTTTCAGTTCTCGATCCTTTTAAAAACATTAGAAAGATTATATGATATATACGAATTCTTAAAAGTCAAAAGTATTTCTGAAACATTTTCTCTATTTCAAATAAAAAGGGCCATGAACCCAATTATATTGCTATCCAATCTGATGTAAAAATTAATATTAGCTAGATTAATATTCATCATAAATAATAAATCAGCACTTGTTTTAGTATATATTATTGAAGATGGTAATGTCAGGAGCGTTGTTTGGCTACCAGAGGGGATCGTTGCCTCTAATGCTCTTCTTTTACTTCTTACATCCATGTAGGCTCTATCGATATTCAGTACTTTCTGCTGAACGGTGATGCTAGAATCTGAGAAATGAGTTGAAAGATGGATTTTTCTAATCCTTAATTCCAAACAAGGGATAATTTTTGTATTCACCAGAATATATAAAGTCGAATATCTCTCACTTTACTATACATTGTCTCTAATGTTTACCTGTCAAGTCAATTCTAACCGAATTTTCTCCTTGAAACTTGAAGGAGGATTGGGTTATTTGTTGTAGAACAATTTTCGTGCAGATGCTGCAAAATGAAAAAAAAATCGTTTCTTTGATTTATTTGGCGAGTTTGGTTGTTGAACCAAAAATGTTTATTAATTTTGTTTTTTTATAATTTGTATGCGTACAAGCAAATCAATATTAAGAAACAGCGATCAATCAAAATGAATGCGCATGAAAGTCAAAAAAGCAAAAAAATAAATAAATAAATGAAAAGAGAAGAAAAGAAAATAAAAGCGAAACAAGTGTGTGTGCGAAAAAGGTATACAAAGTGGTCAAATAATATAATGAAAAATAAAAGAATTATAAGAAAATAAATTACATCGAAATTTTGGAACTTCGCAGAAGTTACACGCAAGAAAGTTCGCTTGAGTATCCTTGGAAAGTAAGAAAGCAGTCAAAAAGGACAACGCCTACATTGTGTTTCACAAGTTCATACATACATACACAATATATATATATGTATATGTATATATAATATACATATAATAACAACAACATTATATGTGCTCATAATAATAACATCATTTGTCAACACTGGAGGCTGCGGCCGCGTTGGCACCGCCCCAACGGAGCGTGTAACATTTCTATAAGTTATTAACGACGCAATCAACGACGTGGGCGATATCAATTACTTTGATGGCAATGTGTTTGCTACAACACAGCATCTTAGTTCAATTACTAATTAAATATCTGTTGATCCTGTGCGAAAATGGCTTATTGACAACGAGCAAAACAACAGGTGAGTGAACCAAAACCGAAAAAAGTTGAATAATAATGTAATTACTTATGCTGAACACTGAACATCCACATCTAATATTATGTTGATGAACGCGATTATTATGGGTTTCAATTTTATGAATAATATGTGTACATAGTCCATATACTATAATATATACACTTGAATGTATCCCTGAAGGATTTATGATAAATTATTTAGTTTTTTGTTTATGCAATATTTTAGTAAGTTGAAAATAACAAAAGTTAGAAATTCGAACACAGATTCGGAATCGCAACCAACTGCAAGTTGTTTCTGAATAGCAGCCAAATGGTTTATTGACAGCAATGTCAACTCACCCAAAAAAAAGTATTCGCTTGTTAGTTTGCACCCACATCGGAAAATATTTTTATTAATAACGGTCACCTCATCTCTCTCTGAGTATATTTCTGAAATGAAAAAGGTGCAGAAATCGTAATCGATAAATAATGTCAAACTAATTAGACGGGATTTTCGACCGCCCCATTAGGCTGATCTTCTAATTCGAGACTTCTTTCATTCGCACTCTCTGGAACATATAAAATAATATTATACACCCGTATACTTCATGCAAAAAGACTCAGCTCTCCAGAATGCGAAGAATTTGAAACTTGAAGCTTGAAAAAGTTGTCGGGAGAAATTTGATAGAATAGCATTTTCTCTGATGTTGTTAAGTTTCGAAGATCGAAGCCATTGTATCAAAATGGTTATCTCTGTGGTACTGATGAAGCGGGCATTGCAATATGCATTTTCCTTAATTTTTCTCTGTTAAATCTGATGGCAGGTTTGAGCACTTTTGGAACATTTAAATGTCATCAAATAAAATAAAAATTGACAGGTGGTTTCACTTTGAATATGTCTTATTTAGTGATGGCAGCCTATCTTCCCTATATTTCATATATGAACGCTATATGAATTGCTACTTTCAGGTGGTTAGCCTAGTCTAGTATTTTCAAAAGTAAAATTTTTTTGATTTAAAATACACTTTAGTGTTCTAAAAACATTATTCGATTTATAGAATAGTGAAAAAATGGTTCCCAGTGCAATTCGTTCGTCACTACAGCTGTTTGGATTAGTCACTGCATTTTTCAAATGGGACGACGCTGATACTCGGAGACAATCGCGTGTATCTATTTGAATTTTTAGCTGCAGCTTCGTAATAATATTATCTAGTAAGCTACGTATATTTTTTTTTTATTATTACTGCAAATTTTTTTAATAAACTCTTTAATGATCATTTTCCGGTGAAAAATTTAACCTTTGTTTTATAAGTCTGCCATTTTGTAAAAAAATAGATGTAAAACTGAAAACGGACGTTTTTTATTTTGCTTCAGATAGCATTTCAGATGGAGCTCCCAAGAATAACCAACGCCCTTTAGATCCATTGGAATTCCAATACTTGGTCCAGGAGTTCTGTATTAAAATTTAATACAAAAGGAAATTTGTATTAAGTGGAGTTTTGTATTAAAATGCCAAAGCGCATTTTTTATACACTCAAATACGTATTTAATAAAAATCCGAAATTTATCTTTCGATTCCTTTTTCCTTACTCTCAGAAAAAATTGTCAAAGTTTAGAAGGTTTTAGATCGGCCCGACCACTTAAATAGAGTTTATTCTATGACCACATTAATTTCCAATCATTATGTTCTTATCAATGATTAATAACCGTTGGTTTAGTGGACTTCTTATCGAATAACTTCGTATAAGCAGAATATGCTGTAAGACCATTTAAATAAATATTTATTGCACTACATACTTTCATTACAAAAGTGGAAACCTTAAATGCCTTGTCACTTACTAGTTTTCAATATAATAAACTGCCTAATTTACTGCTCGTCAATTTTTTATAACGAAAACGAATCATGGGTATCTCCTTTTGTCATTGTACCTTTTATTTTATAAGTTAACATTTTCAGCATTGATTTCGAACAAAAGAACTGAAATTCACTACGAAACGGATTCTTATCGAAAAATTTGCATTTACTGGTTATCATTATGGAAATATTATTTGAAAGAAAATGGCAAAAGAAAAATGGAATATAAAAACGCTGAAAAGAGCGAATACGCGTGTCTGACCTTTTTTCGTTTTTGAGCGGCGGAAATGGAAAGCAGGCGCAAGTATTAAGGCCGGATAAAGCAGAGTACAAACTAAACACGCATAAGAAGTTGCTAATTATAGTGTGCGTGTTGTTTAGTTGTGTGGATTTCGTTCATTCTTGTTTATAAATAAATGCCAATGTGAGAGGTTTCCAGTTGCCTTTAATGCCTTTTGCCGTTAAGTGATTAGATACCTTTCAATATGTGTGTCTTTATTGACTCATTGTATCACATGAATCGATTTACATCACGTCCCGTTTTACTTTACGGTTCTCTGATTTACGGTTATAAAATGAAAGTAAATAAATTGAATTTTATTGATTGTAAAAAGATTTGAATTGACCGCTGTGACTCAGAAAAAGTGCGGTTCTAGCACTTTAATGATTTCAAAGCAACCAAATTAAATAAAGGGAAAAAACAATAATTGAGCATATATCAAGTAGAGAAATAAGTGAAAAGTGAAACACATCAACACACATGGAAATTCAACCGTCATCTCGTAAAGTCTACAAGATATTTCGAATTTTCTTTTTCCCTCTTTTTTTTTCTAATACGTGTATTGTTCTCACTTAAGCTGAACTTAACTTCATTTAGTATAGCCTTAGTAAATAATTGGACCGATGGCAAAAAGAAAATTTATTCTATTCATAAATTACTTTTTGCTTGCACTAATAGTGATTTGCTTGACTTTTTATTACATTTTAAAAATCCGCCTATAAGTACGAAAGAGTGCTTACAAACATTAATCAAGTGAAAATTTTAATAACTTCCATCATTCAACGTGTAAACATAAGCAAGTGTATTTATGTTCTGCAACGACTTCTTCACCTGTAGCGCTTTGGGCTGTTGCTGACAGCCTTAAATAATTTATAGCGCAAATATTTTTCGCAACAGACTCAAAATATTACCACACATGTACCTATATACGCATACAGATAAAATAACTGTAACGCACATATGCACACATACATCCATACATATGCTCTATAAGTATATGCTACTATATGTCATGTATTTGTATTACCACCACATACAAATACATATATGTAAATATGCACAAATGTTTATATGTATGTGCGTATTTGTAAACGACTTAAAATAATATACTAGCATATGTTCTTAGCCGCACAAAATCCACGAAAAGTCAGCAGCATTTATTTGCACACAAGTACTCCAAAGCGCCAAGGATTACGTATACGCCTCGTTGTGCTTGTCATGCAAGAGCTTGAATTGTGCCAAAGGCCAACTTGTTAAGGCGTAAAAAGGCAAGTGGAAAAACTTTTCACAAATACAAATTAGGAATTTCTCAGATAAAGCCCTTAAAAATCACAAACATTTTTTGCATAATCTCTGAAAGGTAGAGGACCTCTTAGATATCTAAGCCATGTTTTTACCGTTGAAATCCAGTGCAGCTGCTGGCTGAATGGGCGCTCATATGTATGCTTATATATTTATATGTAGAATTTTTGTTCTGTGAATATGTGGGCACGTTGGTATTAAAATTAGCCCGAGTGCTCCATGGCCAACTAACCTACTCTCTCAATAATATTACTCTCACCTAAGTATCCCATTTTAAATTCAGTTTGTCTTATTGTTGCTTATTAATAGTAATCTCAAAATAACTTTTCAATGGCAATTTCTTTTATTTTCGCTGCTTTTCCATTTTTTCTCTTTTGGGAAAATATATTTCTTCATTTCCGGAGCTATGTAGCACTTGCATTGAAACCTCAAAAATATATTGAGCTTATATATTGCCGGAATACATAATTATTAATTTTTGTTTAGTAGCGTTATGGGAGCATATATTGGTGTATGGAACACAACAACCACGGAAAAATATTGAAAAAAGAGCAGCAAGTTAGAGGATGATTTTTAGAGGTGACGGATTTGCTTGTGGGATAGCTGTCAAGCATGTATTTCGCATATGTATCCAATATACTTGACGAAATTACTATGGTAGGCGTACAGTGGACCAACCAGTGGAAGTTCAAAAATCGTGAAACTTACATTTGCACCGATAAATTAACTTCAGCGATGAGGCACATTTCTGGCTCAAACGATACGTAAAATCAAATGGTTCGCAACTTTTTTCTTCCCCACATCAATATCGATCATCTCAGTATTAAATTAAACGTTTTTGTAATGGCGTACATCAAGCCAACGGTCTATGCTGAAAAACAAGCTTCAATTAACTGGTTGGAAAACTTTCGGCGAGTTAACAGTTATTAGCGAGTTAGGCTGACTATGTTGAAAAAGTGGTCAGAAGTTTTACCAACAAGAATGTCTTCATATGGGGCAGTCGCCGTGGCCATATTCAGGACATTTTTCTTTCCACACAAATTCCATAAAATTAGTGAACTACAGACCTTACAAGCCATTTTCCTGTACATTTTTGAAATGAGGTCCATTTAATCTAAAAACACCATTTATTACGACGTCAGCTGGCGCAGTAGCGGAGCATGTTCAGCGCTGAATTGACATTCGATGGGTCCTGACAATCTTTCCACTGCCACAAACTGCCAGCTCTTTTTAAAACTATTAGACATACAACTGCTGCTTAATACTTGCATGGTAGATGTATATATGAAACACAATTAAACCTGTGAACTAATGAGAGTAATATCTTATTTTCTTCACTTACGTCACTGGTTAGCGTTAAAAATTAACCAATGCGAGAATTAGTACTTTCAGCGAATTCAATTTTATGGCTTCGGGTATATCAAGGCAATTGGCGAATAAGGTTGTGGCTCAATACTGACTTTAGTTTGTCCTTTGTAGGCATGTATTATTTCTTGCGACATCTGCTCGAAGTAATTTTTGCTTACTAAATTGCAGGAGATATTGAGAGCTCATGTTGTTTGAAAAATAATACTCATCTAGTCTTCTGAACTACCATTTTGACATTAGTTGACAATTAGGTAGAACATACAGGATATAAACCGCTACTAAACATTTGGAGAATATTATAAGAAGTATTTAGCATGTCAGGAATACTTTCGACGTTACGTTAGACGTTGATAGAGATAACACTTTTTGTATAAATTTTCGACGCCAAATAAACATCATATTATATTATATTCAATTTTAAATATTTATCCTAAATAAAGAGCTTATTAGCTATACACATATATTTATAAATATATTGAGTTACTTTGTGTTGCAGAATGTCTAAACTCACACACATACAACTACATATGTATGATATACCCATAATTATTTTTAAATAACAAATTATAAATATTTAAATATTATATTAATTATAACTAATTAGTGTGAAACAATTTGTCTACAATATTTGTTTTGATGTTTCACGGCATTGAATTTAGATATTTTGTTGTTGCTTTAGTGCCTATGACCTAGGGAACGGTTCGTTTCGTATGAAATGCGACATTTAACGCCAATCAATGTGTACGCTGCCATGACAATAACTCATTAGTAAGTGTATAATGAAGTACACTTTTTGCTGCGGTGGCGATTTATAGTAGAATTTAGAATTTTAATAACAGAGCGAATAAGGAATAAGCAAACCGACAAATACTTTTCTAAAAAATGCATTTAATTTCCTTTTCACTACAAACTACTTTGGTTTGGTGCTAATTACAGACGCTTAATTAATTGAATACTGAATTCTAATTAAAAAATACTGACCTTTTTGGGTATTTGAAGGCTAATGCAAAAATACCACAAAAAAAATAAAACAAAATGGTTGAATTTTTTCAATAAATCAAAATCGCACTTAATCTAACCTTTTTGCACTTATCGCTACTAGAATTAGCTGAACAAGTAAAATAATATTTTCCAATAAATATTGGAGAGCATCTTTAAGGGGTTAATGTGGTGCCTAAGTTCCAGTTTGTTTTTGTATGTGAAATCCTCAAATTCATGACTTAAATATTGAACTGTTGAAGAAGTGCCTACGATAATTCTCGATGTTATATATTTAGTAAGAATATATTTTAAAGATTAAAATTAGTACATCTCATATTTGTATATAATATGTTATTTACTGATTTTTTTATTACAATCCCTTTTTCTACTTTCACACCAAACAAACAGCAATAAATTGGAGTAGCTTTTAAAGATGGAGCTTAGCGCTATATGACAATGATTAAACATCGTGTGTAGTGCTTCTATTGAGTTGAGATTTTGCAAAATAACATTATTATAAAGATAATCTATTGTGAACTCACAAAAAAACTTTGTGCTATGAATCTATTGTGAATGCTGAATTGTAAGTTAAACAAACTAATCGTACAGCTATCATATTAATTAGTGAGCCTAAAACTTTGCTACAAAACTTGGCCTCGGATGTACAAAACTATATTTCGTTGCGCAACTGGTTATTGCAATTGTACTGTCTAACATGTAGAGCAAACTACTCGAAAGAGGGAAAAATTAGCCTCTCAACTAATTAAAATGTTAATAGTTTTGAGTTAGTACATCTTTTTGTTGGCTAATGGAAACTCCTAATTAATTTTTATGACATACTCATATATATTTTTATTACGTACAACTAATTTTCCTTACAAGAGCATTGTCTCACAGCCTGAGAACAAAGCTTTGTCTGCTTACTGAAAACAACAAAGTTTGCCGACAAGGAAAAAAGTTGATTTAACAAAAACAACTGCAACACTAACACAAAATTTTCCAGAACAATTCGAATTGAACAAATTTTCCACAACTTAATTGCAGACATTCAACTTTATTCAGCTTACACATTTGTATTCCGCTTCTCTTTTGTTTGTTTTTCATTGATTTAATTTTCATTATTATAATTTTCTTAATTTCATTTCGGTTTATATTAAATTGTATTTAATTGTTGAGGAATTTTAAGTGCATATTATATAAAGGGTGTTTTTTTCAGGTGTATATAATTGTCTAAAAGTATAGCTGTCAAACCATCTGTTAAAGTAAATACAAAATTTTGACATTTGTATTCAGTTTACTTTGAGGGATTGTTAAGCAAAGATTTATCCGGAAAAAAGTTTAATACCGTGGAAATTTGTGGTTAAAACCCGAGTTATCGAGGCTAGATTTACTTTTTTACCGCCAAGTAATATTAACTTTACGTGTTCATTAAAAGCAAGTCAAGTCAACTATCTGTTCTTATACACCAGTTACGACTGACTAACTGTATACTAGTATTCAGCGTGTTATTTGAGAGATGAAGACCGGCTAGGCTAGAAAAAAGGTGCAAAATTCAATGGTTTTCATAAGACATGGTGATCACGCGACCACTAAATGCTATACAAAATTATTTGCAACAAAAGTTAAGTATCCCAAAAAACACCCGTTATATATGCACAGTATACACTTACATAACTTTGTATATACATATGTATTTTATCACATCTTGGCGCACAATATGCTGATCCTGGCTGCGTTATCACGGCGAACACACACACACACACCCACTCATTATCTGCTCGCATTGTGCCACTTATATAATATACATATGTAGATAAAAAGCATTAACAGAAGCCGTTGTTTACTTGGCTACCAGAAAGACTGATAGTTGTATCTATTTACATGTGAAAATCCATACGTACACGCGCCTCTCTGCGCTTGTATGTGTGTGCGCTTTGGTGTTAAGCGCGTTTATTTGCCACCGTCGTCGCTGCTGCCATGACTTTCCACAATTCTATTACCTTTTGTTGGCTACCCCAGCGGCAACACCAATTATGCTGCTGTGTGGTTGGTGTGTGTAGAGGACGCGGCGGTGGTATGATTCGCTACAAATGTCCTTATAACACAAAGAGAGTCTGCATATATGTTCGTTTATTCGAGTTCCATGTATCTATCATTCCAAGCGTATCTTTCTGACAGCCACATTGCCAACTAACAAACTAATTGCGCCCAATATCACAAATCACCAGCAACGTGCTGTCGGTTGCAAGCAAAGAGGAAGTAGCTGGCATAAATTAAAGGAAAAATGCAAATAAATTCAGCAAATAGACTTATCAACATCTTATACTGTTTTTGTTGGGTTTGTTGGGTTTGTTGCTGGTTGGCTGGTTCATTGCTTTTAATTTGTTTAAGTTGGCTGGCCACCGCAAAATGTTTGCTAAACTTCTAACTGTGCCAGAATGTGGTGAAAGTTGTGTGGCGTGCACAAAATTGAAATTGTCCATTATCATTAAGAGTTCTCCAAAAAGTGAATAAGTAAATGTGAGATTTTCTAGTTGTTGCACACCAAAGAAAAAAGGCAAACAAAATTTTGCAGTAATAAATAAATGTCAAATTGTTTGAGGAAAATTGTTTCATCTAAGCTCTTGTGACAACAAACAGGCGTTTGATCAATATATTAGTGCGAGTAGAAATAGTATAGCTGCAATATAATATTGCCTTTTAATTTGAATTGAATGTCCTCTGTGAATTCTGTCAAACTTTTGTTATCAACTGGGGAGAATAACGGAAAATTGCATTAAAAGACTAAAACATATAAAACGAAGGAAGCAATAAATTTGGATGGAACCGATAAAAAAACCTTATATAATTGCCGAGCCTGTTAAATACCGTAGAGGCCTTACGAGCGCCGACAACGATGTATCCAGCGACGTTCAAAAAATCCACCCAAAGCTTCTGGATGACCGTAAAGTGAGGACCACCGAGATAGCAGACACTCTATAGATATCAAAAGAAGCTGTTGGATATAACGTTCATGAATGTTTAGGTATACGAACTATATTTTATATTTAGGTATACTTTATACTAATATGTAAAAATTAAACTTTTGACCCACCCTGTGTGGAGAATACTGACCATTTGTTTGAATATATCAATGTAGTATTTTATGTCTCATCTCTGATAAAAGTCGAATATCAATATTTCGACTTTAAAAGAATATACAGCAAGACTTTACTACTTTTGATTCAATCTAGTTCTTTTGGTTTCATATAGCAGCTTTTACTGCTAATTTTTTTAAAATTCAACTTTTTTTATAGCAATTCATATCTACATACATATATTCCGTTATTTTTTATTACATTTGATTTTTATTTTTGTCATTTTCCACTCTGTCACTCTGTATTTGTTCTATTTTTCATTCTCGTAATTCATTTTTCGTGTATGGAATATTCAATTAGATAACTTATTTTTCAAGCATTCTCTTTGTTTTTATAGGCGACAACGAAATGTTAGTGTGCAGCCAACTCTTAGGCGCGCGGCCTCTTTGCCGATCACCCAACGCCCAACACCAAGTTGCCGAGTCAGCTATGCTGAGGCTTCCTTGATTTTCTCTCTTTTCATGTTGTCATTTGGATGTTTGTTTTTGTTGTTGTTTGTTTTCTCATTCTTCATGTAAGCGCGCTTAGGGCCTTATTACTAAGTACACATTTATATGTATATATATCTTTAAACTTTATGTTGGCAAAAGTTTTTGGTGCGTTAATAATTGCACGCTAATGACAACTGGGAATTATCATTAATTCGAGTGAAATTGGTATTTTTATATAATCTATTTACTGGCAGAAAGTTCTGAAAATTATATTTATAAGGAGTGGAAAATAGATATTGAGGATTTTACGCATATTTTTCGCCTTCACAATTTTATTATATTTTAAGTCATTTAAATGAATTTTAATGTTGTCCCTTGAATGCAACGAGGGGTAATTCACTTTCTATGTTATGCTTTTTTGCGCTTCGTAGAGCTTACATGCAACAAATGGATGACAAAATTCAAATTTCCGAACATATTGTAAATATTAATTTGCAGTCGAACGCAATTGCAAGCACGGAAAGAGTTTCAAAATGAAAAGGAATGACGAACTGGGTAGCAGCGAACTGTTATGAACAAGAATACGAGGTGCCATTCGTCTTTCCTCGTCACCACCTCGCCGACAAACTACGAGTCGCGGCAACAAAAGTCTCCTGGCATGAAACAGCTCTAAACAAAAAACCTAAAAAGGTTTCGGATCTTACCGGTTAGTATAGGGGGAACTTACTAAGATCTTTTGAGTGACAACATTTCGAAAATGAGCGTAAGATCGCTATGCAGCGATTGATAGGAGCCTCTGAACGATACTTCTTCAAAGTAAGTGAAACAGTAGTAGTAGTGATCGAAAGCTTTTCATTGAGTAACCTTGAGTTAATGAGACAAAATAACACTGACATCTAGAAGGCAACGGAATCATCGACTCCAACTCGTTGAGACATGCGTTCGATAATACTTGAAACATAGTAAGATCCAATGCCTCAGAGTTGCCAACTAGGATTCTTTAACTTCGAATTAATTGGTATTATATGTTTACATTTCAGCAGTCGACAAATGTAAAAAAAAAAACCAAATTAATTTAAAAATTTCTCACATAATAAGCTGGTCTGAATATATTAGAAAATATTAGAATATATTATATTAACCACCCACTTTCGACTTCTTCACCCTCCCTTATATCGCACTATTCACTTTGTTTACTATATTCATAATATACTTGTATAATTCATTCGCTTCGTCTGGCTCATTTATATCCCTATTAATATCAGTTAATTTCACTCACTGCGATGACCCAGTTCAGTTATATGGTTTTATAAATCAAATCAAATCAAATCAACTTTCAGACAACACACAAAAAGCATTGAACTCTGTAGAGTGAGCGTGCAAAAATTTCTATAGATTGAACATGTAAAAGCACCACTATGGATATATATATTTATGTATGTATCAATATACGTATGTAAGTAAATCAGAGTTATCTAAATCCCTTGCTGTAGATGAGCTAAAGAATATCGCTTCTTTTTTTATCGAATATATACATACATCCATTTATATTAGATATACATATATATATATATATATACACTCGCATACATATATATTGTATTGTTGCACAAGCTTCTTGAAAAAATGAAAATTTTGACAATTGCATAAATTCAAAACAGTCAGTGTGCAGACGTTGAAGGTCTTCGTTTGAGACACACAATCATTTAAGCTAGTGAAAAAATAAACGTCTTCTGTGATAGTTTGAATGGCTGGCTATTCATTAATATCATATATATCTACTAGTATATATCTGGTATACATCCAGTATATATGAGCAATTGATGCGTATGAAAAATATCATTTCAGTCTACAAGTTGTCTAATACCGCTGAAAATTTAAAAGAAACTAATATAACATAATATATAATAATACTACTATGTTTCGATATTAATACTACCTTATTTTTCTTCTTGTTAAATTATGTACATTAAGAAACTTATAGTTTGACTTGAAAATGCCTTCTGGAATATACAATGATCCGACTGATCCGTGATCGGTTTGCATCAGCTTCAAATTTTCACTTTTAGAATAATTTATGCTTTATTGAAGAATATCACTTATTTTGAGCCTAGTTTACAACTTATATGATTTATATGATTATATATATATATATATACTTATATTATTATATATTTGTATATTTAACCTTTAATTTAAGAAAGGACCTCTGATGGTCCTACTCCTACCCAGCTAACTACTAAACAGCTCCTACTATGGAATGAGAAACTTTGTATCCATTCGGATTACACCCAGCCAAAGTATCCGCTTTCGTTTAATTTCGTGAACTATATTGTTGATATCCCCCATGATTTCGATAACTTTTGAGTGAATGTATTATTTTGTAGGAAAATATAACACATTGGATTTTAAGGCAGACAGGGTTTTCGAAATTGAGACTATATGTGTCCTCGTTCCTCTTCCAGTTTAGACCTATTTCATGTTATCGAAATTCTCAATATCGGCTTTTTTAAGAATAAATACATGAGTGTCATGGTTCCACTGCCTTAATTATTTTCTCCAAAATAAATCTAAAGATAGGAAACACATCTAGTATATTATATTTTGTCTGAAACTTAGCATAGGTATCAAACGATTGAGAGAAGTCCTTTCCAATTTTATGAAGTTTGTGATATTTCTTAACCTCATTTTACACAACTAGTATAAAATAGCGATCCCTACTCCTAAGGCAATGGGAAGCTTCACAGCGTGTTTCTTTTTTTTTGATTTGACTGGTAACTTGTAGGTCCCAGCATATTTGAATAACATTAGGCCGTACAACACAAATGTGGTGAGACGCCGGGACCATGTTTGTAAGGTAAGGTATCAATATCATTAGACTCTCGTATCAATATCATTAGACTAGGAACAGTTTGGAGTACCGCTTTCTCCATGTGATTTACTACTGGACGGCAGACAGTAATTATGTATGTGATTGTCAATTGTCTACATTTGTGAGGTCGCAAGGTCCTTCTGGCCCAAAGTAAATCGCAGGAGAACCAATGAGCTTTTCGACCCCAGTAAAGTTCGTCTTTCACTCGCAGTAGATACTTCAAACGACAGTGCCAAATGTCCATTTGAGGGGTTAATAATCTACTAATGTTGAAATATATCAGAACTTATAACAGAAGTCTCCCAGGCGAACTAGCGAATTCAATCAGCTTAAGAGTTTTGGGATAACCTTAAGGAGCTTTGTTGGGGGCTTAGCTTCCTCTTCAGCAGTTTTAAGCAACACTTGCCTTTAACTGTCCAAGTGTCCAAGTATCCGTCTTGGTGATCAGTCTTAACGTAATCAGACCTAACCAAGTCTATCTTGTATTTTTATCTCAATGCTTCCACTGGCTTCTGTCACTGTGGCATCTGGCCCAACAGACTGCCAACAACAAATGAGTTATTTCACTATCATCAGAAAAAATGCCATATGAAGAAGTTAATCTCTTCTCTATTTTATTACGCATTCATGATGAATGACTTCATATGATTTAAGTTGCTGATTGCCTCATACAAATACATACACTCATAAGCACCCGTGCAAAACAGCAGTCACCAACGGTTGGCGTGTTGTCGCTGTCAACGCAACTGTCGCCCATTGACAGCTCGCATAAACAATTTTAATTGTTTGCCAATATCGCTGCAGTTGCACTACTCAAGCTGAAATCGCAGCTAATACCGGTGAATAATAGGCAAGATAAATACTTTGCTATCGCTTATGCGTAGCGTCGGTTGTTTTGACATTTGAAAAGCTAAATATAGTCGCGAAGTTGTAGGGTAGTCATGAAAAGTAACTAAAAATATGAATCAAATGGAAAATAACTCAGTTGCATACAAAAACACACATATATATTTCCGTACGTACAAAAGTAATGCCAGACGTGCTCAATAAAATTAAATTTATGACTGTTTCTTTACGCTTTTCTATTGTCACGCTGATAGTGATTGACTGCAATAGAGAATAGCGTCCTAGCTATTATGAATTTGCATATTTGCACAGTTTAAAAATAATAGCATACATACTATACATACGTATATACATATATAAACAACTGTTTATATAAACTACTTACTCTTTTTAATTGGATGTGAAACTATTTAAATATTCTCTGCAAGCAAATAGTACTTTAGTCAGTATGTAATGTAAATTGCGATGTTAGGAAAGATTTTGACCGCCAGAATCGATTGAAATTCCAGGGTACATATCTTCAACCTTGTGCAAACTGACAACCGTAAAGTATATGGTTGGACGACGAACTTGAAACGAGAATATGGAATCAATCTACCATTACCTGACTATAAGAATGTGCGAATAACAAAAGTATAACTGTAAAGACAGGTGTGTGAGTAAATTCTGAGTGAGACTACTGTTCAGGATCTATTAGCGCTCGGACCTTCGCTAGAGGCCGAACTGTTCAAACGTTAGGGTGAGATAGATATATAGAATGATAGAGATAGTACATCAGCGCTTATATGGAATATAATACACAGGACAGCTACAGGCTACAGTATAGACGAAATATCTACTGTTAATGAATAAAGAGTGTACTTTCGTTTTGGCACCCCACTGTTGTTGGTCCAACCATTGAACCAATGGATTTTTTGGAATCTGCAATGACAATTTTAAATATATACTAGTATCACTCTTATCTACAAGTACTTCTTTTGACTGATTATGATACTAGGTTTATTTCTCGAGAAATCCAATAATGACAGATGCAAATAAAATAGAAATTAATGAACTAATATAGGCTACCATAGTAATAAAATTTCACGCGTACAATTGCTAGGAACACAATGAGTCCTACAATATATCCTCTATTTTGAGGCATATGTTTGTTTTGATAACGCTTAGTGCTTAGTGCTTTGTCTTAGGCTTCGAGAAATACTCGAAGGAATTGTATATGGCACTGAATTGAAATTGCAAGTGAATTATCATGTAAAAAGAAGATGTGTATATATTCATATATTCATAATAAAAACTGAGCCATTTTCCAGGGAGCCACCTCCCTGTAGATACCTTTTTTAAATATGTATTCAACAAAAAAAAAAAAAACAAAAAACAGGAAAATGCTATTCTCGAATATTTCCATCTATAGAAATATTTATTTTTTTTATTAGAATGTACATAACACTGTTGTTTGCCGAACATGAAGACCTTGAGAGCAGTGAGTTGCTATGCTATATCATAATATATATATAAAAAATAGATTCGGTTGATGTTTTTAGTTGAGATACGAATTTGTATATGTCCTAGCTATACTTTAAAGAAAGTAGACTAACAGACTGACCACTTTGATCATTACAACTTCATATTCGATAGTTATGTGTCTTCTGTTTCTGAGACTTACAGGCTTCGGACCGAAGTGACAACAATTTTCTTCTCTTGATTGCACCTTTCAATGAGTTAAAAACCAACTTACAATAAAGCTTGCTTAATATTTATTATATTTTTAATTTTATTATCGCCTAAGTAATATTAAAATTAAATTTTTTAGCCTTTCTGTACTTTAGAAAGCGCGGCTGCTTCGACATGCAATACGATTTGGCTAATATGTGAAGAGTCCATATAAAAAATACACCTTTAATAACTGCCCGTTCTTCATATACGAGTGCTGCCACATTTCATAAATATGTTGAGTGATTTTCATGAATATTAAATTATGTATTTTTGATGTTGCGTGGAATTTAGTGCTATCTTCAATTCCTGCAACAACAATTTTTATATCTCACATTTTGTTTTATTTCAAAGCAACCAAATGATCGCATGACAATTAAATATATATTTGGAAATTACCCAAGCGTTAGTTATTTGTTGAGAGCTCAATGGTGTGTCTTTCATGCTACAACAACGCCGCTAGCTGTCAACTTCTTCTTATTTATGCTCGAGCTTAAATTTAAGTTTTCCAGCATTTGAACAAAATGCACAAAAAAAATTGGCGAATTTCCGCAAGCATGATTTTACTACTGAACTGGAAATAATATTTCGCAAGCTCTTAAGTATTATTCACAAGCGCAAGTTCCGTGGTATTTTTTCGTTCTTTTACAATTTATAATAAAAAATAGCAACTGAATGTAAGGGCTAATGGAATTATTCACAAAATTTTTTTCCAAACCACATGCTTAAGAAACCAAGCCCACTTCAGTAAGATATCTTGTATTTATACTATATATAAAGCCAACCGGAAGGATGAAAATTATTATAAAGATTATATTGAATCTACCGAAATGTATGTATTAATTTCACTCAGGCTTAGTATAAGAAGAATGTCTGTAATATGAACGGTATAAATTAAAATATAAACCGGAAATCATTATATTTTTTGTATATGAATCTCGGGTGTACTGGGTATATCCAGCTTTCACTGCACCAAAAAAAAAAAAATAATAATAATGAAATAATAAGAAATTGCTTTCAAATATTTTTAGCATCATTAATTATTGTAGGTGCATAGTTGCAAGACTAATTAAAATGTAGAACCACTGTAGCAAGAAATAAAAAAAGTAAATAAATATGATAAAAAAGGAAAAAAGAAAAAATAAATATATAAATAATATACATGTAAAACATGTATCATATTCGTATCACTTCGTGCTTAAATATTAAGTCGCATGTAATTTGGTGTTGTGCTCGTTAAAAAGAAATTAAGTTTATTCTTGAAATTATACCACCTTCTATCTTGCCGCCCCGCTGCATTTGTGACTCTGTGACTATTAACGTAGCTTAAATTTCACGGCGTACTGGTTACAATTTTGGCAGCACTCAAGCGAATAAAAAATCACTGTATATATACCCTACACAAATTAAAAGCTTAGTTTAACCAAAGTCTTATTTCGACATTTAAGCAGTTGGTGTATAAAATAATAAAGTAGTCGTATTAGCCTAGTTGTGTTCTTTTTTTTTAATCTAAGAATATTATACGTGCTTTTTTTAAGTTTGAAAGTTGATATATTTTGTTTGAGAGGTTTTGCAATGCTTTCCTCGAAAATTGATCAGCAAATAGTTCAACTTATTAAAATAATATTTTGACATTGTTCTTTTTTCTTCGCTCCTTTGATATCGAATAAACTCCGAGTTCGAGGATATTATAACTATTTACGAGGAAGCATTTTTAATAGAGATATTCAAGAATATAGCCCTTTATTGATTGTGAAATTTGCATACAAGCAAAAAACTACTTATAAATTACTTTGAAAACTTCAAAATAGTTTTTGAAAGGCAATATCAGCTGGGTTTGTATATATTATTGTATGCACTCATTATCATATCGTGTTACATGACTCTATGTACAAGCTTCGATCTTAAAGCCATGTTGCCTGATAGATCTTTGTATCAAGAAACCTCGTTGTGTAGAATTTTCCGACGTAAGACCAAAGAAGGTACCCATACTGGAGACTAATTCGCTATTCACGATTTTATATTCATGTCGAGGGCTACAAAAACAAATATGTTGGTAAGGTACTATGTGTAAATTTTGGTAACTTCGCGATTGTCTTACAGCGTTGCTGCAAGTATCAGATATGTAGAAAAAAATTTTTTTTAATACAAATATAAGTAGTAAACCGCTTAAAGTCCAATGGGTATTTTTCGCTATTTATCATGTCTCTTAGGACATGTTGAAGACACTTTTTTATTTCACAAGCCACATTCTTGGCTCATGCTCTCAAATCTAATTAAATCAGAGTCTTAAAACCGTTTTAATAAAAATTAGGTGATATAATCCGAGGCCAAGCATTTTAATTGTAGAGAGTTCCAATTCCATCACACACCGGGAAACATTGCAAAATGCTTAATTTAATATTTTTTTCGCATCAAAACTTCTTAATTTATTCAAGAAAATAACTCAGTTCGGGCCGTTCTGTTGCAACCCGGTTACAAAAAATAGTTGAAAATAATATATTTGCAGCTTTTGTTGTGTAGGGCATATTTCTATTTCATTTTTGGGAATTTTTGATATCACTTCAGCAGTGAATTTAGTTGAATTTCATGGCACATCGTGTGAAATTTGTGTGTTTTTTTTGGCATCTGCCCTTACGTGCTCGCTTGTGGTTGCCACTTTGTTATTGTAGTCATTCTAAACATATGGTGGTGGTTGTGGTCGCGGTGGTGGTGATGATGTCGGTGTAAGGCGCTACAGGTGTTGTTGAATGGGCGCATTTGCACAGTCAATGTAAATTACCAATATTTGCGAAATGTGCCGCACGCGCATACATCAAAAAGCGGATGCCACATCGTAGCACACGAACACAGCCGCCATGTGCTATGCAATTACGATTTCGCAGAATAACCGACATGCATGCATATACATACAAGCATATAGATATATACAAATATGTCTGCGCTATTTCTCTGTTCTTATTATTATTCTGATTGCACGAAAAACGTTAAAGGATCTTGCACGACTCTCAGCCGCCACACAGTCATGCTGGACACGCTCGGGTTGTTGCGAAACACAAAAAAAAAAAAAAAAAAAAAAAAAAGAAACAAAAAAAAAAAAAAAAAAAAAAAAAAAAAAAAAAAAAAAATGGCATTAAAACTCGAAAACGTAAGGCAATAATGCTAGAGAATCGGTTGGCAATTGCTGCTCTACAATTTGCATTTGTGATTAGCATAAATTAATTGACTTTTCCCTCGGCATGTGTGAGTAATCGCTAGTTCAGCGCCAACAACTTGTTGTAGAATATTGTGCTAGGCATGTCAAATGAGCAACTGCGCTGATTTATGCCGCAAATTGGTTTGGAGAGAGGCGAAAATTCAAACGTTTTTGGCAGTAAGCTAAGATTTCGCCCATAATCGAATTACAATTGGATTTTTGTTGTAATTCCATATTCATTCTCGAAATAGTTAAAAACTACAAAATTTGTAAATTGTAGCAATATTTGTTGAGATGTGGAGATATCTATTAGTAATTGGTCGAAAATTATGCCAGATATGTTAGTTTTGAAAGACGTTTATCGATAACTACGGATAAGTAAATATTTTAAAAATAAACTTTAATTCGCCCGAACTAAGTGACCGACCTTATCTTTGGAGCCATATCTATTGTGTCTGCTTAGTCCAAGTTCAGTTTGTTTCATAATTTCATCATTGTGTATACACGTATTTCATTATTTCGGTTAGCATATGTTCCGACGACAGGATTGTTTCACGTTTCGAACTTTTCGTCCCTCAATTTATTTGTAGTGGTTCGAAATGCGATTTGATATTCGTTTCAGCACTTGAAAAATCAAAAACGTTTAACCTAATTCTTCAGACGTCACCATCCCACTGAATATACGCGGCCACATTAGTTAAAAGTTGCAGTGGAAGTTTTAGCTTCACTTGAAATAAGCATTTGATTCCAATTGAGAAACAGGAGAAACTAGGGCCCTATGTACATAGACCGAGTCGAAGTCGGACAGGTTGTTAACAAGCTGAATGTATTGTGGATAAAATATTTTAAAAGCGAAGTTATTTTAGTGCTATAAATAATCAAACAGAATAACCATAATTTGGCAGAAAACTATTTTACTCGGTTACACTTTGCATAACAAAGATTTATATAACTATTAAGTTAAACACTCACTGTAAATATCAGACATGGTCAAGGCTATGAAAAAAAGTCTGAGTAATGTACACAAATAAGAAAATAGATATCAAAAACCAAAGTAGTAGTTTGAATCAAGAATACGCTATTCGTCCAAAACCTATTCATCTCTATCCACAATACTAAATCTTCGGACAATTCTGTAGCAACTCAGACACGCACCAGAAAACAATTTAATTAAGCACATAGAATTCGTGCATAAATAGTTACACGACAATAATGGATCATAGAAAAGTAGAAAAGAATAACAACAAAAAAATAAATAACAGTAAAGCATAGAGTATGTTGTTGAGAGGTAAAGGAAGGTAAATGTGCGTCTGACATATATATATATATATATTTGGACATATATATATATATTCCTCATGTAATTTACAAAGAATTAAGTATGCAAAACCGAAATTTAAGAAACCAATTCCATAAAAATTGTTTGAATTGGTACCCGAAAGCGAACTTGTTAAAGTAGAATAGGTTGTATTTATATTAAAAAATCTGAATAAATATGACTGAAAATATTCGTCATGTATATTAGAATTTTGAACTTAGTATCGCATTAGTGGCTCAGCATGAAAATTGGCAGCCCACTTTTAGGTAGTCAAACATATATATATATAATATACACACATACATTGTATACCTATACACTACATTCAAGGCGTGCAGGAAAATATTAATCATTCATTTCCATTAGTACATATATTTTCCTTCACCTATGTATATTGTGTATTTAAGAACCACCTTTTTAGCGCATATGGATTTAAATACTTAATTTCTACTGGAAATTTCTTTCCACCACATTTTTACAATAGGCATAGTTTCAGCATATATTTTGTGGTACGTTTTAACAACGATTCCTTACAATTTATGATACTTATTTGTTTATTTTAAGGCCGCAAAAATGTGTAGACCGATTTAAAAATAGAAAATTGTTTATTCAGGTATTTAAAGAGTGCCATTAAAAATTAGAAGAATAAACATTTTTACCAAGGAATGGTAATTTGTATGAATTCGTAAATGGGATCGTGAGTTTCGTGGTATACTATATACATAATTGTGTGAAAATAACCAAAACGTTATGGTGAAACGAAAAAGCAACTGGAATAATCAAATATAGATAGGGTATAGGCTATACCGCATACTTCATCAATGCACATACTCTCGTGTATTGAATTCAGCCGGACAATGTTGTCGCTATTTTCATATTTACATTTTTTGAAGAGAGTGTTATCGAACATTGAAGATCCGCTTATGCTGAATTTAAACACCATTGGCTTGCCATTGTAATTTTTACTAATAACGTCAAAAAACATCTGGAATTTTTCTGCATTTTGTTGGATGACCATAAAAAGAATTGAGTGAGTTACTCAATATTATTGACATGTCTGAAAAGAAGGCTGAGATTATATTTTTCACGAATTTTTCCAAATGAAAAAGCTTTGCGCGCGCTGTGAGCTGCTGTGACCTGTGGTATTATATGTACATATATGACCGATAAATTGAAAGAATTGGGCTATGAACTCATTCCCCACCTCCCCAGATTTGACCTCCAGCGACTACTTCTTCTCTCCTAGGCTCAAAAAGTGCTCTCTGGAAAAAGATTTCACTCAAATGAGAAGGTCAACCTCGAAGCTCGAAGCTTCACACTATTGAACCGGCATCGAAATGTTAGAGCATTGTTGCAACAAATATATTACTCTAGATTTAGAAGAAGAAAAAAAAACACATTTTGATTCAAAAAAGATTTTTTCATTGGGAAATTTATAACCCATGTATTAAAGGAAAACATGACAGGGAACGAATTACTCAATTTTATGATACTGAAGAGTTTTAAAGCAGAGCATTTATAAGGCTATATGCAAGTAAAGCATTCGGTACGGTACTCCTGTTCACATCCGCTCGCTCTTGGTTAAATATCCAGGATATCGCGATGCGAAAATCAGCTGTTTATTGTCATCACTATTGATAGCGGTAAAATGCAATATTTTTGAGACTTATTCAGAGTGAATATTGGATGAGACTTACATCAGATATAATATGATATTTTTTTTTTATTTTTCTTGCATTCTTTATACGTCATATAGTGAAAGAGAAATGAACGGAGGAGAAGACCCATCAAACACTTGTCAAAAATGTAGGAACCAAAATTTTCAGTTTACATTCCATTAAAGCAATTGGTGTCCTAGTTAGACCTAACTAAGGTCATTGATTACTGGGGTTAATGTCAATATTGTCAGTATTGTCAGCATATGGCACTAATTATCGCGCTCTTATCGAATTCTCTTATAAATAATATACTTGTATTTCGTTAATAACATTTACTTTAGGAAAAATATTTCATATTTCTTTAATAACATTGACTTTAGGAAAGGTTATTAATATGATTATTCAAGCTATACTTTAACAAATTACAAGTATGTGTTTCTGCATACAAATTTCATTGCTTCTGCTTTATTGTTCGAAATGAATTGTAATTCTAAATTGATTGTTGTGGGTGTAATATAAAATTAGTATGTTTGTATGTTCTGCGCGTCACCCTATGTACTTATTTATGTAGGCATGTGAAAGCACAATTTCAGTCAGATATGGTTGAGGTGAACAAGCAAATATTATAAAAATAATAAGAAATGTAAGTCACGTAAATAATAACATTTACATGCGCCAAATATATAGAATAGCGTGTTTTATAGAAATTATCAGATGTTTTACACAAGCTTATGCATACATATACATATATGGGAGGCACAAGTAAGCACTTTTTTACGAGAAAAATAAATGTTTTGTTTACTTCTCCCAAAGTGATTTTAATTGATTTCATATTTGATGTGAAATTTTCGACAAATTGCGTAACACAGATAAATGTATGCATAAACCCACCATATATGTATGTATGTACTTATAATATACACACGCATGTACATAAATATGTGTAGATACTAGATCACTATAACAATAATATTATTGTAGGTCCAATACGTGTCTCGTGGAGTTATTTATATTGAAGTTTCTTAAAAGTACGTGACTTATTCAAATTTTTGAAAAATAGTTATTTGGTTCTTTGGAAGAAGAAGTTGAAAGAATGGCTGATCACGTTTAAGCCATCATTAGGCTAATTCTGTTTCCTAGTGAGTCCTAACTGAGCACCATTCAACGACAGGATTCGTCAATTCCAATTCTCAATTTCTTTTAAATTGGAGAATCGAGAGCGGCGCAAGATATACTTTCACATCCGGCTTAAGGCAGGGGATTTGTTTAATTATTCTCAGCGTATGCTTTACATTCCGCAGGTTCCACCTTACTAAACTTCTGAAGCTGAAATATTGGCGATGACTGCTAACGTATTATATAAATCAGTCTTTCCTATAAGTAGAAGCCTTTTGATTCACCATCCACACTATCACAAAGTAAATTTGTCATACATCCTGTATTGATGGATTTCCTTGCTTGACCTGAGGAGGTCATTTTACAGTTACTGCTTCCAGCAGGCTTTGAAGGTGACCATCTACTTGAGCAACTGCTGGGAACTGCGTTCTCGGCCGTCTAGAATGAACCAATTCCTTTACTTTTTTGTTTCCTTCCATATCTGTACGACTGGGTACCCATAAGACTTTTACTGAGTTCACTACTAAAAACTTGTTTTTTTTTTATTTGCTCTTAAATATTTATTTTGTTCATTTGAATAGAATTCGACGTGAGTTCGACGACCAAGTATAATATATTTCTGCTTACATACTCTACAATCCGATAACGTTACTTGGTATAATTTTGAATTTTTCTAGACGTTCTCCCCTAAACACATTTGTCTTTTCTATTTTCGAATTAAAAAAATGGAGTCCGAAGTGCATCAAGTCTGGAGAATATTTGAACTTTGAGGTATTATGACAACGGTTATTTCCGAACTTTGAAATTAATGGTAGTAGATGTCATATATATTTATTTTTTAGGACTCTCTGACAAAATCTCACAAATTTGTCATTGTAATCGAAGAAACCAGGGAGAAAACTAGTTTATATTGCCTTTTTTGGACTCTATGATTCGATTTTGAATTGTGTACCTAACAATGTATAAATTCTAATCAAGGCGAATCAGGCGAATTATGTAACCATTTATGTTTAAAGTAATCTAAAATGCGAAACCAGTGATCGGGAGTGTTAATATTATATTTTATTTCTATTCAATTTTTTTTTTTTTTTATTATGAAGTCACTAAAAGATCACAAAGCCACCGAACTCTCAACTGTCAAAATTAATATCTCCGAAAAAAATTAATTATATCTGTGTAAAAACCAGAAATCACATCATCATTTAACGCTGAGTACAAAGCGCAAAATTGTTACGAATAGCTGAGACGAAATGTCGAATGAGGAGAATGCTAATATTTAACTGCTGAAAAAATGTTTGGTGCTAATTTATCTATATTTATATATGCGAGTGTATTTGTTAAGCCTGTCGATTAGCTTTAATTGCTCACCATTACAATAATTGCTCTGACGGTCGACGATCTGCCGATAGCCAAAATGTAACATAAATACTTCACAAATGTTTCGGGCTAGTAATTAACACAAAAATATCAAAATAGTCAGCCAAAACAAAAAAAAAATAAATAAAAATTGTAAATAAGAAAAACAGACCAGACAAATTTTTGCAACCGAAAAATATAGTTTTGGTATTAGTTAGAAGGAGCATTTTTCAAATTTGTAACTGTGTACTTGTTATTTTATTAACTCATATTACTTTTTAACATATTTTTAACGGTTTCTGTAAAATAAAGATTTTAATTTTCATAATTGGAGCGGTAGTCATTATACAATTTAATTAAAATCACAAAAAACTATGACAAGAAGAGTTATTAGCTACTAAGCTGCATATTTTTAAATATTTCATCTTCTTAAATTATGATTTGTGGATCATTATTTAGAATAAATATTCCGGTTTAATCATCCATTGAGCATAGAGAAAAAGCAATATATGACAAAGAATCAGTAGAACCTTACAAATTTTAAATTTTATTATCTTGATTAATAATGCTGTTACCAATTACCTTCAATATTAATTTTTCGCACGTCTTTTATTATAAAAGTTTGAGCAGAAATGGTCTCCTATATATCATATGATGGTGCGCTTAGACAAGATTTTTTCGAACTCAACCTCTAGTTGCATAAAAAGATAGAGCATGATTTATTCACTGTGAAACTAATTGGATTTTCCAATTGGATTGGATAGTTCTATATATAATATTTATTCTCAAATTTCACTTGTACTTGACTTAGTTAAGGTTTCAAAGAATTTACTACGTTTTATCTACACATCTTCAGTGCAAAACTGGTACCGAAAGAATGCTTCTCTCATCATAAAGAGCAACCATTCAGCTTTCTACATAACCACAAAACTTTAGCTTGCTGTGCGAAGCGCTGGCTTTGAACGTGTGATGAATTAATTAGATTTATTGAATCTTTTTTCAACTTAGTATAAAGAAATATATATTTATATTATATTGTTATTGCTGCAATTATGAAATTGAGTTAATTAAGATACACGCTCAAGTAATTATAAGCAATTAATCATACTACATGTTGTTTAATAATTCTTATACGGAAAATTACCACAATCTGTATTTAGATATAATAAAGTCTATAAATTATAAATCTACAAATTAAATGAATCCAAAATAAATATGAGCCTAATTTATATTTGTCAAATAAATTATTCGCGAATAATTTTGACTTAAATCGTCATAAATTAAAACACTTTTACATATACATATACGTATTTATGTATGTATATAAGTGTAGGTGAATATGTGTACTGGAACTATATAATACACCTACTTATATTTGTATTTCCATAAGTATATACATACTTGCCTGCTTATGAAGCGTTTAGTTAAAAATTTCCATTAACGAAATCCGTAGGTTTTAGCAATTTATATGAATTAACCATAATGAGAAACTCTGAAATGACTCTGAAAACCAAATATCGTCGATAATTATTCATCGTAAAAGTCGTTTCAATTAAGTGTGTTTTGACAAATAGTATAATGAAATAGATTAAATAAAGTTATGCATTGGTACTTAGGTTACTTAAAGTAAGGTTGGTTATAGATCAAATCCGATTTCTTATGGTATAGTCCGTTATTGCTTAAATAATATCTTTGATGGATTTAAATTCAGCAGAAATCGACTGGACTGATGAGGATTTAAAAATAAAAAATCAATTCTTGCAGCTTAAGTAAATATTTGAATTGCGTGAATAATATTACTGAACTAGTGATATCACTTTCCCAGATCAACTGAAGTGGAAAATTTTGGTAATTGCACTGACCACATTAGAACTAAAAGCAACATGTTATTATGCCCATATTTGTGATTTCGTATTAAAATAATTTAAAATTTCGTATAAATAAAAGTTATATATTATTAATATATATATATAACGCCAGAACTAATCACTTTTCAATTAGGCATTTTGGAGTTTGAATGGCATGGCGAACCAGCGAACAAATTTAGCATAAAAATATATATCCTCCAGTTGTTAGCTTTAATAAATATGACTTGCTTCTTTCAGTGCTTTAAATAGAATGTCGAACCCGTGATTAAAACTATAGATATTTATTTGCTTATATACTCGTACGTATATAAAATGTACTTATGTATTTGTAATTATGTGCAAGTAATCGCTTATAAACGTCTTTCACTACAACCGACTAACAATAGAAATGTTATGTTTACGACTTCTTATAATTATGATTTTTATGACTTCTAATAATACAGGTGTTTTCAATGCCCCAACACTGTAAAAATGTTGTGTAATGGCTGATTAACAGTACAATACCGAAGAAAGAGTAATTAAGCCGTTTTTGAAAGTGTTGAAATCTTCTAAAAAGTTGCTGGTGATGTTAAAAATAAATTCATTACTTCGGCAACTAGCGAACCAGTTAAATCTAAGGAGGGAAAAAAATATAAACAGCTGTTTGATGTCTTCAGTGAAAGCTGTAATGAGAGTGAGAAGTATTTTTAAGATCAATCATTGCTTTGTTATATCTTCGAAAAATTCAGATTCAATAATATTCAATGTTTGAGTTCTGTTGAATATAACCTTCATAATTTACGTGGTTCTTCTGCATTATGTATAAATTTCACAAAATCTAACTGCTCTAAGTAAGCTCTTTTTCTGAATACTCTAACGCAGCTAATCAATGTATAAAGTTTTGGGCCATCTCTAATGATTTTGAGCTGTCATCTGAGCTGTTAGCTGATAATAAATAAGAATTTTTGGTAAACTTGACTGAATAATAAATTAATAAATATTTATACTGAGTTGTTATATGATAAATTGTCTCAAAGTATAGGCGAAAGGTCATAGTTAGTAGAAGAATTATGTTTTTGGAAGGGAGTGCTAATGTGGTCACACCTATAAATTCCCTACCTCACCTGCACATTAGTTTACACATTTTTAAAGAATTTTCTAAATATTCTACCTTTTTTTTGCTTCACTCCTTATTTATATGCACCCTTTTGGCTTTGTAATTTAAATGTTTACTAAATTGCCTTTGTTGTTCTTTCATCGTTTATTACTAACATATTCATTTCACTCAAGGGTGTTTAATGCATTGAAAGTTTTTTCGTGCAAAAAATGCACTGCTTTTAAATACAGAGCAACCCTGCAGGGTCGCAGTGTAGCAGTAATTTTTTGATTCACTCAATTTGGATTAATTACATATTTATCCATATACATGTACTTTATCTTTGTTCACTAGACCTTGGAGTGGAGTTGATTGTGAATTGAGTGAATTGAAAAAAACAACTGCTATAAATGGAATAGACTGGCATAATCATTTGAAGATAAAATACCAAATTGTTATGCCACTGTAAAGAGATATCCACTTACTCATCTATGAATAAATAAAAAGACAGTGTATCAAGTTGTCCATAGCTTGGAGAGTGGCGAATCGAACAAACGATTGGTATAAATACAATAGGCTCGTATAATATAACTCGTTTATCATTTCAAATTCAATAAATAAACAAAAAGCAATGGTTCGAGATGCAAAAAAAAAAGAAAAGGGAAAAGGGAATGTTGAAGTATATATTTAAGTACAAGTATATATTACGAATCGCTGGCACGCGCAAGCACATAAACTTTCCTACGCTACTCAATTTGTTTTTGAAGAAACTAACAAACTAGCCATTTTCCTACTGGGAAGGTTTACCTGCTGGGAAGTATTTATAAGTACATACATGCATAAGTATATAATCGTAGATATATAACTTACGAAAGTAGCACAACAACATATTTCTAAGGTACTTAATGAAGGGGTATTTCAAATGAAATTGAAATTGATACTAATATGATACCACAAATAAAAGAATGGGAGACAAAGCGAGCACTGAGGAAAATGAACGGGGTAGTAATATATCAATACATACAGCCGTACTTATAAATAAATAATAAAATATGTACCTATGTACTTACAACATACATAAATTATTAATTATAGTCCAGTTCTCATTCAAGCATGCGTGGAAGAAATACTCCTTAAAAGGAAACTACACTCTCCATTTTTCTAGCTTAGCGGCTTTAGTAAGAAATAAGCGAATTCAAAAACAATAAAAGAATGTACGTAATACCACGAAAGCTTCAAATAATTGCAATCTAACTCACTTAAAAAAGTAAGAGCAAACAAAATGGATCACATATTTTATAGCTGAAATGTTAGCAAGTAAATATTTCCTGAGTTGAGAATTCGTTTGCTACTCGCTTATAACCTACATATGTATATAATTTTACCAACAACGTCATCGGTAAGCGATTACAAGTCTCCAAAATTTCGCAATCATGTAATCTCCTCATAACGAATCTTTTTGCTCCATTTTTCAATAGAAATTGAAAAAATATAAATTAATTCAAATATGCTTTGTTTTACATTCGTTCCATTTTCCTTTTTTTTTGATATTATTTTTAGTTTAGTAATTTTTGTTCCAGTGTGAGCGTAGTGTTCGCGCTTTTTCGCCATGAAAGCCTAAACAATAGTGTTTTTTACATAATAATTCAAGTAGTCTCGTTATGGCATTAAAGTGTAAAACAAAATCATTCATATGTATTTAGTTGAATTCAATTTTTATAAACAAGCCAATATGTTCTTCTAGCATTTGATTGAAGAATCCATGCTGCTTTTGAAATTTTAATTATCACTCTCGGAAAATTTAAATACAACAAATTTAATATTTTCTAAATTTTCAGACCTGTTTAAATATATTGCTTGATATCTTCAAATTATGTAAAGTGTATATCCGTGATCCGAGGAAAACGTGATAATCGATATTATAGAATAAGACCGGTGTGACCGGTGAGAAAGGATGTTATGTTTTTCAAACTAGTTTCTGACTAGCGACGTATGATTCCAACGAGCAGAACAATAAATTTAATTTGTCTGAAGTGTGAAGTGTGTGTCTAC
Organism: Bactrocera minax; assembly: GCA_021498325.1. Classification (NCBI taxonomy): domain Eukaryota; kingdom Metazoa; phylum Arthropoda; class Insecta; order Diptera; family Tephritidae; genus Bactrocera; species Bactrocera minax. The sequence continues at coordinate 1,406,528 of JAKEEE010000043.1, read as the reverse complement.
CATCAGCAATGTTTCTCCAATCTGTACGCACGAAAATAAAAGACTTCCTTGAATGGGTGATTATTTCTAGGGAGGTCGGCGTCGGGTGGTTAGAATCTCGACTGAGGAAAAAATTTAATTCAAGAAAATTTTTTTACTTAAATGGAAATTAAACACCATCGCATCATTTTGCGGAACATCCATCGTAATAAGTGAAAAGTGATCTGGTCGACCTAGAGCATTTGTGTAGGAACTGCCTGAACACTATTATTTGAAAGCGGTCTAACATCCCGCTAAAAGTTTGGTCATAATCCACTATAGTTTGCCGGTTAACTATTTTGATGTCTTTAGTTGTCTTTGAATATATCAGCGACCAGATATTCATACAGCAAATGTCAGAAAGTACACGATAGAAAAACGTATGCGTATTCTTAGAATTGCGTTAAGGTATATATGTACATATTAGTTTCGTCAACTTAAGTGTAGAATTGCTGGGTTCAAAATATTTTTATCTTTAAAGAAACTGTTTCTGAAGAAAGTGCCATACGGTTCTGAGCCACCACGAAATGCTACTTTAGAACTGGTGAGTAGACAATTGAGTTCAAAATATTCTCTCGACGCTTCAAAACCGTGCTTTCAAGATCTATATCGGATGTGACGACTCCAGCAGTGTAACAGAGGTACACATCTAGTATAAGAATTGGGTAAAGTGTAGTTGTTAACTATAAGTGGAAAGAGATGTGGTATAAATTAACAACTGTGAACTCAGTAAAAATAGAGATATCAGTTTCAACGCCAAAAAGATGAAAGTATCGAATGTTCGATAGCTTTCGAAACTTAATAAACTTCCAAATTATTGAAGCACCTTAAATGGCAATATTATCTTTAGTTTCCTCTATTAAATCAAATATGTAATGCCTAAAAAATTGTAACAATGCTTCCCTGAGGTTTATTGTTATAGAAAGTGGGGCAAAATCAATGTGAAACTCCCTTCACCGCTTCTAGGAGCAAAGAACAATTCTTACACAATTTGTTCCATTCTTTACTTCACTTTTTTAACATTTACCATAACTTATTTATGGTTCATGCATCTCGGTGGAAAACCAAAGAACAAAATTTTGGTCATTTATTAAAAAAATTTTACACCCACACATACATACATGTGTATACATGTGCATGCATGTGTGTATGTGCATATAATAAATTAGATTTTAATGAAACACGCGCGTGCATGAACCGGCACAAAGTCACTAAATATGAAAGTACCCAAAAGGAATAGGGGAAAATAACAAAAAGGAAGTGCGAGTGATGGCATATTTAAATGAATGATTGAACGAAATATTAGACAAAGAGTTTGCGAAGTCTGTGGGATATTTGCTTAGATGGCAAATGGTAGATAACAACATATTCTAAATTAGTTATGTACATACATGCATACATACATACATTCTGCAAACAAATTGAAAGAAATAAAAAATTTTCATAAAACTGAAATGTATGTGTATTTTAGCAAGAAATAGGTGCAGAAGAGAACTTATAATGAAGAAAGAAATAATAATTGTATGTATATATGTATGTGAATTTGTAGGCAGAGTCTGTTTCTTAAAATGTTTCTTAAAAAATCATGCGATTTCATCCGAATAATCTGGCGAAATGTATCAGAGCTCATTAAGGAGACGTTTTAAATAAATGAAGTACCGTGAATAAGTGTAATTCCGTGAGACTGTCTTGGGAATGGGTGACATTGATTTGAAATGAATGTTCCTTAAACCGAGTAGTTAGGAAAGTTTTTCCTTTGGGTTACCATTATTTTCGCCACAAATAAGTTCCTGCTTTTGTTGAATTAAAATATTGAGTGCGACTTGTCTTCCTCGAAAAAGGTACGTACTTCCACAAGCCCTGAAGCTGCACAGTAGAAACCCATTTTCGTATAAGGAATATTTACGCTGTATAATACTACGACATTAGAGAGACCTTTTCTGTACACTAAAAGCATTTGTATTCTCATTAGAGAAGATCAACTCCAATCTACCGATTTCAACCACTGAATTAGACCGAAGAGACCTCTCTCCCTAAGGTTTGGCTCGGAAGCTGGAATTAATATTAGTGAATTTTTGGTCTCATTGCATATTTTTGTATAGCACTCAATTTATTTTCTCACGAGTGAAGGAAAAATGAGAAAGGCTGCCATGACAATACCGATCTAATGGGAAATCTAAATGAAATAGACAGTCAGTTAGTATCGCGAATGCGTATACACAGATGTATGTACATATGTACATATATTAGCGACATTTTGAATTCGCTGAGACCATTTAGGATTATGTTAGCATTTTAAAAAGAAGTGGTAACACTGTTTAAAGCCGAGACAAACACCAGACTATAGAAGCATTGACGAGGTAGTCCCTTAAACTGCCTACACGTGAATGGTTTTTCTATCACGCTACAATTAGTTAGGTCTATAGCCAGTTAGATGACTGTAGCTAAAGAAGAGAATGTAGCCGAATATCCTGTTGTGCCTTGAACAGTTGCCTTCCCAGATGAGGTGTCTGTCATTCCCAAATTTGTCGATTGTCGTACTTAGAATAAGAATGCTTATTCAAGCTCAAAATATGATCTAGAATTAAATATAGTTTCACCATATTTTACTCATTCTATTTAGTATTCTTTACCTTTGCGACATAAAATCCACTTTTTCAGATCACAATTATTATGCACGTGAATATTTTCACTTGAAGCCTTCAAATAAATTACATACACACACAGACACAAATGACCTACCCTTCATTACGGAACATCGGCATGTCCTTAATCATATAAAAGCGCTTTCGCATTTTGCGGACAACCTCACTGTGTTTCAAATATAGAAATAAACCCAAAGCGTAACAAAATATTTGCGCAAAAGTTCATTAACCTTTTTCGGAGGAACGAAATTGCAGCAAATTTTGTGTTTTCTTTGTGATGCTCATTCGCTTTAAGGGTTACCTAAACTACAAAAAAGAAACAAATACCAACAACAACAAATGTTAATTTTTTTGAAGGCACGAAAGAAACCATATTGACAGAAAAAACGGCAATTGATAAACAAGCACAAAGGATATTGCAATTATGTACATACGTATCTACTTACAAACACATATTCTGTCTATGTATATGGATATGCATTGTATACAAATATCTTCGGGCGAAAGTTTATTTTGCAACCCTTTCAACCCTGGAAAATAACAAACCACACCAAAATAAATTATTGAAATGAGAAAAGAAGGCGCATATATTTAGTATATACATATATACATAAATATGTATATATATATATATATGTAGGAGAGTATCTTCCTTATTGCGTTGCCAAAAATAAGCACAATGTAGTTGTTTTTGTTTTCCGTTGCAACCACATTTGAACAAGCGCAAAACACGAAAGCTCCACACACACACACAATTACACGTACACACACATACACACACACACACACACAGTCGTTGTCCTTGCTCATCACACATAATTAAGCGTGCTTCTCATGCAACGCCTTGCCGAGCGAACGTCGCGTGGTGTGTTCGTATTATTGCGTTCTGTTGTGAAATGCGCTCCGCTTTTGTTTGTTAAAAGCGAAATTATTGGTTTTGTTGTTTTGCAAATTTCCAACTTTGCCGCTTAACTGCGTTGTTTCGTGCAGGACACGCAGCTGTGTTGTGTCAGTCCACTCACTACAGGGGGTCGTACGGGCACAAGAATTGCGTTGGTTGCATAAATTTCTTCGCATTTATGTGTGTGCCTATGTACATAAGTATGTATATATGCATGTAGCTAGCGATTTAATTTAATTTTCTTAGTTGCACTTCGTTTTCACTTACTGGGGAGCTTTTGTAGCGTACATATCTACATAACATTTTCTTTTATATATAATAAATATTTTTTCCTTCTTTTTCAGGTATGTATCAGTCAAAGTTGGAGAAGTTATTCTCACATGTATGTCGTAAGTAAATACATATGTACATACATATTTTCCCAAATTTTTGATAAAATTTGCTAATAAGGAAACTTTATTTTACGAAGTACGCCCAGAGAACACAACTTGGTCAAAAAAATGGGTTTGGTGAATCGAATAAACTGGCATAATGAATTAGAGGTAGAATAGTTAAATGTTGTGCTTTAATGAGGTATCCACAAAAAGTCTTATTGAATTTAGTTGAACATATGCAAGTGACGAATCGAAAAAGCGATAATGGCCTAAATAAAATAAAAAATACATTTATGCCATGAAAAGGTTTGCCTGTAATGTCAAGAATTTGTATGTAACATAACAAAGTAGCGAAATAGTACTAGGACACTAAGGCCTTACATAATCTTCAGCTTTGAAAGAGCTCAATAACACGTTACATAAGACGTTATATATAAGATGTTAGAGAACATCTTTAAGAACTACTGTGAGATCCGTCATGCAAAGTAGACCAAGTTAGTACAATTCACTAATTAAATTTAGCACAAAAAAGTTTCGTCAAACTAGCAATGGTTCAAGCAGTAGTCTTGGGGTGATTGTGTGATGGTCTACACGGTCAACGTAGGGAAAGGTATGTGTAAATGCAAAAGGAAACATGTCCAAACGTTCAAAATAAACTCTAGGAAAAGTCGAAATGCTGATCTAAAAAAAAAGTCTGGAACCGCCTTTCATATTTGAAGAAAGACAATGGTGATAAAAAGATGTCTTTGTCTCATTTTACCTGTGGAAATCTTCGCTTCCTCTGCTACCACCAGCTAATACGGGATTTGATTCATTCGAACAGCATGCCATATTGCCGCAGTACAATGATCCATAAATATTTTACTGAACCTTTCCTTCAAGCGGTCCTATAACGTGTGAATAGAATTCAGATGACAAGCAGTGCTTATGATTGAAACCGAAATACTTCAATATTTTCAAGCTCTGTTTCTAGGCAAATACTCTGGCAAAATATTGGGCATTACGACAACCAGGAATAGGACATGTATTAAAGACAGAATGGAAGGGAAAAATCCTACTGAGTTGAATGACAGTCATTGTTTGGGTGTAAATTCATGTTTGTTTCGATTGCGTAAATGCGATTTTCGTAAGAATGAACCCCTCTATATCGAGGTGTACAGACGGTATGCTGGGGGTTAGATACCGTTTTTAATTCGTGTAGTATATGTACATACATATGTGTGTAGAATGTATGTAACGAAATATATTTGCATTTAATTTTATATACATACATATGTAGATAAATAGTCAATTGTGAGGTCTAATCATTAGATAATTGCCCCTCACAAATTATGCATTTACAAGTCTATAATATTTATTGGTTTTTAATGAATACGTAATTGCGCACCTCAATTAAAAGCAAACATATATATCTATACGAAGATATACACTTACAAACGCACCAGTACATCTAATAGATATATGCCTAGATATACATATACACATGTTGATATATAAATATTCATGTACATGTGAAAAATATTTAAGCAACTGTGCACAGCAGCATTGATTGGAAACATTTTAACTTATCTACTTACTTCGTATATCGTCTAATTTCCATACACACTTACTGCTAAAAATATATGTACACAAATTTCAGTTTTGTTTACGAAAGTAAATAGTCAATATTCAAACTTGAGAATATTTCGAATCGAACAAATAGCTGGTATAAATCGCATAAACTGGCATAATCGAATGCTGACGTAATGAGAAGATGAAGAGTTTTACCACAGTTTATTAGCAAAATATTTCGGGGAAATTCTCGCTATTACTTACTTTCTCACCTGCAGGAATACTGCATTCGGAAAAATATACATTTCTAAATGATAAAATAAACTCTGTATGAGAGCTTCATAGTGGATTCAGTAAATTAACCAGTTTAATTCAATAGATTATGTGGATACATTATAAATGTGTTAAAATATCTATGTATTCTATCTATATTTGATTTATGCGAGTCGTTTATTCGATTCGTCACTCAGCAAGTTTTTGCGAATCAAAGCCATTATTTGCCTTCTTGTATTACGGTTTATTGCTGCCGACTGTATTTGCGTACTAATAGCAAACAGATGTTCATTTTACTGTGTCTGCTCTGTAGCAAGTAGCAGATCGGAAAAAGAAGTCCAAATTCACGCAAATCACTAACAACAGCAAAAGTAACGCCATCATCATTGACGGTCGAACGAACGAACGAACGTACACATCGACCGAATGTATGCGGCGAGACCGACCAGGCACCCAGAAATGGCCAACAAGCAGCTGCAACCGTTGCAAATAGCGCGAAATGGATTTAGTGCTTAATATCTTCAAGTGCGCCATAAACACAAATGTATCCAAAATATACTCGCACATACATCTGTATTTTCAACTCCATTGCCCATCGCTGTTTGTTTGTAAAGATACAACAAACACGGATACTTAAACAATGTTATTATGTAGATATCATTATTATTATTATTATTATTATTATTATTATTAGTACTATGCCTGTGTATTTGTACGCTCTCAGCACTGCGTGTATAGAGAATCTCTCTCACTCTTGGCACTGTGTTGATGATTCTACAATTATGTATATACATCTATTTTAGTGTGTAAGTATGCAGAAAGTACTCGTATATGCGTCAGTAGACTTCAATAGACTTGTTGTTGTTTTGAGTGGCTCTACTCTTGTATATCTACAATGAGTAATATTTATGTGGAGTTTTGTAAGGAGAAGTGTGGTACATATAGGCTAAGTTTAGAGCACAACTAAATGGTGGTTAGATCTCAGTTGTATTTTAATTCCAGCCTCCTCGATGTAGAAGCTTTTGAGCTCTAACTCGCTGCAGTAAATCAACACTTCCATAAACTTATAGGGCCCATGATTATACTACGCGAAAGTTTATAAAGCCTTCAAATTATTTCTTTTTCGAAGAACCTGCCATTAGAAGTTGTCGTCTCTCTGTACCATATGCTTGCGTGTATATCTGAAATGGTAAATGGAAGGTATGGTAAGACAACTTTGAGGTTATAATGGCTTGGAAATATCGGAGTAACTACTTGGTTTATAAGGGACGTTATCCACGATGATGTTCTTTTAATATTAATTTTGATTATTCAATGGAAAGAAGACAGATCTTTTAGATTTTTTAGAATGGACAACATCGGCTCATAATACTAACTAGGTAACTATATCTCAAAGTTTTCTGGTTAGTATTATAACTTATATAACGATTATCTATAAAAGTGTTCAATGGTCGGCTTGAGTCGAAACGATCTCAACACTTTTTGTTTGTCCTTTCTCCGGCTGCCAAAAGCCTACTCCGATTCATGATTTTTCTAAATTAGAGCAGGAATTACGTTAAATATCTCTACTGTTCACCATCGTTCACACATAATTTTTGCATAGCCGATGACTGCACAATTCGACACAAGTTTTCCGAATAGCTAACATATAAAAACCCGCTGAAAGTAGCAAATTTCGGCATCATCTTTGACAGGAAGAATATTAGACAACAATAAAATTTATTATACATTATATTTATATTTATTTATTTCGGTTGCTAAGGTGAAGCCTTTGAGTATATTTTTGATTCGAAAAATGTTCTCATAAACATCCTCATGCCTTTTTGAATAACCTTAGAATATATGTACATATAGTACATATAGTACATATAACTGCTTCGGATACCAAAAAGAAAAAAGCCTTTCCCAAATTGTCTTCTCTATCAAATAATATTCTGAAGCTTGAAGTTCCAAGTATCAGAGCCCCTTTTTGGTAAGTCTGTAATCTCATAAATGTAAATCGACAGACAATAAATTAACATATTACACGAATGACAACTGAGAGGTGTTCTCAAGAATATGTAAGCTTCCAAACACCTCTGCCTCTGACCGGTCATGTATGTATGTAGTAGGAAGCCTAAAGTGTTTGAAATTGTCATATTTCGGCGAGTCATTGTAATCGTGAATTTGAAATTGGAAAACTTAGGCAATTTGCTGCTGCTAGATTAATTTCTGTTATCAGTTTCTGCAGAAGAATTTGCGACAAAGCAACTAAAGTAACTCGCTCACAGCGAAAAACATTGTGGTAGGCCAAGAAGTGGCTGGACGACCGCTCGTCGTGTGTTGCATGCGCTCGCTGCCGGGTGGTGGGTTGCAAAAAGCGACTGCATTCGGATATATTCATATTCCCGCCCTGCAAATGAGCTCGTGTTCGTTTACGCTCGTATGCATATTCGCCTTTGTTTATACGAGATGACACGACGTACGCACACTCGTTTGACGCTTTCGGTTCCCCAATCCATTTACATACATACACAGGTACATAAGTAGATGTAAAATTGTAAGCATGTGTTTTTGTTTGAGCTGGTTGTTGTTTGTAGCAGCCGACTTGCATTTCGAGTATTTTGTTTTCTCTTCATACAATGAACAATTTGCATACACACACAACTATATATGGGCAGAAGTAGAGGCATTCATGCACTCATGCATTGGCACCGGTATATGTATGAATGAGTCAAAACATACTAGGCTTCCATAATAAAGCTACTAGAGATTAACCTTGCTGGTCGAAGTTGTGTTTAAGTATTTATGCACCTATGTACATGCATATGTACTACATAATCTTATATGTATGTATATAAATTTGGTTGTTTGTTCTTTTTGTCTAATCTCTTAATTTGAAACGGATTTTGTTAAAGCTTAGAGAGTGAGCAGCGGCTGAAAAGTGCTTTTGGTACTTAGATATATGCAAATGTGCGTACATGTTTATACAGGTATGTATGCGCATATATAAAAAAATTATTTTATCTGCTTTAAAAATTCTTTGAATATCTATGAAGACATCTACTAAATGAAGTTTAATATTTGCAATGATTTACATATTAATAAGTATTAAATAGTGTGTTTTGTACAAAAAAAAAAACAAAACAAATAAAACTTCTAACAACTAGATATAAGTAAGTGGACTTATGGGATGTTAAAATTATTTCCTTAATAATAACTGCTTTCGATTCGCCATCACTCTGTTCAATATGTTTGAACTCTGCTGAGGGTGAGGTTCTGATCTGAAGATCTGAAAGAGGTTTAACAAAATGGGCAGCGCTTAGCTGGCGTTGTAATAGTCGATTTCCATTCGAAAGGTCGAACAAACTTCCTTTTAAAAGCTTCACTCAAACTACCTTGCTATTATTGAGTTGCAATTCTCAATATTTTTTTTCTTTTTCAACCAATGTTTTGATCATAATTTTCGTAGAGCAACCCATGCAGATTTAATATATTTCAATAATATTAGTAAATTACCGTTCAATGTAAATATTTCAAGAGAGTTAATTAAGGGATCTGCTTCATATTTACATTACTCCAACTGACCTTAGTTGGAACTAACCAAGTGCTTTGTTTCCATATCTACTATAGAGCAAGCCTATTGAAAAGCTAATTAAAAAGTAGAAGTTATAAACCAAAGAAATTAAATCTCTGCGTCCACTCTGGATATCGGTGTTCCTTTAAAGTCCTTTTTGTGTGTTTATAAATATTATCTTCATATCGACCTAGAGTACTTTAATTTCGTGCATATCAACGACAAAGTGGGTTGAGAGTTAAATTTTCTATAGATAATATCGCATCTTCTTAGCATAGTCTAGTTCTTTAAAGATGACGTTTTATAGTCGCAGTATTTGATTCGCCAATTCTCTGCTCTCTCGTGAAAAATAATTCTCTTTCCAGTTAAAATAAATCTAGTTAAATTATTATAATGCCATTCTCTTCAATCTTTATTTCAATGTGCTAAGGTATTTTATTTATGCCAGTTGTTCGTTCGATTCATCCTTTACAAAATTCTTACAAATCGTTGTAAGCTACTAAAAAAATTTAATTTCTCCAATAAACTTCTCCAGTTCTTGAGCTTAGCGATTCCTCCCTGATTTCCTGCTTCACCAGCACCTACAACAACACTTAGCGCTACTTTACGTGAGCTTACGCAGCGCACACGTCTTTTATGTATGCATTTTGGTTAAGAATTCTCAATGGTTGTTGCTGTTATTATCGTTGGTGTCGCCTCACTTTACTATTTGCATACCACTTCGTCATATCATGCTATGCCGCTACTGTAGCTGCATTATTTATTTAATGTTTCGCTGTTCGTCACTTCTTAACTGGTCCTTCCGCGGCAATTGCTACCATTGGTGCAATGTTGCAGCGGTTGAAGTGGTTGCATTTGCTCTACAACATTCACATGCACTTATCCATCGGTTTTCTTGACATGCAAAACGCTGAAGAATAGTCAACTTGCAATGCTACTATTTGCGGCGACGGCAACTTGCCATCTTGGCTTATGCATTTCTGGGCGCTGTGCAAGCCAAGCTGGTAAAAGCCGTGCTGGAAGGCGGCCATAACGGCTACTGCGGCTGCTGGTGAGTGACATGCACTTGAGGTGCTTACATACATTATATATATTTACACAGATGTTCGGCTGCGGCTGTTGGCTGTTGGCTGTTGGCAATGGTGGTGTTAATGCGTCACAGTGTCAATTATGTACATAAGGATACCACATATACCACGTATGTATATATATATATATATATATATATATGTATATCAAATTGTATTGCTCTTGTGTATTTGCTGTTATTTAGTAGTGTAAAGGTAAATACAAATACTTGTACGTAACGGCAGCAAAGTCAACAGGAATTAAAGGTTCAGGGTCGAACAGCCGGTGGGTTGGGGTATCGCTGAAAATCAATAAACATATGCGGTTTGCATATAGCATTAAGCAGTGACGGAGTCTTGCCGCCGACACCATTAACAAGTGCAACAACGCTATGAAATAAGCTAAGAACTAACTAAGCTTTATACAATTCAATACCTTTTCTTCTTCTTGCTCTTGGTTTTCAAACGGAAATGTACATTTCTCAAGTGAAAACTCAATAACAGGCTGTAAAACAATTTTCTTCTTCTTCCATTTGAAAAACATTGAAGCCACTTAAGTGGCTTTGATCAAGTTCACCATAGCCAAATTCTTCTACAGTGGACATTTTTGAGGCTAAGGACGTCTATTTTTACTTAATTTCACCGATCTGTATTGGTGTGGTTCGAAAACTCACCAAAAATCGGAGTCCGTTCCTGGGTACATAGAATATCGTGGAAACTCACCATAAGTCAACATAGGCTGTATTCAACATTCTGCTCGTGTAGAGGTCCATAAATCCGATTAACTTTTGCTCGAACACACCTAACGCCAGCTCAACGAAGTTCTAAGCATGTAAAACTCCTATTTTTCTAAAAAAAGAAAACGCCGAAAATCAGTGTCCGCTAAAGTTGTCTCGCGGATGAAAGTTAAAGTTATTGAGGAAACACTGGAACCACTCATGTCTAAAGTACTTCTGAATTAAGTATGATAGTATAAGGAAGTTACATTAGAAACCGATCACCATCCAGCTCATTGCACGTCTTTTCGACGATTTGAGGATCGCAAGTTTTAGATTAGGTTGACCTAAAGGCCTAATTAATTGCTTGAATATTATGAAATCAATCAATATCAATGGTTAGTTATGAAGTCTCTATCTAGCATCGATTAAGAAGCATGGTGTTAAGGAATCAAGAAAAGATAAAATCACAAATCTTCACATAACGGGGAAACGTTGTCCTTGGTAACTCTATTAATCGCAAACAAAAATTAAAGTAGTTGGATCACATGAAACAAGGTCTTGCGGTTTCTCACTATTGAATGAAATGATGATGTTCATCAGTTATTAAACCAGAAAAATGGTTGGATAAATTCCAATGATCAAAAAAGGTGTTTGGATGTTTGGTGTAATCCCGCTTCCAGCTAACAAAGTTGATGACGCGTTATTGGGTGCTGAGTAAAAAATCCAATCTTAAAATTAAGAATATATATTTTAGAGTTTTCTTATCTTTAAACTTGCGAGCCCACAAAATGTGATTACTTTAGCTCTTACCGTAAAGTACATTCAATCTCAGCAGCTCATACATTTTTATAGCGATTATTAATAAACAATTGAAAAGCGTGGGAACTGCTCATAATGCTTATGACTCAGCCTATACAGATGCATGTACTAAGCAAATAATCGTCATAAAAATTTTATATGTACTCGACTACAAGTTTTACCAAATCGAAATATTGTTGTTGTTACACAGTAATCTCGGTCGTAAATTCATTTATGGAAAATGCTGTCATCATTACAGTGCAATTCCACTGTGTTATGTGTTTAAAAATAGATTCTTACGATATTAATAGTATTGGTGTTTTTTTTTCAAAGTTTATAGTGGAAATGATGGTTCGTTATAGTGGGGAACCGTGAAGGTTACAGGATAAATAAGGGTTTTTAATCTAGTTATGGTAATCTCGGTTTCGGTCGGGATTCCCGAGCTCCAAACACTGTCTGTAAAACGATCTCGTTGTGTGGAGTAGTTACGTGTAATATTCTTGACAAGTTCTGAACTTAGCATACATCCTCATATGGGTGGGGCTCAATCAATTTCTGGACATTGGAACAATGAGCTGCTGACTTCAAGACCGACAACCAATTCCAATTGTTTCTGTATAAAATATTCCACAAATAGTTTAGGAGAATGGTGTCGAGGCCTGTACTTGGTCTTATGTATAGAATATATCCATTCTTATGTAGAAGTGTTTTTCCTGAGAACAGTTGGTTTGTAAGCAATTTTCATGGTGAATAGAATAGTTGCAAATGGTTGTTGGCAGAATGGTGAACGGTTGTAAATTTAGTAGAGCCCTAAATCTATGGAGTGTGAGAGTAGTGTAGATGGAGTTTCTATTTGCTCTCATGCAAATAGCTCTATTGATTTTCATTTTATTTATTGCCTTATATATAACCTCAAGGGTTATATGAGGACCGTTTGCTTTTGCCTGCAAGGAACCATTGTTGCATTTGTAGAAATTTATATAAAATACAATCGTTTGTATACAGTGATATTTTAGGCAAATCTGTGGTCCCCCTTTCCAAGCTTTAAATTGGTTGAGAATTATTTCGGCTTTTTGAAGCATAAACTCAGAAGAGAAAGAACTGTTATTAAGCACTGCTTACATTTATCTTACAATAAATATTAATTTGAAAAAAAAAAACCACGTGAAATTTATTGCAATGCTAACAGTCTCACTGACAACATGATAGTAATTGAAGGGATTCATATAAGGTTTCACGAATTATTATGATTCCAAATGTGTAAGTTATCCTCGGAATATGGCTTCATTTGCTTCTCTTTTTTTTTGAAAAGTTTTAATCTAGTACTTGGAAATGCCACACAATTGACAAAATCATCACATAGGGAGGGGAAAACGTTGTCCTTCATCACACTGTTTATCTCTTGAATAAGTGAAAGGAAATTGGAAATTCAATCGAAATATTTTCTTTCCACTTTAGGAGTAAAAATATTGAAGTAGAGGTTTTCGATTTCTAATTCGTAAAGGAAGTGTGGATACTACGTCAAATAGTCGCAAAGGTGGGTTTACCCAAAAGAAAACTTGTAAAAGGAATATTTTGGAATACAAATACCACACATTGGGATCGACCTTTATAATAGTTAAAGAAACCCCAAAGTATATTAAAATTGCTGTTAGAAATTGACAAAAATTACCAAAAAGTTTAAAAGTTAAACAGTAAAGGTCGATTAATGATGATATGCATCCGAAAGCCAGGAACTTTTTTCTAAGTATTGACCAAGCTTTAATCAAGCTTTAACAGCCTAGAGATCCCCAAACGGTTCGCCAAAGTATTGTAATTCGGTGGGTGAATGTTTCTCCAATAATGTCAAGATGGGTCTGCCAACAAAAGAGAGAATTTTTTGAGAAATACTTTCGTTATGGATTCAAGATAGCATCAACCGAGATTAATATAAGAAAAACAAGCAATAGAGGACTAAGTTCGAGTATAACCGACTAGTTTATACTCTGGCAGTTTCTGTGCCCCAAAGGCAGTGAAGTCTGAAAATTTCGTATTAGGTATATGGGAGCTAGAGGAAGTATGGACCCGATTTCCTCCATTTTTGATACAAGAACACACTATGATTAGAAAAAGACGCTCTCTGAATTTCTTTGAAATATCTCACATATGGACCCAAATATATACGTTATAAGGTTTTTCCAACGACAAAATAAATTCAAAATTTTTTTGTTCAGATTTATTTATGAATGTTTGAAAGTTTATTAATTACTTCTCCATTACTTGAATGTACTTGGGTCCGTGATTGCAAAAGCGAGTAAAGCAAGTGCAAAAAGCATTAACTCACATATCGGTAATAAATTGCAACCCTGTTTGCAGGCTCAAGCAGATAAGGCAGAATCAGTGCTACATGTATTTATATGTTTACTTACATAAGCATTATATTTGTATGTGTTTGTTTGTATAAAGAGATGTACTCAGGCCGACCCTCACCCACTTACGTGTGATATATGATCTGCCGCATTCTTTACAATCATCAACTTACATATTCAAATGCTATTTACAGTGTCTTGTAGAATTATCAAAAGCATGAAAATATAAATTAGTGGACTACAGGTTTAAAAAATAATTTCGGAAAGGCTCGCTAATATCTGATATTTCTTTATTCAGTACTACACAATTTTAAAGTTCGGTCTGTAAGGTAAGTGTAAAAAGGTTGACGACTTCTACAACCCCACAGCCATATTGTAGAAACCGTTTTGACAGGTTTGAAACAGGTACTTGTTCTCGGAGACTAAGTTTAATCTCTTAGAAAATTTTATCTCTTATATTGCAGTGGCTTCAGGTCAAAGGCGGCTTAAACGAGACCGAACAAAACAAAATTATTATTTACGAGAAGTGATGACATATAGGATAAATAATATTTATTTTTACAAAAAACTTTTGTTGTTATAATAATATATTGTTTTTCTTTTTTTATTTCTTTCAGGTAAAAATGAACTTTTTGACTATATATCTGCACAATGTTTCTAAAGTAAAAAGTTTAGTATATATTTTTTTATAAAGCGCATATTTGTATAATAGTTATTATTTAGAAGACCAACATTCCTTGTATTTTTTGCTTTACGAGATGTTAGCTAGTTTATCTAGGGTCCGACTCAATTAGACTACTTCACTTCAGAATATATTAGTACATAAAAAGTCGCTCAATGGTTTAATGACAAGGATTGATTTTCACTATAATGAAACTGAGTTTTTAAACAATTATTATGGGTACTAAATCTCAGTGTCGTGCTCGAAAAAACCATAATAAAATTGATTCTTCACAAGTATCTTTCAGGTAACTACATTGTAGGAGCCCCGTATAATTAAAAATTCAATTCTATTGTAACACGGTAATTCAAGATATGCAATATATTTTTTGAATACCGAAAATGTTTACTTTGCTCTTTTTTATAGTGGTTACGTCTCCTTAAAGCATACCTCAAAGATTGGGTTATACATACTTGAGACAAACACCAAAGTTCTTGGCTATATACGTTATATCTTAGCCTTCCATGTGACTGACATCTGACAGTGAAAAACTTCACTGATCGCTCAATCGACATATTTCATCTCACCTAAACCACCCTTGAAGCTTTGAAATGGACGAAATAATTGCTTTAAGGTAGTGTGCCCTCTTCGTAAATAATTCCTTTCCCTAATTTCTAATGTTAGACAATGATCCGAACAACAATAGAGAAACTAAGTGTGCTCAAACCAAAAGGGACCTAATTATATAATCGAAAAGATCGTAGTTCTCCAATCTCGAAAATATTGGTTCTCTAAACGAATTGTAATCCAGAGAGCCTAAAATTTGAATTTGCTGTCCAGTCCAAGTGGAAGTCAGAGCTTGCTTGTCATATATTTGAAATATTTCCGTATTTAATTTAATTGAATATTATTTTTTTATCTTACAAATTTTCATTCGGGTTCCAATGTAGTTCTTTAACCTTGCTTTAAACTAGAAAAAACTGAAACTAGATTCTTATCCCAGAGGGTTGAAATTTTTCAAACGTTTGAGGCTTTGTTCGCTAGAACAGGATCTAAGTTCGAACATATAGTAGTTCCCAACGGTAACTTAAATAAAGTGTGTTCACTTTTCGCAGTCACTGTGTGAACACGCTCAAGTGCGTACTCCACTGAAGGACAACATATCTGCCCTACTGTCATTTACAAATTTATAACCTTATTATATTGGCTTGTCTGGCAGCACGGTTTTTCCCCAACACTCTGCCACAGCTAACATAATGTTATTGTTATTGTAACTGCTTGACTGTCAGTAGCAGACATCCGTTTCGGCTTCAATGTTTATGCAAGCGTTTTGGCCTATTTGCATGTGTGCAGACAATATTACAAATGTGTACATATTTGTATGTGTGCTCATATAGCGGTACTTTACTTTGCCTACAACATCATTGGGGTAGGTTGTGTGTCGTTTGTTTGTCGCTTTGCCATCCTTTTGGCCCCGGATGCAGAGCAAAATCGGGGGACGCATCTAAAGTGGCAGCGGACGCAAAGTCAACGAACTTTGTGTGATAATTTGGGAAATTTCGTGTTGACATAGTAGTCGAGACGTCAGTGCATACAAAACTGCATATTTGCAGAACGCAAACATATTTCCATTTACATATGTATGTATGCGTGTGTGCATGTGTGCTCGTTCAATACCTTGGCTGCTGTGCCGTTAATCAGCGGTAGTACACGGTATCATTCACATCGGGCTCAATGACCAGAAAGTGGCTTCGGCTGCTGCACTCTCGGCTGGTTATGGTTTCTCCGCATGATTGCTTGGATTTGGTTTTTGTTTTTGTTTTTTTTTATTTTTGATGAGCTTGTATTTGTAGTGTATGCACAGTTTATATTTATGTGTGTGTGTGTGTGTGCGTGTGTGTGAATTTGTGTTTGTGCAGTTTTGCGGTGAAGTGCTTGTAAAGGATATCCGGTTGATGGCACTTAACTGTACACATACGGGAAAACTTAGGCTAACTGTGATTTCAAGTGAAATGGTATTACATTTCCAATACCTAGACTTTGGTTTGCCGTAATTGAGTTACTTATAATTATGATTTATTTTTGTTTTTGTTTTAAAATATGAAAATATGCAGACGAAAGTATATATAGATGAACCTATTAGAGCGAGTTGGAAAGTAGTTCATAATTCTGCCACGTTTAATGTACGCTTAAGCTTCTCATATGAACAGGAAGGAAGGAAGGAAGGAAGTAAGGAGAAAAGGAGCGAAAGAGAGAAGGACCAGTTCTAAACTAGAAATTAATGGCAGTTGGGACGATAAATAATATTATGTGGGAAAAAGCGACACAGATTGTTGCTTTAGGCTGATAGTATTACGGCACTAAAATGTGGTCTTCCCGAAGATTGGCTTTGGCTTGACACCAGCATTGATGGGATGTCAGTTTGTGCCATATCAGTACCTTCACAGTAGATTCAATTTTGGACTATCAAACTCTGGTTAGTGTGTGTTTAGGTGTTGTATTCGACGTTATCTGCTTATCTTACCTTCTGGGTGAGCTGGTTACTAACAACTTAGCAAAGCCAGATCCATATGGGTGTTTGCGATTAGGCGACTTAAAAGTGTTCAACAATTATAGAAATTTTAAAGAATTTCTATAACTAGAATTTCTAATATCTAGTTGATTCAGAGCTATAATATATCCAAACTGTTTTTGGTTCCTAACTACTTCTTATATCTGGCAAAAGAAATTACCTTAAACTTTATAGGCCGCTTTCACAAGGTTGATGATCTTATACGTTTACCTGCAGGGATGTAACTGACGACCCATCAAATGCCTCTTAGGCTATGTTATAACCAAACGCGATTCAAACTAATGGTAAAATGTAACAAATTTTAAAAGAGAAAGAGTCTACCGATAAATCTGACTCTATAAATCTATAAATCTATAACCTCTTTGTGAACTCTAGTATATAGAACACAATAGCTTTTTAAGAGGTATAAATAATCTAAACATGCTATTCAGATATAAATCATTCAAATTGATGAAAAATTCGCAATAAACTCTCTGTTTTCACCTAGGTCCCCTCCCTACCTAACTTGTTTTTATTAAAAACCTTTAAGCCACATGCAAATTTGTACATTTTATAGTGCGCTTAGAAAAATGCCCACACGACTTTGCTTCGAAGAAAAATTAGTTTAAGCTTGATAAAGTGCGCTCATAAACCCAGACAGCAAATACAAAACAGCCAAGGAGTGATTGTGTGACCCCCGCGCGTATCTGAAATATACATACATACTCGTACATACAAATATAAGTGATTTCATGCAAATCTGCAAATAAATTGGTGTGCGCTTATTTGTGGCTTGAACGCCTTCTAATGCGTAAACTTCTCCATTTATAACTAATACTTCTCAACCACTTTTCTTCGAGCATACACTCACACACAGGCGCACATATTCACGTTAGTACGTGTGTGTGTGTGTGTGTGAGTTCGCATTGTTAAGCGCTGGTTTATGATTACAAATAGCCGCTACCAGCGTACGCGATGAATAGATGTTTCTGCTGTAGTTGCATTTGTTGCCGCCGCTTTGGCGTGTTGCTCATTAATCTTGCAGCCTTCGCCTTTTTGGTCTTTATAATCATTGGTAGTGTGATTATTATTTTTAATAATTAAGCGTTTGCTTATAACACTAATAGAAGCTGTTGTAACCTTTTTGTTGTTCATATACATATATTTCAGGTTTCTTTGGTGCACATTGATCCGAACGAGACTACTGCGTTGATTGTTCCCAAGTTTCTGTGGTAGTATAAAGGACCTGTAGTCCATTTGGTGGAAACAGTTAGAGTGTTTGGGTTTTAGTATTTAGTACTTAAGTATTTTACAGTTTTCGAGTGGTCCCCAAATATTTCGATTCGAATTTCATAAATTTTAAATATACCTATGATAGACCCTTAGCTTCCCAAAAACTAGAATTTAGCTTATTAGCAGCTCACTCAGCTACGAATCTTCAGAGAATAATTATTACCTATTTGAGATTAATCAGATGAAGAAATATGTCTACAGTTATCATAGTAAATACACAGAATCCCTCAAAATCTGATATTATTTCGTAAACTATATTTATTATTACTCTAACCTAGTTCGTAATATATGAATTACTTGGAAAGCAAATATCTGAACTTCTTCGTAAAAGTCGCCTTTTCTAACAACAATAACAACAATCATCTCTATGGAACTTTCAGTTCCAGTCTCCATTCTTCCAAAAATTCTTTCATTCTTCCTCTCAGAGGCGACCTTTAATTTCAAGCTTTTCACGGAATATCACTCACAACATTGTCAGATGGCGGTAAATAAATTTTGTCTCGAGTGTCAGGATAACACCTCGTCAAAGAAAGCACGGTTGCAGTTTAATTAGCTAGAGAAAACCAATCGTCCCTATTGATTAATATATTCTGAGATAAAATAATTGATCGGTGTATAATGAATGAAATGAATACTTGTGATCAGAAATTTTCTATGGCAGTAAATTTTCTTATCTTTTCACTCATTTCAATATTTCTTGATATCGAGTTTTAAATCAAAGCAGCCTGAATTACATATCAGAAACTTTCGGTACTAAGTTTTGAATTAATAAATTCTTTAATTTTGAATTCGATAGAACTTTTATTATTAGATATAACTATTTAACTATTGTGCCTATAAAATCAAGCAACATTTTTTCGTCCACAATCGGACCAATGTGGCAACGTCACCAATTCATTTTCGCATCCTTTCACGTCCCATTAAACTCTGCATTGAATTTCTACGCTTCCGCTGCCTATTAGGCTACCCAGACAACCTCATTTACCTGCCACGAATGCAACGCTGCAACATCGCTTGCCTGCCAACGTTTTTTAGGTTGCATTCGTAAAAAAATTCGTATTTCTATTTATTCAAACGCTCGTAAATAAACATACAATCATGTGGGTGTCGGCATCTATTCAATAAACAGACACGAATTTGTACATGTTTGCATATTTACATACGTCTGCGGCACTAGTTGTCTAACGCACAACTGACGAACCTACCGACCGTCCGTCCATCCGTCCGTCCGTCCGTGCGCCGCCCTCACATAGTGTTAGAGCTCTCGCACTTACATTGGAGCGCAGTCATCTATTGCTATCTGCATATCTCCCGCCTATCTCCATACAACTCAATTCGTGCGCTTGCACACCCATCCCCGCGTCCGTCCGTCCGTCCGTTGCACTTCTGTTTGTTTGTTGTGCGACTGCTGCATTGCACTCTGGTGGCTTTGTTTCTTCGGCTGGGCGCATGGAAAAGTGCGTTAGTTGTGGCATGACAAATGTTGCCACCGTTGCGTCTCAATGTGCCTACGTGCGTGTCTCTACGTGTGTGTGTGTGTGTGTGTGTGTGCCCACTTTTGAGTGGGCCACAATTTGCTTGCAACGCTGCCACAGCCACAGCCCCTCCACATGCAGAACGCATAAGTTATCCATCAATCGCTCGTCGCTCGTCGCTCGTCGTTTGTCTTGTGCCTTTGTGTATTGCATGCGCCTGTGCGCCCGCCAGTTTGTCACACCTCTATCGCAGCTCTCGAATCTGTCTGGCAATGCGTCTGCCTTGCAATTTGAAGTGCAATTGTCGCTGCCGTTGTCATTAGATGGCGTCACTTATGCGCCACACTTACTCACCAGTCTGCCACCAACACCACCACCACCTCCACCACATACACATACACCTTCATAAGTGTGCGGCGCAAAAGCCTGCCAGCCAGCTCCACATTTGCCCTGCACCAGTGCGGGTGGCTGGGTTATACGTCAACAGCGGCAGCGGCAATGTGTCGACTCTAAGTGCACTTTAAGTGCGACTCGCATCATACTTTTGTTGTTGTTGTTGTTGTTGTTGTTGTTGTTGTTGCTATTGTTGCTATTGTTGCTATTACATTACAACTACAGTTAGTGCTGTTGTCGCTGATCTTGTTAGCAATGCGTGTATGCATCGTGTTGCACAAATGAGCGCACATGTATCTCTTGCTTGAGTTTTATTTGCGTTTTAGTTTTGTGACATGTTCGTTTATTTTGTTTTTGTGTTTATTTGGTTTTTTCTTGTTGATTATAATTTTCGTAGCAGACATTTGATTTGTTGCTGACCGTGATGTTGAGTGATGTTGTTGCACTGGCGCTTGTCGCGGCTGGAAAAGTCACTCTGTGCATAAATATTGCTTGCTTACGAATTTTGCAGACATTATAGGCCTGATTTATGCATTCATAGCCTCACATACATATATTCGTAGCCATGTCAGTGGCTGCGTCAATTAGTTTTTTATTGCTGTTTTGGTTGGAATTACTTAATACTCGTATATCAATTTAATTGCCTGGGTGAGGCGTAGGTTTGAGCATTACACATGTTTATAAAGTGGGTTGACAATTTTCTGAATGTTTTTGCACTTGATGTTACTATTTTCCAGTAGAGTTTGTGATAAAAATAAGTAAAAATAAAATAAAACCGCAACGGTTACTGTTCATCGATCGAAACACAGGGTTGTATTCTGTCTGTCACGTACTAAATTGTCAGAGATGTTAAGGTTCAAGAAATACCATCAAAATACGCCTAAAACCTAATTTTTTGTTTGAAATAAGATCATTCTGGGCCTCATTGTATTTGAAAGCCTTGTAGTTTGGATTGTGGAAGAAAGCATTTGCACATTTTGCGTCATCCGACGTTACACTATTGGCGTTGGTTGATGACTTTGGCGAACACTGTGAGTTTTTTATATCGCCTTGCAATGATCACCTTCGAGTTTATATTTTATTTCAGATTTATAAAAAGCTCTAATAAAATCAGTCATTTAATGCAGCTAGTTCTGGTTTTCATTCAGATTCTCTTATTGGACTACATATTACAACTTGCACTAGAATTCGCTTATGGTTCTGTTCGAGTTTCTATTTGACTGCAAGATAGTGTATTTGTCTCTCTTAATTGTATCTATTAAATAGTATTTTTCGATCGTTTATTTAAAGATCTTTTCTATAAATTCGTTCCGATCACTCCGTCATTCAATTTGATCTGAATAACATTTCAACTTGGTGTCGATCCAATGGCTTATCATTATACAGTTGAACATGGGTATGTGTTTTCATCTATATTCTCGAAAACCTTTTATGTTATACCTAAGTATTAAAGGCTCGACTTTACTCAACTATTCACTCCTAAGCTGGAAATATATACTCTTTCGTGGACATTTTTATTTAATAGATGTTTAAATTTCACTATTGCCCCAATATAATCAGTGCTTAAATTTACTGGCCAATTTATCCTGTTTTGATAATGGATTGAAAGAATTTTTCTTTTAACTGAAACTTTCATCACCGGAGACTTCATAAGAGGTTCCAGTGGATTTAAAAAACGATTTTGCCGCTTTGAATATGGGCAACCCCTTCCCCTTTTATCACGCAATATGTGCGCTTTTCGATACGAATATTTATCCTTCACTAACATTTGTCTTTGCACCAATTAAGAGTACCATTGACCCATTATTTTTACTTAATAACATTGGTTTCCAAGTTTGGTCTGGAGATTTTATGTATTATATATACTGATTGTATTAGTGCTCATTCTTCGAGTTCTTCCGACATTTAGAGGCTTGAGGCAGTTAAATTTTCTCTGAAACTCTATAGCCATACTTCTTTTGCTTGCCTAATCTGTCTTCGAATAAATATTAGTTAGTAGTCGAAGTTAACCTTCAATGTGCTCTTCTGTTAGTATCCATGTGGTTTGTAAGTAATCATTTAACAAATGTTTTACCCTGGAATATCCAGAACCTGAATACACATGTTATACACCATCGAGAGCATTCCGCAGTATGGAACTGAATCTTGAAATTGTTGTTTAATCATCTAATCTCAAAACAGAAATAGTGCAAATTATTTTACTGTCATGTGAAGTCAGAAATATCAACATGAAATTATGTACAGGGTAAAATTCCAGATCTTTTCAACTTTTCTCGGAATGTTTGCTATTTTTATAGAAATTTAGATCAAGAAGTTATTCAAAAAAAAAAAAAAACAAATAAATAAAAATTAACTTATAAACAATGCCTTAAAAATATGTGTTAACTTAATATCTAGATCTTATTTTCAGTTTCGAGAATCAAAATAAATTGTATTTGAATTGATCTTTGCCAAGTAATTGTACCTGAGAATTACGAGCTGAAATATTAAACGATCTGTCTATCGGAAATAGAGAATTCATCAGTACTCCAGAAAATAGTTAACATTTCAAACAAATAATATCTTAAGCCCTTTCTCTATATTTTCTTTCTGAGAAAATGCTGTAATTATCATTTATAACATCTGATTTCTTATATTTTTGGAGAAATGTTTTATTAGAAATATATCACTAAATTATTTAGTGTATAAATAATATAAATATCTTAACAGCTCATCGTAAATTTTTCTAAAATGAAATGCTTATTAACAAATATAAGCGAAGTCCGAAATTGAAAGGACTAAAGCTTTACAATCGTGGAATACTATTTCAGACATTTTTCTGACTTTCGAATCGGGTTTGAACATAAACAATCTTTTTAATACGCTAACGCTACGCCTTCGAAATCTCTAAGCTATGTATATTTCTGTAATATTATTGCTTTTGTTTTAACTTTGGTAATACATTTTAATTTTAGTTACTTCTTTTGTTATTTCTTTTGCTGAAATTAGAAACCTTATCCTCGCTGTATTTGCATAAAAATTCTCTTGTTGTCACTGTAATTTTTTGTCGTCTTTAACATAACATTTAGTGTATTAGTGCATGAAATTCACACTATAAAACAATATATTTCAGCAAACGCATTTCTAAAGACACTTCATCTACAGCTACAATTTCAACTAGTCATCATTTGTCTGCAACTCAACACTCGTAACCCACTCAACATTAATTAAACATCAGTAATAAGACTTCACTTAATCTCCAAGCGACGCGCCAAGTAGTTACACTTGTATGCTCATGCATTGCAATTGTACAAAGAAACACCTTAATTTATCTTACCCTGGCTGTAACGTTGTGTTGCCCATAGCGCGTTTGTTGCATTCAGAGCCACCGGTGCGTATACGCAACATTCAAGTAATGCGACAATTTGTTACTCATCCGACTGTTGGCTGTCTGCGGAAGCATACGCGTGTGTGTATATATGTGCGTGTAACAATGAGTGCGTAAGTAGCTCACGGAGCTGTGCATAATATGCTATCGGTATGTTTATGTGTATATGTATGTGTGTGTGCAGACTTAAAAAATTAATCACCAAAACGCACAAAGCAAAGGTAATGCAACGCCACGCAACTGCAGGGAGTCAAACATATAATATATCTACAGCAAAGCGTTTTACCTCACGAAAATTGACACGCACCGAACACATACACACATACACACACACACACACACACACATAGACGTGTGAGTACATGCAAGCACGCACTAACTACTCGCACATTAAAGAGCACATCGAACTCAGGACTAAAGGCGCACGCACGCACAAGGAACACAAGGCACACCAGAAATGGGAGCACAGCGGCTGAGTGGCTGACTAGCTGGCTGGGCGGGCGGCGCACTTTAGCGCTACCTTCTTTGCTGGCTGGCCGGGCTGGGCTGGCTGGGCTGGCTGAAACTAATAAGCCGAGTACACGTCGCTCGGCTATAAGTGCCATTTAAGGGCTTTCCTATAAAAGGGGTGTCATTTAGTCTGCGAATGGGCGGACACGACCGGCTGACTCAGTGCCGCAAACAATATGCAATTATATACCTATATGTGTATGTGTGTATAACAGCTTTATGCATATGTGTGTGCTCGCACTCTTTTCCCACTTATACTATGTGTTCTGTGCGAGTGTGTGCGTGTAGTGCGCTTGGCCGGTGGTAAGAGCGGCTGCAATTGAGGCGCGAGGTTGTTCAACTGCTCTGGAAATATTTCCAAATGCATGTGCCCACGTATGTGCTTACAAGTGCACAGACGTGTTTGTGTGCGTGCGTGTGGTAAATTGTATTTTCTGTGCGTTTTCCATTGCGCCCTTTCGTATTTTTCCGTATTCGTTAACGTTTCTTTTGCAACTGGCTTTCCCACAGCCAATACCGACTGTCTGCTCCAACTTGGCAGTCATCTTTTTTACACACATCAAATTTCGTTTGTTAGCATGTTATTGATTTTTTGCTGGTTTCTCGCGTTGCTGTGTATTTAGTGAATATTCATAGATAGATTTATCATTTATTGCGTGTTCACCAGTATACACTTCGTTGCGTTTCAGTTTCGACCAGTTTGTCGACTATTTTTTGTACACCTTACCTATTCTCATTTCTAACGTATTTATTTTAATTTATATTCTGCTTTATATGCGTCTGTCTTTGTGTACTTTTAGTGCGTCAATTGCGCGTAAAGTTGAAAGACTTTATGCCACGATTTACCACACAGATTTATTGAAGAAAATTAATACAACAAACCTAAACGATGACAGCTTTTTAATAGTTCAGGGTTACGAATAGGTTTGAAAACCGAAACGATTTCGATATTACTTTAATTTGAACTATATATAAAGTCCATTTGTGTACTTACTTAAAACCTAACTGGATTCGCTGCAAAATATTGTATAGATAAGGGTAAGAAGGAAGCAACAAATACAAACAAACTTAGTTGTGTAAACTCTTGTTAACTAAGTATCAGATTTAATTAAAATTCAAAACGTATGCCTCGTTAATCCTTATAAGCCTAAAAGCATGCTTCTATTTGCATTGTTCTCATTTTTAATATAGACCAGCATGTACGGGCTTCGCAAAAGATCAGTATGGCTCATTAAAAACCGATATGTGGCTGCGTTGAAACTCGTTAAACGGGTTTTTTTGACCACCATCATCGAAAGAGAAGAAATTTGCCTTCGAAAAACAAGAATCAAATCGAAGGTTGAACGCGAATTTCATTTTCATGATTTTGCCGGTATTTATCTTACCAGATAGGAAGGTAAGATAAAGGTTACCTCCTAGCCAAGGTGGTAACCATTAGGAAAGCGTTTGATTTACCGCTCGCTCCAATTATTGTTGTTATATTGTTAAAAATATTTAATTATTACTAAAAATATGAGTCAACCTTTGTTTTAGTAAAGAACCCTTGGGAAACACTGTGATTATATACGCTCTTCTTTTGGAGAGATTGTCGAAATAGAGAGAAGAAATAACTCTAGTCTCGACTCGGTAAAATCGGGTGTACCCTATGTAAATAGATGCCAATTATCATTCAAGCATCAACAATACAAAACTGTCGTAAAACACAACCGGTTCGAATTTTGCTTGCCACTTACTCTATAAACTCAGCCATATCAAATTGCTTGGAGAATACTAAAGTGTTAGACTTTACTAATATTTACTTTAATTATCCTTAATAACTTTCACAAAATATTCTTGAGTTCATTGACAACAATCTTTGATAGCGTATGAGATTTCAGAAACCTTATTAGATGATTTTGATTATGAAATCATATAGATTTCAGCATAGCAATTCTAGTTCATATTCAGATCTAAAGACATACTTATAACATGTTTGAAAATTTTATCATCTGTGCTTTCCCTTCTTTCGGTGAAAGAATACAAAATAAAAAAAAAATAAAATAAACCATTAGAAAGAAATCATTTATGATGGGTATTGTGTAAAGTCTCTTGAGGACTAGGCGATGAATAATTTCACGCACTAGAAACTTAACATGACATTCGAAGCCGTTGTGATTACTTATTCCTTTCTTTTCCTTAGTTTCCTCTGACACACACGTTCCATATAATATATAACTGTCATATCGCCAATTATGCACTTCAATTTAATAGCGAATATTACGCCAATGTACCACATACCTTACATGTTATGTGTAGTGGCCATTATTTTCACATTACTTTTGCTTATCTGCGAGTAAATTACACTAAAATTGTACCATAAAATATTTTTTATGTGTGTTAGTATGCAAATACTGCTGCCAAAGCTGCCAATCACTTGCAAATCTCGTGGGCTTCCACATAATTCCAGTTGCTCTTATTATTAAATTAATTATGCAAATGCTTATGAAACATATCAGTAATCAAAATAATGTTGGCATCAACTGTAAATGTGCATAAAAATAACATTACTTTTTACAGCGTTTTTTTTTTCTTTTTTTTATCTTGTCTTTTGGTGAAATAACTACAAATTACCGCATGTTGTAAAGCAAATGAAAAGTGAATTAAAATAAAACACGCTTAAAGTGCGCAAACACACCAACGAACCTTCAGCAATCACTTGTCGAGTTAACGCCACGCGGCTCTTTGTGCTTTAGTGTAATGTGTCACGTTTCTTAAATGTCAAATAAATATATATTTTGTCATTCCAACTAATGAAATTTCATATCCCCGGAGTTATGCGCGCACACGCACACACACACACACACACGTACATAGTGTGTAATGCACGTTTGTGCTTATATTAAACATCAAATCGCATGCAGCTTATTTAATTGCGTGTGTGTGTGTGTATGTATATATGTGTATGTGAGTAAGAGTCAATGGCACCGCTTTGTTTTTGTGGGTATTCGCTTGCAAATACCAAGGCGAATATTCAACTGACAACTACAGCTATATATGTGTGTGTATGTGGCAAACATAGCGGCATATATTATCAGATTTGCGGCGAACACAATACTGTCAGCCGATACGAACAATGTCCGCCAATTCATGAAAGTTGCCGCGAGCAAAATGTCATCTTGAAACCGATATATAATTACCATTACGCATACATATATACGCGTGTATGTATATAAAATGTGTATTTCTGCATGCTTATGAAATGTATTTGCTATTGTAATGAAAGCCTCATGCAATTTAATTTTTATTGTTATTTATGACAACTCGCTTGTGATGTCACAAAGGCAGATTTTCATGCTCAATCAGAGTGCTTTGTTCAGAACGCTTAGCGTTTTTTGTAATATTAATATTATTATAACAATTATCGATGTGTTCATCGCTTTACTTACATGTCTTCAGCATTAAATAGTCAATGTAGACCAATGAATGTTTTTCCTTTTGCGCATACGAAGCAGATCCATAACTCCGACGAGATTTTCTAATCGTTAGCCGGAAGCATTTACGAAAATACGAACTGCTTAGTTTAAAAACACCAAATAAGATCTTTTAGGATGGATAATATATAATGCGAATCGAGGTCGGAATTCTGAAAATAAAGTCTGGAGTTTCATTATCTTTATGGACTTTGCAGATTTCTAGTTAAACAGCTATCGAAATACCTTAGCAAACTTGGAACCGGTAAACCTAACTCATGATCTCTAAATCTATTTATCGAATATTTAAATTGTTTGAAATTAGCGGTGAAGCATGGATTCCACCTGCAAAGAGCTTTTGGATTTGGACTTTGGAAAGTCCTGACATTCTTGCTGTATTCTTACATTAACTTTTTTAAGGATAGAACATAATAAAATATACAGAAAATATGAAACAAATTATGATTCTCCAACTGCTGATAATTTTGCGATTTTCATTGACACTGTGGTAGTGTTGCATCCTTAAGTGACCATCTGAAACTACGACAATCCATATTTCACATAATCTGCACTAAACTTTCATTAATTCCTGGCGTGGAAGTTGACTTGGTTTTCTGCTGATGGTCCTTTGAACTTTAATTTTATATTAAATTCTCCTTTCTTTTCGTATTTGAAGATTATGTTACAAGAGGTCAATAATTTCCCAATTTTCACCGCTTTTGCACAGAGTTTCTTAGAGGGATAGTTGTCATAACAGGTGTCAAAGTAAGCATATGTTTTTGACATTTATGTTTGACAAGCTACCATTCAAAGACTTTGCGGAGTAAGATTTGTTAATCAAATTCAGGTTCTTCGAAAATTGAAAGCGTTTTGTCGAGTTTTCACCATGGACCTATCTGACTAATTTCCTCTCATCATATGTAAATAATAAATCAGATCAGGATTTATTTGATCCATTTTTGTTCATCGAACGCGAAATAGTAGGTAAAGGATTTCCTCTCAAACTTAATATGTCAAGCACGAATTACGAATTACTGAAAGCAGGCTTACATTTAAAATCTAACTCCCCTTTATTTGGAAGTTGATCATGTTGATTTATCAAGTTGTGTTTGATGTCACAAAAGGCTAGAATCACGCATCCGGTTGTAAAGTTTTTTTTCGCCTATTATATTCACGAATCGAAGCCCTACTCTTTCCTGACGGAAAAGTAAAATTCATAGCCGTACTAATACGAGTACAAACGAATTAATCAAAAACAGGCCTGTCAGAATATTGGAGCAAAAAAAACGCATTTCTGTTAAGAGTCAAAGCAAGTGCAACTCTCCAACAAATGCAACATGTCTCACACTACGACATATTTGCATTTCAGCAATTTTCACTGTATTTCACTCCACTCCATTTTATTTCATTCATCATTTAGCAGAATGAAGAGCAAAAGCAACAAAAAGTGCATGAAGTTTGAAGGAAAAAAATTAAGAACGGCAATGCAATTTCTCACATTTGGCAGCATGAAAAATGCAAACATTTGCGTAAAATTCCAGCAGCAAAATTGGGGTCAGCACAAATTGCAGCACGCACACACTTCTGCATACATACAAATATATTTTGAAAACGAAGCAAAAACAAATTGCAAGAAGCGTAAGTGCAAGCGATAGCATTAAAAAAAAAATATTTTATAAAAAAAATTGTTTGAATTTTTATAGCTGCAATTAAAATGGGCCGCAACGCTGCCCTAAACATACAGACACAAGTTGATGTATGCGCGCTTAAGCAGAAAAAATGGAGGCAAGGGAAAGCAAAATAAATATGCATGTGGAAAAGCAAAACTGTCACACTACACTCCTGTCAACACACGCTTTATAAGCATTCACTTGTGAGCGCACATGTCCTGCAGGAAAGGAATACACTTCGATTAAGCTAAAATATCTATGCTCTGCGAATTGCTTGATGAGAAATTTTTTGAAGGATTTTGTTGATTTATTAATGCTTGTGTTTTTTTTTTTAATCCTCAACGATGCCAAGTAATGTACCTAAGGAATTTCATGAAAAATATGAAAACATTTTACTTTATCTTTAAGCAAATATTCCAGTTTCTCAAACTAAGATCTACTCAGATATTTCATACAATATTTTGAGAGTACTCAAGAAAAGCATAACAAGACAAGAGATCCTTATAGTTAAGTTATGGCTGCAAATGAAATAAATAACGGATGGGATTCGGTGAGGGATCAATAGTATGATTGGGATTTCCAATTTTGTATCTGTCTGATAATTTTGGCGTGTTCTGGCCTAAATTTTGCTAAATGACGAGGCTTCGGCGGTAATATACGATTTCATAACCTATACCCTTATTGGACCTTGCTTCAGAAACTTTGCGGCCGCTGTCCTTTGGGTGCCTTATACGCATTAATTGTGACTATGATTCACACCAAGAAATTCTAACCAAAAGTTTTAACTATTCCCTAGATTTAGCAGGGAGTTTTGTTCAGCCTAATTTTCATGGTTTCCGGGAGTGGATTGGTTTGGGGCCCCAAGCAGGGCATTCTCAGAGAAAATACTTTACAGTTGAACAGACTTCAGCGCACGTGTTACTTTCGCATAATCCGCGCTACCCAGCCTTTGGAGGGGAAATCCAGGTGTAAGAATAATATTAAGGAATGCCGCCGAATTGACAGTCCTTGGCGGAATAAAACTCCTTTTCGGTAACATAGACCAGACAGTCGTAGGGTTTTTTCCATATAAGTTATATTATTAATTATTTATTTAACTTACTGCGGTTTTTCCTACAGGGTGTTTCTCACATTAGCATATTTGTGCACATACTTATTTAGTAATTCATGTAGTGGTATGTCTGAGTATTGCATACAACAGTTAATAGCCACTCATAGTATTCGCAGAATAGAAAAGCCTGAATGAGACTAAATGTGGGCACATACAGTGAACTGGATGAATGAATCGATGAATGAATGGAGTGGCATGGCATGAAGCTTCAACTTAGAAGAACAAACAGCAGGACAAACAAACAAACAAACAAACAGAAAGCTGTAAAAAGAAACAAACAGTAGCATAGACGGTGTTAAAAGAAAAATATTAGCATTTTAAAACAAAAAGAAATAATAACAGAAAAAAGTAAAGAAAACTTATATAAAATACATGTTCGGGAACTCTAAGCAGCTGACGCGAGAAGAAAAGATGCTCATGTGTGTCGAGTAGCTGCGGTAGACGTTGGCTAATGCACACAGGAGCAGACTTGGCGATGTGTGTGCGCTTTCATAAATTTATGCACACTCAACTCGGCTGACTCGGAAGTACTTGCTGATGTTTTGTAGTAACGCAGACCTAATTTGGAGTTGCGGACAAAAAAAAAAAAAACAAAAACGTATTTTTACATGTGTTCTAAAGGTTTTTCTGGCGCACAACATCTGTGCAGACTTTCTAAAAGAGCAAAAAATAAAAAAACGTAATAACAATCTTCATATTTTTCACTTTAAATGCAGTTGCCGGAAGATGTCATTGCCATTTCCAAAATTTTCAATTGTAACTCAAAAAAAAATTTTTTTTACAATTTTTGTGTAGGACGAAAAATCCAACATATAGTTAAAATAAGACCTAGCGAAACTTTAGGTTAATACGCACACCCCGAAGACTTTATATACATATTCTGTTCTCTCTTTTTCTCCTAAAAATCCAGAGAATGAGACGGCTTTATCCCAGTTATATATCTTTTTAGACGAAATACAGTAGATGGTAGTCACGACCTTAAATTTCTGCTTTAAAACTAATTAATTTTCCGCCTCAAAGCTAAATGCCTGGGCCTTGAAATCTTTAATATAATAAAACTCAGCACTTTTTGGTAAAGTTTTTTGCCATTCTTGGCTATCTAATGCTATTGGCAGTTCTTCGCGCACATTTATTTCAGTCTCTCTCTTTTTCATTCGACAAACTCATTTCACGTCTTCAGCATTCCACAATTTTTTCTTATAGTTCTCATTGGTTTCAAACAAAAATGTTTACTTTAATTTCATTCTACAGCAAATCTGTAATCTCTGTCTTTTTGGCTTACTGTAACCCATTAGTTTGTTTTTTGGGCGGCAATAGGAGAAATTTGATCCCACTGCTCAAGTCTATATACCAAGTTTTTTAATAGAGTTTCACTCACGCATCTTTTAATACCACAATCGAGGAGAAGCTTTTGAATTGTGTCTACGAATGACCTACACTTTACTTAGTGTATCAACCAGTCAGAGACGGGTACCGTTCTGAAGTGTGTAATCTCAAATTATAGTAATTAAAACTTCTAATAGAACTGCCATTGAAAAAAAGCTTCTTCGACTAGTAAGAATGCCTTTAATGTGCGATATGCTGTTATGTTGCAAGTTGCAAGATCAATGTAATATTTCTCTCCGCGAAAACTAAATTCACAATTCTATTATATGGTGAACCGCTTGTAGCTTGAAGCTGTCAACAGCATTCTTCAGTTTAGCCTTGAATCGAATATGTCAAAGTGACTCCACTGAAGACCCTTTTACTTAGCCATAATTAGCATATGGTTCTTAACATAATTGCTATCGGGAGTTGCACCTTCGTCATATAAGCACAACTTTACGCAATTGAGGAATTCCTCATTGATAATAATGGAATTTTTCGATGGTTGAATGTTGCTTTGCCTAGACAGCAAAGCTCTAATTTGCACTCTGCACCGCCAGCTAAAATATTTCGGTGATTTGCTTTAACTTAGTGCCTCTTAATGTCTTACACGTGGACATTCTACTGAAGCTTCTTAAATTTTTCTAACTCCCTTTAAAAACTAATTACCTAATTAAGCGCCTTTAACACCTTTCCGCGCATATTTTATTTCTAGCTTAGCTAGTGAGAGATGACGAGATGATGCCATTGTCACAGAAAAACTGAAGCACATAGATTTGCTCAAAGCTATAAATATTTCATTAAAAGCTTGCTATCTTAATTCAAAGCTCATCAAATTTAATTACAAACAGCACACATACATACGCACGTGCATAGTGGATAAAGCTGAAAGAAGCGCTAACCAGCCGCACTCAAGCTTAAACTGCTTATGAATTGATAATAAGCAAAAAACTCAATTGAGGAATATAAACACTCGACAAATGCGATGAGTTGCGTGAGAAATTTGTACAAATTAATTTTTAATCAACACAATTCAATCGCGCTGTAATAAATGCCAATTAATGCGCAATAAAGCGCAGCTTTTGGCAGCGCGCAACCAAGCGCAATGAATCTTTTGCTATTTTAATTAAATTTTTTTCAATTTTATTTTTTATTCTTCTCGCTCTAAACAAGCAAATTATTTATTGAAAAGAAGTAAAAACGTTGTAAAAAATTAATGAGAGGGAAATGTATGTAATTGAAATCCAAACACGCTTTCAGAATATGTTGTGAATATTTTAATTTCTTCATGCTTCCTGTGCCGGAACGTGGGTAATATTTACACTAATGGTTTTTAGATATCTAAAGCATGAGCATATGTGCATATGTGCGTTTATATAACCCATGTTATCCGGTATTAAACACACATGGATCGCTTGTGTTTCCAAGAGTCTCCCTGTCATACAGTTTCCCTGTCACATTTTGCAACCACTGTAGGTTGACTTCATAAAAACGACGTTTAATTGCGACAATTAGTTTGTTTATTTTCCAATCGGCATTTATAAAACAATTAGTTTCTGCAATACCACTTATTATATATGCCACTATCTGTATTTACTTCCGTTAATAATTAAGAAATTATCATGGCATGACCCAGGTGGCAACTGGTTTGCTGGTGATTAAATAATTTCTCACAAAACGTGCCAGTAATAACTTAGTATTTAAATGAATTTTTATAGAATTGTGCAAAAAACAAGGGGTGTCATCTCATCTTTCTAAGAGGAAATTGTGAAATTAAAACAAAACATTTATTTGTAGAGCTTTGGACTACAAGGGAACGACATATAGCGAACGGTTTTTATCGAATTCAATGCGAAAAACTTAGTTATAGTTAGTAAAACTAACACATATTTCATATATATCTAAGTTGAAGTAACCTGAATGCAAAAATTATCTTATGGCCGTCTAAACTCTACCTGATGACCTTCTCCGCTGTCGAACAGATAGGGTCTCTCTAACACATTTAATTTGCGAAAATTTTCCTCTTTACTGCTGAGGGTCGCAACCAACTTTACAATAATTTTAAATTTTCATTTGATGAAGACCCGAATAATAGATATACTGAGTATTATCCACATTTTTGATCTAAGTAAAAGTTTGTGTCTAAATAGACTAACTTTTTGAATAAGTTTAAGTGGACCAATACTTATCTTCTAGACAGAATTCTATGTAATAAAGTTTAAACAAAAATTTTCCAGGCGGTTGCAATATGTGTTAATACTGACGATATGATATGATGTTGATAATGATAATGATACGTGCTATGATAATGATACAAATATCACAAATAATTTCAATACCGATTTCTTATCGTAGCTTCTGAACCCATAAAGAAAGATCGGGATTTTTGACGTTAGTTTCATTCGTTTTGCTTTTTTACGTTTACAGGTCATCCATAAAATATTTCCAGTTTTCTCTCGAATGAATAAATTCTCTGGTAATCACAAAATAAAATGCTCTCTCTCACTTTCTCTCTCTGTCGTGATTGGATTCCATATATGTCGTTTATTCCCTCCTATTTATCAGCTTTCCTCTAATCATAAGAATTTAATTTCAATATTGAGTTTTTCAAATCATCATGCATTAAATTCAAACTTTCTAAGAATACTTTCTGTAAATTCTGTTAAAACTCCACTACTTACCATTGCCTTTATCTCATTTTCAACTTAATTTCTGTTTCAACGTTGTTTTACACTTCAGTCCTTTTTTGAATTGAATTACAATATTTTATAACGTTTCACGCTTTTTCGGTGTTAATTTAACAAAAATCTGATTACTCAAGCCTTTTAGCGATTTCGCCTCCGTCAGTTTTATTTCTATTCAACTGTGTCGCATAAATATGTATCCATGTATAAGGTGCTTCTCTTTGAGTTATAGAATTTGATAGGGGAATAGGGGAAACTTGTTTGGCAAGCTACCATTCATTACACTGGAGCAACATGTTCTGTGACGAGATATATTATTATTTACATAAATAAGCAACATTAACCTATTTGGGGTGGGGACGATACTGAATAGACCTTTTGGACTTCTCTGCATTCCGTAAAGTTCCCGTTGTTATTGTATTTCAATTCATACCATACATTTTTAAAATTGAAGATGGCCAGCACTGCAGGTAAATGATTCCCGTCTGTTTGCTACATCGTCTAAATCTCCGTCAATCCATGTCTAAACGTCAACGGTGCCTAGGTTCTAGCAGTTGGGCGGAACAAGCTATACGATCTTGAAACGATGCGAACGAATTTGCGGTGACCGAATAATATCAAGAAATTAGTCTGTAAATTGGGTACATAAAAATTGCACCGACAATATGGTGTTCATTGGTATGGTGTCACGGTGCCACATGCTCAAGCAATGTGCTCTGTCCAATAACTGAACTCCAATAAATTTGCGCACAAATAAAGCTAAAATATTATATATTTCGCTCGGTTTTCTGATTTCGTTTGAAATGTCATTAAATTTTATACCTCCAAAAATTTACCCTTTATATGCATGACTGTGTGTAAAATTCAGTGCGTTGCCAACAATATTGTCTCACGCCTTTGTGGCAGTCATTTTAATTAATTACCAGTTTTATTTGACATTTTCTTACGTTTATGACGCCTTCTGATGCGAATTTAATGAGATTGCACATTTCGTGTTCGTTTATTTTCAATTCAGTACTTTTAACTGATTCGCTGTTGATTTGTTTTGGCATTTGTTGATTTTAATTTTGTTTTTGTTTAAATGGCTTAGGCTACTCAGCGTTGTCCGTACAGGTGGTATATGTATATAAATGCACAAAGGGGCGTACAATTAACTGGCGATATGAATTTGTGTGTGTGTGTGTGTGTGTGTGTGTGTGTGTGTATGGTAGTAAGACTTATGGAAAGCAAACAAATTAAATCATTAAATGTGAAAAGGGGAAAATGTTCTTAAATACCCAAGAGATATACAGCGCGGTGTAATTGCGTTTGCTTTGGAAGTAATTCGGGTACACACAAATAACTAGAAAGCAATTTAATAAATTTCATCAAAATTATGAGGTGATGATTTAATACAATGGTTATATAAGCAACATTGTATTAATATTACACATAGATATGAGGCCTCAAATACCTAAAATACTATGTATTATATATAATATGATCTCATTGCTAATTGGGTAGATACTTTTACAATAAATATTAGGAAATGTATCACTGCACATTTTCTGAATTCTAACTGTTAACACTTCTCTTGAGGACCTTTTGCTATCTTTGCGATTATTTTCAAAACCGACATTTTCGTATGGTGGTGATCACGACTGAATTTCGGTGAGTCGCGTTTGCCAAATTCGGTTGTGAAAAATATGAATTAGATATAAGAAACGTTTACGTCTCACACCATTAACAGCCAATTACACCCTCAGAAAGCACTGCCAAACCTTATGAAAATAAAAATATCTTTCGGCGCGTTTAGATCACCTTTGGTACTGTTCGTTTCTTCATATAACTGTAGTTGCAATAGTCAAGTTAAGGAATTGGTCACGAAACAAAACTTATTGAGAATGTTTAAAGCTAACAGGTGTTCGGTAAGTTTCATACTATATTCAGACGTTATTATTTTAGAAATTTAGTCGAGTTCTCGAATGTGTGTATGGGCCTGGGATACTTGCTGTTCAATTTAATTTCTAACTTATAACCGGGAGAACTGATCTACACGTTCAAGCTACTCTAAAGATCAATGAACACAGTGACATTGCTTGCTTGAAAAAGATCATGTGATTTTCATTAAAAATTGTTTAATGAAATCACTTGTGTTTAACCGAATCGATGTGAACACTGAAAAACATGGCTAACACACTTTTTTTTTTTTTAAATAGTAAAACCTACTTCCTGTCCATGTCAAGTGCCAGTAGCTATTTCGTTTGATGATATTTTCAACACGACTTTTTCTCATATCACTCAAAAAGGGCAGTTCAGGAGATCATACTCGTACAATTACAAGTGTGCTATTTGAACTTGAAGTTGCCAAAAAAAGAAAGAACACTCTTTCATAATTTGATAAAATGTTTTCAACCGATTATAAATCTGATAAGGCTATTCATTTCGATGGTTTAAGGAGAGCTTACTTTCCAAATCGCCATCTTTTATAAAACTTCGATAGTGGGCATCAGGCAAATTTTGTAGGCTTACCGCACTCATGGGCTGGATTCCAATTTCCAATTCAGAAGAGACACTATTTAACAAAAAACAAAAAGTGTTCTGTTTGAAGGCAGACATTCGGTTGCAGCCACATTTCCAATTGTGCGGAAGCTATATATTTTCTCGGTACTTTAACCTGCTAAATTTCGTAATTATCTTCAATGAATACATTCCTTATCCATATTTTCCCATCTGCTTAATTACAATGTGTGACGCATTCATATTGGTTGCACACTTACCGTGACAGGTGCCTGACTGATCTACATATATGCTTTTCACTTGCAACTGTTTCTTCTGCAAATAATTACCAGTAATTTATGCTCAGGTCTTTCCGTGTGTATATACGAGGGCGGGTCAATAAGTCCGTGACTTTTTGAATTTCTGACTTCTTTACTGAAAAAACAACACTACTCCAGTCAACAGGCATCTGTCAGTTGACTCCTGTCAAAATTTGAACTTGCTGCGTCAGTTAGTTTGTGTTTGACAGCTATCTTCATCAGACTACCCACTAATTTGAGGAGAAAATGGAAAAAAGTGAATTTCGTGTGCTTATTAAGCATTATTATTTGCGAAAAAAAACCATTACCGAGACCAAGGCTAAGCTTGATAAATACTATGGGGACTCTGCACCATCGATATCTATTGTAAAAAAGTGGTTTACTGAATTTCGTTGTGGCCGTACAAGCACTGAAGATGCCGAACGTCCTGGACGCCCAGTTGAGGTCTCTACACCCGAAACAATCGAAAAAATTCACGATATGGTGTTGGCCGACCGAAGATTGAAAGTGCGAGAGATTGTGGAAGCCGTAGGGATCTCGCATGGCTCAGTGGTTTCAATTTTGAATGATCACTTGGGCATGAGAAAGCTTTCCGCAAGATGGGTGCCGCGTTTGCTCACAGTCGACCACAAACGCAATCGAGTAACAACTTCACAGGAAGGTTTGGCGTTGTTTAATCGCAATATGGAGGAGTTTTTGCGCCGTTTTGTAACCGTGGACGAAACATGGATCCATCACAACACACCAGAGACCAAACAACAGTCAAAACAGTGGGTTTCTAAGGGTGAATCGGCGCCAAAGAAGGCCAAGGTGGGTTTGTCAGCCAATAAAGTTATGGCGACTGTTTTTTGGGATGCACACGGGATGATCCACATTGACTACCTTCAAAAGGGAAGAACAATCAATGGAGAATATTATGCCATCTTATTGGACCGATTTAATGACGATTTGGAGAAAAACCGACCTCATTTGGCCAAGAAAAAGTTCTTTTCCACCAAGACAATGCAAGGGTGCACACATGTGCAGTTGCCATGGCAAAAATCCATGAATTGGGCTATGAATTGCTCCCTCATCCGCCCTATTCTCCAGATTTGGCTCCGAGTGACTACTTCTTGTTCCCAAACCTGAAGAAATGGCTTGGTGGAAAAAGATTTGTCTCCAATGATGAAGTCATCTCGCAAACAAAGGCCTATTTTGAGGACCTCGACAAAACATATTTTTTGGAAGGGATAAAAAAATTGGAGAAGCGTTGGACAAAGTGTATAGAGCTCAAGGGAGACTATGTTGAAAAATAAAATAATTTATTTATCAAAAAATCTGCGTTTTATTCCAAAAGTCACGTACTTATTGACCCGCCCTCGTATTATACATAAACATGTTTGCAAGTTTACTTGTTCACGACCAGTTCACCGTTAATTAAATGATGCATGCCACCTATTTTCCCCTTCTGACAGTATTTACCATAATAACTTTTAATCAGTTTATAAAATTTACAATGAATTACTAAACAAGTGCTGACATAATGACAATAAAGTGCATTATTCATGCGACACTTATTACATGAACCGATACATATGGTACACACTTATATTTAAACTGTGAGGCAAAGTTATGGTGACAAAGCGTGTGAGCCTTACTCTTGAAAAAGTTGTTACGTTATGTTGTGTTGCAGTAGAATTTCTCCAGTTAAAATTTCATAATTTTGTTATTGCGACAATTTTTAACAATTAAATATTCCTGTTCACCCCGAATGTAAATTCTATTGCATATAATTTTATATATAATAATAAGGAAACTCAAGCCAAATTTCAATTATTGTTTAGCACATAAAGATCTTCAGCATAAGCTCTTAGATATTGATATGGAGGAAAAAGGAGCTGTATGTTGCATCTGCTTTTATTTGTCTGCCGTGACTTCACACGGATGCCATGAATTCAGGATATCCATTTTCCATTATATAGTTGTATATCTCATGTTGAATTTGTACTATGCTTGGCTGCAGAGGCATCGCCTTGGTCTGCGGCTTCAAAAAAATCGACAGTAAAACTATCAGTATCAATTCGTGTGAAAACTTAGACTTTTTGTAGGAAATTCACATCACCTTAGTGAGAGATAAGCACTTCAGCAAATATGTTCTGCATTATCAATGAACCGCGTGGATCCGCTGTGTGGGGCTAGTTGTCAACCTACTGAAACCAACTGCTTTCTATACCCAGATCCTTCAATTCGAACCAAGATGAATCGTTGAACATTATTTTATAGTCTTGCTGTTAGTATAATACTTCCCTCACTTTCAAATAAAGAAAACAAAAACGTTTCAAATGATGTAGATTACGTCTTACGTTAGCTTATATATGATCGCTTTGTGGTCTGCGTACCCTCCATATCAGACTACTGGCTAAATTTTATCAAGTACCAAACAGGCATCGAACGTTAATTGGAGTTCAGTTTACTTTTGCGAAAGGGGGAATGAAATTATTGAAGACTAGTAACTTCATTAATTAAAGACTCTTCATGAAACGGCAGTCGATCCATAAAATTCTTCCAGTGTTTCTAGACAGTTCATGAACCCAGATTTTGATTTGAAGCATAAAATACCGTGTGATGTAAGTGTCAATGTTAAAACTAAAATAGATGTATTGTCTTTCGAAGTATTCCCTTTCATTATTTTTTGAGAAAGTTAATAGAAGATAATTAAGCCCACTCAGCCGTCACATATTGCACGCAAAAATTTCAAAAATACGGTTGAAGTTGCTTGTATTATAATATATTATATATTACTTGGATTATAGCTTGTAACTATAATATATTATAGTGTTAAATGTATTCCTAAAACATTGGAACTAATTTCAAAGAAATGTTTTATGAACGTTGACCATCAATGTTCAATATGATTTGATTTAAAAAAATATATATGTATATGGAACTACTAAACAGTCAGGCAAATGCTTAGAAGTATTGCTAGTTGACTAAATTATATGAATATCAGAAATGTTTACAACTGAACTAAAGTTTCGTAGGAATTATATATTTCGAGTTAACTAATTATCAAGGCCGAAGCCTGTTGGACGTTTAAGCGTCACAGTTGTAGCGTTTTGAGTAAATTCATAAGCCGGTTGAGAATTGTGGGATTATGTGAATGAATGTAATATGTAAAATAA
The DNA here is from genome assembly GCA_021498325.1 of Bactrocera minax. NCBI lineage: Eukaryota > Metazoa > Arthropoda > Insecta > Diptera > Tephritidae > Bactrocera > Bactrocera minax. The sequence continues at coordinate 1,365,790 of JAKEEE010000043.1, read as the reverse complement.
GTCAAGAAACAAGTATAAAAGAATTATGTAGCGTGGTACCATATTATTAATATTATTATATATTAATATGTATCTATGGAAAGGTATATACATAATGTTTTAAAGATGCTATAATGGAAGCTTTAATTTTTAGGTATATCAATTAAACTTTGTCACCAGGATTTTTTAGTACGGTATTATATATACGGATACATAAATATACATGAATTTATTAATGTATCTATGTCAGCAGCATATTATGCACGCATCACAAGGTCAGCGCGGTCAGCGGGACTGAGACTCGTTTAAGAGAGCCGAGCCGAATCAGCTGAGGCAAGGTGCTTGCAACATGCACATATGTACAGTTGTGTATGTAAGTGAATTGTAGAGTAACAGGTGTTCATTCTGCTTGAAATTTTCTAAATATATTCTCACATACTTGTACATAAAAGTGTATATAGCCATATAAATGAAGTTACATAACGCTTCTCAGCATGGGAAAGCATGCAGCAACAAATTGCTATTGGCAAATACTGTCACACTATGGCCGCACTTGTGTGCCGCGTGCCGTTCGTTGCATACAATACTGACAGGTGTCACAAAGCGCTCGTAAACCCTGCCTTCAGTGCAATGGGGCACAACAGCAGTCGGTGCAAGTGCCAGTGCAAAGGGCTAGTTAAGTGTGGCGGAAACTGCAAGTGCCACACTGGTTGGTGGCACATGACATTTGACATTTGCGCTTTTATTTATGGCAGCGTGTGGCAATGAGAAATGACACATTTACGCATTTTAATTTATTCGCTTTTGCCAGCACACACAAACACACAATTCGATTGATGCATATAAACAGTAAATAGCAGCACATTTATGCGCTAGAAAACGTTAATTGTTTGGCGGTGTTGGTTGTTGTTGGTGCTGCGGCTTGTAAATTAGGTGCCACATCACCGTTTGGCGCGGAATTGACGCCAGCAATGCAAAGCAAAACTACTCAAATAGCTAATAAATAAATGTCATTAAACATGCTTGCATAAGTTTGCTTGTAAGCACGTAGTTCGTAAGCTTGCTTGTTTGTTTGTTTGTTTGCCGTCTATAAACACACAGACACACATACACGCGCATGCACGCGCACACAAATAGTGCTTTAAATATGTTTCAGCGGCAAATGCTTGAATTGCTGCAATTAATTATCATTTTCATTGCCAGCAGCTGTCACTGCCAATGCCGTTAGCATCACGGCAACGGCCACGGCCACGGCCACAGCCACGGTCATGGCCATGGCAAACAACAGGAGCAACAACAACATCAATATAATGCACAAACTGATTGAGCACCTCATTAGGTGGCTCACCGTCAAGCCGACTGTCAGTCCAGTCGGCAGCCTGACTGGGTATCTAAATGTGTTGACAGGATTTTACCCCCAATTTGATTTCCACACTCAACTACCATTGCTGTTGCGCGCCAACGGCTTTCCGGCTAAGCTTCTCTTTTCTGCTGGTAGCACGTTCCAGTTCTAGTTGTTGGTAACTGGTTGATGTTTACGTCCGCTTCATCTATTACCAATGCCAAATGACAAAACAGCGTGGTCTCTGCGGAAAGCATGAAATGTAGTTGGAAGAATGCAGATAGCATTGATATTGCTAAAACTAAAAAACAAATTACTTAAATAACAAGGTATACATTTTAACTACTAGCAGTGGGTAGCAATTCGGGTTTATTGCTAAATATCTTAAGAAAGCCAGCCACAAGCGTTAATGTTCATCCAGATACCGGAATTAATGTACTTAGCAAGCCCCCTCAGAGAAGCAAGTTGATATTCGATCAACACGATATTGTCTCTTTAAAAATACTAATGCAGAGTCGGTTGCCAGCGACATCAAGAAAACAGAACACACGATCTGGACAACATGCATGGACCGTATGTACGATCGTTACTCAATAAACGAGCTACCTCATCCACTCAGATAAAACTACCCTCGATTGGCACTGCTTCCGTCAGAGCAATCCGATGCCGTTGTAATTTTATAAAGCATTCAAATAGTTTGGAGATATTCAGTCGATGTTCGTCGTCGTTTTTTTTTTGGGACTCCGTCTGCTCCTTTTTAATTTTACTTCTTCTTTATGTCAACCGGTTACAACTAAGTTTTCTAATTTGATGAGAATAATGGTCAAAAAAATCTCAAACCTTGGTGTAATACGTCTGACATGAAATATTTTCCCATGAAATACCGATTCGAAGATGTCTGTCATAATATCAAGAGTAGCTCCACGGGCAGCTCACATGTATTTCCAGAAAAAATTTCGACCAAAATTAATATTAGCCGGCTAAGATTACCTAAATTTATAGAATTAAATTCGTTAAAGGTTCGAACATAATTTGAGTAGTTTGCATCGAAGTTATTTTTACACATTGGGTAGGGCTTATAAAAGTCACTTCTCAATATTAGTAGTAGTTCAAGTTTGAGTAGTGCTCGTTGAACAAATATTACGCTGACCTGTCAGTATCTTCAAAGTTCCCTCCAGATTAACTAGATGAAAGTATCTCCAGCCTAGATAGGAAATGGCAAAACTTTAATATATTTCCACTCTGGAAAGAACTATAATAAAATAATATTCGCCCCTGGGATCTTGTTAAATAAGAGGCAGCCTCAATTTGTTGTTTAACATCAACAATGCACCGCACCGCTGCATTGTTTAAGAACAAATGGCAGCTCTAGAGAGCACACGTAGACCGCGCGCTAAACAAGGTCGCATACATTAAAGCTCAAAGCAAATAATAGTTATATTAGTCAACCAGGCAATGCAATGAAAGTAATTATATATATTTATTTAATTAATAGGATGTGGCAAGTTGCTAGTAAGTAGATAATTGCCAACATAACGTCAAAAGGAAAATAGTAAATCTTCAAATGGGTGTATGTGTGTGTGAGTGCATGCAAACACCACTCAAAACTTGCTAAAATTGCTGCTTCAAACGTTGTTTGCTTTACGCTAATTACCTTTTTTTATGGCAATACATTAATTGCGTGCTGCAACCGAACCGGAGGTGCAACATTCCAATGCATTCACACATTGCCTTTGGTCGCATGCTTTTTGTGCATAATTGTTTGCCTTTACATGGTCTTTTTTGCTTTGCTAAATTTGCTCCTCTCGTTTTTTTTTTGCAATGAACGAATTGGCATAAAATGTTGCGTGGCATGCATCATCGCGCCGGCATTGCTAGTTGTTGGCTATAAGCCGCAGCTGATGTTTAATGCACACACAGAGTTATGCATATATGTGTATGCAAAGAAGCGCAAATACAAACAAACAATTAAACAAATAAGTTAGATCTCGAAATAATGACCGTATTCATCAGTGTGCTTGCAAACACACGCACACAGAGTCACACACACACACACACGCACCTCAAGGCATTTATATGTGCAATATATTTATCTGAGGCTGTTATTTGTGTTATGCCCGATGTCCGGTTAGGCGTTTCGGTCGCAAATTCACATTCAAGGTAACCAATCGCATTTGTCCTGTTGCTGGTGTCCAACACCAGTTGTCTTTGGTAGCATGATACAATAACATACACGAATACAAAAACAACATTATCGCTGATATTAGACATCGCATGAATGAAAATAATGACCACGTACGATTATAATGGGGTGAAAAGTTGTAACCTTCTCCCCTTCCAAAAATTCCATACATAAATATCAAAATCGGATTACCGAATCCGTTAGAACTCGATTATTGCTTCATTGCTAGAGATATTTTCGCTGCCAACCTACAAAACTCACCGAAATTTTCGGCAAACTTCTCATTAAGCCATTCTCAGCGCAGTCTTATTCATTATTCTCGGAGTCAGTAGCTTGGCATTAGATACCTAAAATGTGTGGTCAGGAAGCCTCATCTCAAATAAAAGCAGCAATCCAACTTACGAGCTTCGTATGAGGGTTTATGGTCCAAAACAATTTTTACTATTTCAAGGGAGTGTACTAGTATGTAGTTATATTACCCAAGGGTGTATTACCCATTGTAAATTTAACCCGTTTTTTGTAGCTCAATATATTTAACTCACTAAAGATTGCCTGATAAATCTCACCTAACGAGTTAGCGGAGAAGAATTTAGAGTTGACTGAAATGCAACTACACTACATTGTAAAATTAGATTCGGACTTGCACCTACTAAATTCCTGTAGAAGTATAAGAAATAGCCCTATATTTGGTATGTCTCCATAAACCCTGCTGGGTTTATTTTGAAATAATAACTGTAACAGTAAATAAATATAACTAAAACTCTCTCGTTCAATTTCTAAAGCACTAAGCTATAGAAACTATACGGGCATTATATAGAGGGCTACTTAGCTAAATCAGAGCTCTATAATAGGGTACTCAAGGTATGACTGAAATGGTTGACAGTATTATGTTGCAAAGGTTATTAAATACTATTCCCAAAATAGAGGTCTTCATTGAAGGTCTTTGGAATGAGAAACACTGCAAAACGTTCAGTTATCCTGGAAATGACGAGATAAGTCTTGAAAAGGCAGAAAAGCTTCCAAATGGCCATAAAAGGCAGGCAATCTAGTTGCATTGAAATTAGTGGGGTCTATGAAATCGATAGGAACCAAGTTTTAAAATCCTTGATCTACAATAATAACAACAACAAAGCATCCGAACTAGTGGAAATGCTATTTGAAAATGGAAGATCACAATAGAAGACGTACGATGAAGTCATAACTCATTATGGCGTGCCATAATAATTAAAAATTCAATAGATTTAAAGCAAATGTTATAGAACTACGATGCCAACCACAGTTTTCCGAGTGGATATAGTGCAGGTGTACATTAGTAACATTCGGTACTAAAACTAGAGAAACGAATTTTCTATTCTATTGTCTCGCTTTAAATGTTTGTTCTCGTATTTGACTATAGTATATTAAAACCTATTTATCTCTTTTCCTACTAAGTGTAGGCTTAATTGGGGTGGCTAACTCTTACTATTCATAGAATATGAATAAATGCATTTAAAGCTTAAATTAATGCACCTATCTAAAGATTTATATATATATATTATCACCAATCAATTTCCGATTACCGATCACATACGTCAGCGTGGAATCGCCTCCAATTCAACTTATAGCGCTTTTGTTTTTGAATACTTCTCTGAGTTCTACAATTATCTTTATTTCCTACAGGGAATGTACGGTAACAATAATAATTACTGCATTTTATTGCAAATACGTGGCATTTGGCGTATGTTTTGCTTCACGGTTGTTGCAACTACTCACATTTTAGTTGTCAATACATCTAAGCAGGGGGAAAACATGATAGCCAATGCTCCTATATATAATTACATACATGCTTACGAATTTACGAGTATATGTTCATGTGCATACATATGCATTTCATTACTGGCATATAAACTGCATAATTATATGTTGCATGTAGTTAGAGGTTTTAAAATAAATTAGAAATCAGTGTAAATACCATTTTTAAATTCCGCCCATTTGTAAGCCAAAACAACTTGGGTGGCACAAACGCACAAAAGTGTCTTCAAGGTAGGAGCTAATTTAAATAGGTATTTTTTATGTTTATTATATACAGCAACATATTTAAAATTACTCACTACAGACCTGGCCTGAATGTGGAAAGTTGTGGAACAGAACTACGTATTTTTTTTTTTTTAATTATAACCTCTTACACAGAAAGTACAGACTTGTCTATCTTTGGTGACGTAAAAATGATGCAGACTTTGTCTAGAAAGTTCTCTTCAGTCATCGTCTTCAAAGTCATAGTGAAATAATATTTGGAAAGTCACCCTAAGTTTAATCTTATAAGTGAACACCTGCTGTCATTATTGTCCTTTCAACGAATGTATAAGAGAATTGCCTTTTCCATTTTAGTCCTCATATTGTTGGCCAGAGCCTATTGCCCCTTCTGAATGCTATATAACGATAATTAATCATGCAAAGCTAAATGAGTGCAAAAAACGGGTCGGGTCTCCAACGGTTTTCCTTTTGTTTGATTACTGATTTATGCTTTGGCCTGCGTTATTAGTTAGGCAATGTGTGAAATAAAATAGTAAATATTAAAGTAAACAATAGAAGTTTTCTCAGTGTTTTGTAAAGCTTCTAGATCTCCTGCAACCGATTGTGGAGCCATAATTTTCGAGCGCTGTTTGTTTTCTTAAAATAATGCGTCTTTTACTTAATTAATTGAATGATTACAGAACATGGTTTATATTTTCTTACTCACTTTACGCAAACCTGAAAAATTTCGAAGTCGTTTGGAAATAAACCCCATCTTATCTTTTGTCTATCGTATTCTGTAATTATTATTATGATCACCATACATTTGTAGTCTTCTCTTTTGGCGCTCTCTATCTTAAATAAAAGGGTATGGAGCGATCTTTGAAATAAAAACACTACAAAGATATCAATGAAAAATAATAAGGTCAAGAAGAAGAAGACGACTTATGACAGATTTTTATGAAATTTTCAAATATATCATGGAGGTATAATAACAATCAGACAACAGCTTATCATCAAATCTGTTTGAATTTTGTTCTATATGGAACTTTGTACGTTGTCTAATATATTAATGATGGAGACCAATCGATGTGACAATTATTGGAATTTTCACCTTTCGTTTTTATTTATAGTTCGACTCGAGTATTTTCTATTATTACTTATTTTGCGATTCTGTGCGGAGATGAATTCAACATTTCAGATATTTTCAAGATTCGTGCAGTACTTCTTGTATTATAAAAAGTGTAACTAACCATTCTGTGTTTTATTTGCATATAGATATCAAAATATTGCTTCTTTAAAGGTATCATAGCCCATTAATTTTTTTTTTTAAATACCATATTCGAGACTGTAGCGATGACTTTATTTAATATTTCTTCAAAATATTTTATATATTAGAAGTCTTTACAACAGTTCTTTTAAGTAAATCTTGCTTAACGTATAATATTATATTTAGACCTATGTTTTTCTTTGCAACATACAATATTGGTCTTAATTATGGTTAAATCAATAATATTTTGCTATTTATTAGCGCAATCATGGCAAAAGTGATTGAATGAAAAAAGTAAGTCCTGGAAAGTGGCAAAAAACGTTGAATACCACGTGTGTGTTCTGGAAACAAAGGAAGAAGCCTGAAGCAAAGGACGTTATTATACTAACCTCGAAACTAAAGAATCGTTATCGAAAACGATAAATTATCAGCATCCCCATTGTGAAGAGAAAATCATGGCATATCCAATTTTTGCAGCTAGTGGAATGAGAAATTCAACACCAAACATGCGGTTACCACAACTGATCTTAAACACACGTACATACATACATACATATGTATATATGTTAGTATATTTATGCGTGCATAAACAAGTGTTTTAGCTGGCATATTTACACTACAGAGGTGTGAACTCTGACTTTAAATATTCTCCGGAGGAAAATTCAATTACAAAAAAAAAAAAAACCGATGCCAGTGCTTCTGCGGTTGCTGATGAGATCATATTATCGTATGTACCAATGTGTGTGTGTGTCTGTGAATATTTGCAAACAATGCATATGAACGCATAAATACGCATGCGCACTAGTAAGTTGCCAAAGCGCATGGGGTATAATATTGCAGGAAACGTAAACAAACACTTGGACGTGTTGCAGCCACCGCTAAATGGCAAATGAGAGCAAAGAGGAAACTGCAAAAGATGCAGAAGGGTCCACAAGACAGATTTCTGCTATGACAATGTGATGTGTGATGTGTGGTCAGTGTTGTCGTTATTGTTCTGTTGCTGTTGTTGTTGTTGTTGTTGTTGTTGCAACAGCATCGTGTAAACCGCGAAAATGTGCACAAATGCGGGAGCATAACGGGCGTCAGTGCAGTTAAGCAATACTGCTACTGATACCAGCAGCAGTCAAGAGAGCAACAACAACAAAAACACTAAAAGCTGCATTAATGCCACAAGAAGTCACCTACATACGAACTAAAGTGCATTAATGCCACACGAGTAGCGAAATTCCAAAGCGGCGATGGCTGGTACTGTTACCAATGCGGCAGCAACATATGTACATATGTATGTATGTATGCGCTCATTACAACAACACGCGCTGCTGCTACTCACTTTACATATTGATGTTGGACGCTTGTAGGAAAAGCAAAGAATGATACAAACAAACTTGCAACAAGAGCGCCAGCGCACAGTTTTTGTGGCAATGGAAATCCGATGCTGCGTTTGCCGCACACTCAGCGGGTCGGCTATGCCCCTTGCCGCAGAAAAATAAGAATGTGCGGAATGCTTCCCAGAATCGTGCCTGAATGTTGTCGAACAACAATGCAACACTATGTAACAAGTTCTTTATGCCGATGCTAATGTTACTGCCACCAACTTGGGGAGTAGGTGAAGCTCAAGCGTATGTGTGTGTGTGTGTGCGTGTGTTTTTGTGTGATGCGCTTTGGAAATTTGCATAGCCGCTGGTGCGGCAGCCACTTACCGCATTCCAAAGCAACCCACCGCTAGCGCGCAGCAACGACGATTACATTTAATGCAACAACAAAGACAACAACTATAAAAAAAAACAGTGGCAGCGGCAGCAAATAGCAGTAGCATGCCCATTAAAAGCTGCAGCAGCCGCATCTTGTAGTACGTATGCGATAAATTATTGTGGGCTCGCTGTTGTGTGGCTTGTTATTGCTATTGTTGTAGCGATAGTGCAACGATAAAACAAGTTGGCGTACGCCTGCTGCAACAATGCGAACGGGAGAAGGAGATTTCAAATTTCCTGCACACAAACATGCATACATGTGTATGTATGTATGTAATTTATTTGCACATAACATTGTATTGTTGCATGCAACATGATAGAAGATGAATACTGGCAAAACTACTTTTCCCTCAAGCAAAAGCTTAAATGTAGGCGTTTGTTGTTAGTTGTGCTGTTGTGCTGTTGTTATGTTGTTGTAATGTTTTTTCTATTGCAAAGAAGAAAGTTGGCAGAAGCGAATCGCACCGCTTGGAATTTGACACACTTTTCGCTTGTAACGCTTGCGACGCTTGCAACGCTTGCAAACCAACCAACTGGCCATACATTCTAAACAAAATGTTGCAGCTGTTCGACGCTAACAAAATCTCCAGGTTGCATGTGGCGCCCTTAGGCGAATGCCGCTTATAAAAATGTGTTATTTTCCTTTGTGGTTGTGGTTGTGGTTGTGGTAGTTGTTGCTGTGGTTGTCGTTGTCGTTGTCGTTTTCGTTTTATGTTTATTGCCGTTACATGCTGCGACAGCATCGACTTAACAGTGCTATGTTTTTCCAAACGGCAATTGCCACATGTGGTTGCCAAGCGATCACACGATCACACGATCTCATTATTGCTGTTGCATGCCACACGCTGTGCAGTGCAGTGGCTGCTGTGTTTGTTGTTTTGCCGCAAGTTGGATGCGTATGTATGAACGTTGTGTGCGAAACTCTTCTGCAGCTTGTAAGGAAAAATGCGTACGCATGCATACATAGTATGTAAGTGCTTGCTAAATGTGCGCATGCGCAGCAGTTCTAACTTTATGTTGGGGAATTATGAATACACTTAATTATGAACGAATATGCATTTGCATGTTTGTTTGCAATTTGCATTTGTAATTCCATTGAGTACCTAATTGTAGATACATTCTTGCTCTTTTTATTGTTCTAACACTTTGCGTTTGTTGCTTTAATATTTAAAACGAAACAAGTAGGCGGCCCGATAATTACTTAGTCTACAAAATAAAAACGAAAAGTTTGGAAAAATTATTCGCTTTAGTTCGATACATTTGGTCCAGCGATACCCCAACTTACTGATAATTCAAATAACACGTCTGAAATAAATGTTTTCTGGAGGTCTGGAGTTTCTCATTGGACTCAACTTTTTGCCCGCAGAATGACAGGTTTTTGTAACAAGGGGTCTTGGAGAAGACGGTGCATGGATCAGCACTTAGTAATTCGAAACCTATTTCGACCAATTTCCACAAGTCAATGTGAAAGTTGTGAGTGGATTCGTTATCATGGTGGAAGAGCAATTTTTTCCTCACTATTTGATCGTTATTTCTACAATTCGACTCAGTACTTTGGCATAATAGAGCCCTGTGATCGTTTTGAGCTTCTCCAGGCAGTAGCTGTAGATCACGCCTTCTGAATTCCAGAAAACGGTGGCCATCACATTTCCGTCCGTTAGGGCAGCCTTCGCTTTTGCGTTCTTTGGAGCAAGTTCACCGGGTAGTAGTTTCGGCTAAGAGGTCTGACCGGAGACTAAATTCTGGTACCACGGGGAGCAAGACCCCTTTGGAGTTCGCTCCAACCTGCTCATTGCTGTAGGCCCTTCGGGGAGTATCGTGGTGGTTGTGGTTTAAACCCAAATGCGGGAAAAGCTGGCCTTGTGTCAGCTCAATGTGGAGTTGCATTGCAACCGGTTGCCGGACCCAAAGTACGGCATAGGTTTTAGTTGGGCCTCGAACCATTTTGTTGATCGCATTATATTTATCCGCTGTGTTTTTGAACACCGTAGAGTTTGGCTGTACAAACGGCAGGTACCCACGTAAAGCATATCGTTCACTCCCTAGTCTCTTTGTCTCTGGTGTGATCCAGGAAATTCATCTTTCGTCGACGGTCACGAAACGATGCTTTAACTCCTTCGGATTTCACTTGAATATTGTCAAAGAGAGATTTGAAGTGCTCTTACATTATTATTTGTTGATTTGCTGATTTCAGATTATTTAAAAAGTTTAGATTTTCAAGGTCATAACTGTTATTTAACAACAAGAGTTACGGTTTTGTCTTGTTCTGGTTCATAAATCAGTCCCACTTTTGTGATCCCAAAAAACTCCCAAAGATTTTTATTTAATTTGAACCAGTTGGAGAGCTTTGAAATATTCTTCCACTTCATACATGTTATATTGAATGAAGTATTCCATGACTATGAAAGTAATTTGCATGCCAAGAGTTATGTTGGAATCAATTACAATTCCACTGAATAGATAATAAATATTATATATATATATATATACATGTATGAGTATAGACATACTGTAGCTTCCAGTAATTGTATTAAATTGTTTAAGCTTTATTAAATTTCTGTTGCTGCCTAGCAGAATCATATTTATGGCTTTCTCAAGAACTGTATACCATAAATAATATAATATGTATTCGTATGTACAAATTGCAGTCACGCATATACACATTTTAATAAATTTCATAAAAAATTAGCAGAAAATATCGATTTCTGTTGAAGCAAATAAATGAATCATAAATATTTATGAGCGAATAATTTTCAACTACTCCCATACATACATACGGACATTTGAGCACAATATATATATATATATGTACAACATAATCTGAAAATCCGATTATTCCTGCGTATAGGAATAGTGAATTAGTGTGTGGTGGAGCGAAATTATATTGTGGATTGCTTTTGAATTTATACATGATGTATGTATAATGAGTGGAAAGTTTGTATATTTGATTCTGAATTGGAAAAAAATACACATATATATATAATACATAAATATAATATATGTGTATTTATATACATAATAATGGTATATAAAATAATAACACACATGTATATATATATATATATATATATATATATATAATATAATATATATAAGATAATAGTAATATAATACATGTATATATATATATAATAGGTGCATATATATCCAGTATTGGGCAAAACTAAGGCACCCTCTTTGTGCGTTTTGCTAAATTGCTGTTTTTCTTAAAACAAAAAAATCAGAAATTGAACCTGCACTCACGCATACAAAATTTGTGACAATTCCAGCAGTTAAACAGCGACAAATGCTTACTTTACAGGTGTAGACTACAAATACCAACATGTAGGTATGTATGTGTGCGCCGTATATGCAGTTCTTATTAACAATCAAAGCAACACCCGATTATTGTTGCTTGCAACATTGTTTGTGCCCGTGCAATTCCAGCTATTATTACCCTGTTATATTCTGCTTCTTTTTGTTTTTATTACTTTTATCACCTTTGTAAATTTATTATAATATTGTTCGTTTGCTTTTCTAATGCTTTCGGACCGGGTGAACCCCTTGTTGGGCAAAGACAACATGCCACGCGGCACGCTTGCGTGTTTCGTTGCGCGTGTCAATGCAACGAATTCCGTTAAGTGAATATCAAACATGTTGCATTTGTAAAATTTAGTAATCTGTGTATGTACGCATATACGTTTAAACCAATAAATTTTCGTATAGCAGCTGTAGCTTGTGTGCCACACTCGTTTATGCAACATTGAAAATTCCAAAGAAATTCTTGAAAATGCTTAGCAATTCCAAGGATTCCACTGCAATGAATGTCACACTGAGCATTTGTTGAATACCTTTACTACGGCCATCTACTTTATCCACTCGCGGTTGCCCTCTTCACCGATACCGTATGATTGTTGTCAGGTTTCGATAACGGAGTTAAAGTTTATGTATTCATAGAGGGTTTGGTTTTCTTTATGATTGCTAATATGTGGGTGAGACTAGGATTTCTTACCAAAACAAATTCTACTTTGAACTTGCACTCTAAAAGACGATATTGTCCATAATCAGGCTAAGTCATGGGCGGATTTATTTATTTACTTATTTCTTTGAATCCGATCTACTTTGCATGTAATGGGTTCAAATATATTTTTTAAATTAGACAAATCTCTTAATGCTTATGTATATATATAAAATTCAGATAAAGTGGCGTAGAAGAAACCCATTTTGTGTTTTGTTTTTTATGAAGCAGTTTTAAATTCGTCAAAACTCAAGTCAGCTCGTACACTCTCTAGTGAAGTTTTCTCGTGGTAAACAGATGGTTTATCATCTCAAGTTTTACACTCCCTCCCTAGAACTTTTTAAAAATGTGTTTTTTCTATTATTATTCAAATAACTAAACAGAGAGCGAGAGAAAGAGAGAGAGATGGAAGAAAGACATTTGATCTTCCCAGAGCTTACGACCATCATGCTGTAATAGTTACGTATCTGATCCGTAAAATTATATTGTGGCTTCTTTAGAGCATTGGAGACATAGCCGGCAATCCTGTCAGAAATGCGCTGGGGCAAAAAGTGCAATTGAACGGACTATAACTGATGGGAATGAAGTTGCTTTCCTTTTTAACGGAAAGTTCTCCTTGGAATCAAATATATAAAATGTATAAAAAATATTTTAAAAAATTATTTACTTGATCAAAAATGTCATGTTTTATGAGTGTCGACCACGTCGTCTATTTCGAGACGGATATTTGCATCAAATACTTTTCGACGAACTCGCTGTTAATTTTGAGTTAATGAACGCTAATTAAACTTCTCCAAAGTATGACAGGTTTTAAAATTGTATCGATATATATGAAATTAGAAGTTTAGGTTTAAATATTCATATTGCCTTTATAAATGCATGATTATATGCATTCTATATAAAATGCACAAATTCTATACATATGTAATCTGCAGAGCCTCTCTCGACAACATAAATATTTATACTAGTTAGAATATCAAAGCACTTCTTGTCATTGAACTTGTAGGCACTTGTACTGGCCCTTTCTTGCTCACTTGAGCGCAAGTAATCAATTTGAAAGTTGATTCATTAGGCTTATCAACGCAACGATCATTGCACAACATGCACGGCCAACAACAAAGACAAACAAAAAATCCTAAAAGCCAGCGACTCTAGCAGTTGCATGCGAAAGACAACAACAAACATGCGGTGTACAACAACAGTCACAATATTAGCTACATTTTATTGCTTTGCATTTGAAATAAAAAATATTTAGTGCAATCTTTTTTTATTTATATAAATTCATATTAAACAGCAGTTACAACAGCAGTTACAACAGCAGATACTGAGTCACTTTAAATGCATTTATAAATACGTACGTGGGTATATAAATTTTATTTTGCTTACCTAATGGCAGACGCTAATTAGCGTTGATTATAAGAGTAATTATTTTAAATAATTAATGGTGAAAAAGTCATATTTCTTGCGGTCCACCACCTACTGTGCGGCTTGGTTGGCGCTATAACTTGCCGCTTCTATGCTTATCTGCGCGCGCACATGTGTACATACCCTATAGAGAAATTCTACCATGTGCTGGTATATAATTTGTGTGGTTCTAGTACGCCAATCGTTACTAGAAGCTCGCTCGCTTTCATTGTAGTGGCGAATTTTACCTTGCTTTGTTCTAAAAGGTATCAATTGACACTCTCCGGATATTTTTTTTTTCAAAGTTCTTCACCCGCTTTGATTCGCCACTTCTCTACATGCTACATTCTAACTCGGCTATCTTTTAGAGAACTTTATATGTGCAACAACTAAGTAAAACTATCGAATTCAATGCAAATTGTGTGTGGATATCTCATTAAAGTAGTATAACCGTTTCCTATTCTATCTCTACTACATTAAGCCAGTCTCTTTGAGTTATACGCGTTGCTTGTTCGATTGGCTACTCTAATGCCTATTCAGTTACCACTAGGAAATTGGCTTATGATCAATCCAATTATCCACGCACATTTTTTAGGCCTCACTTGAAAGGGCTTTCAATCCGATTTCTTTTCACAACTTATGACTTATTACTTAGTGGTGGATAGTTGAGTTTTAAAAAGAAGAAAAAGCACAGGGATCTAAATCTGGAGTTTCGCTAACTTTTAAGTTTCCTGTTTAGTTAGTTAACCTCTCTTTTGTTATCTCTACTCGACGACCGCTTTGCCTAGCGACATACCAAAACCATCACTAACAATGGGTCTCAGCTATCTCTCAAGTGCTACTACAATGCTTTTCGAGTATATTTTCATTCATTTTCTTCGACGTTATTAGCGCTAGTCTCATGTGGCAAGTTTTCTTACATTTTGCGAACTTCACTATATGCATTATGCCACCGATAAAGTGGGCTTAATTTAAAATAAATAATTTTTGTACTAATTTTATTAAAAACCTCTTTTTATGCCATATTTTGCTGAGGCTACACACATATTTTCAATGGACCAAATGTCAAATGTCCTTCATCGAATATCTTAATTTTAGGTCCATTCTGATTATATCCAAAAGTTTTACAACGGACTTTGTAAACAATAAATCTTGCTAAGAACTGACAGAAATTTGGCGAAGATATTTCAATTTGAATAGAAACTTCCCTGGACATTCCTACAGGGCTTGCACCTACTTTTACACCTATGCATCTGCATATGTGCATATAAAAGGGAGATATAATCATATTTGAATATATGTATTTAAGGTCTTAGCTGCTGCTATTTATACCCTGATGTTTGTTACCTTTTATTGTACTGTGCATTTTTCATAATAGAATTTTAGCGTGGTCAACACTAATAATGCCTGGCTTCAAAAATACCATATCAAATATTGAAATTTACCTAATAAAGTGCAGCAGTTTATTGCTGATTTACCAAAACATAATTAAGTTATCTATTATTTGACATGTTCGCTGGTGAATGGGTGCCTTTACATGCAATTTGCTAGGGCCTCAAGCCATCAGGTGGTTTCATGTTGTTAGCTGGCTAATCTTTGTTTTGGTCATTATATTAATCGTATGCATAAATATTTACTAAACTCCGACCTCTTGCATCTAGTATTACAGTTTGCATTTAATGCCTTCATTTGCAAGGCTTTCCAGTGAGTACTTAAGTTGGGGAACATGTTGAGTTAGGGTGGTTTAACAAAATTAAATTATATGGCACAATTTGATAACAAAATTAATGGATATTCATTTGCATAATTGCTTGTGCGATGTATTTGTTATTACCCTATCAATCACTATTCGTTATCTTAAATATTCACATTTCTCCTATTCTCATAGATGCCAAGTTGAATTCCTTATTGTTTTGTTGAAGTCAATATCCTTTCCTAAACCTGATCTTTATCATACATTTTATACAATAACACCAACAACATAACATAACAATCTAAGTCGCCGTGTGGTAATAATGCTTTTATTAACTTTTCGAGAAACTTATACTTGTTAAACCAAGTTATGCTTTCCCCATTGTTCAATAAAACCTTATCAACCTTATATAAATTACCAATAATTTTTGTTGTTTTCTGTTCTGTTCTGTTGGAGCTATAAATTGGAGCTATCAACATAATTCCAAGCAGCTAAAATTTAATTCGCCATCTTAATATTTCCTTAATATAACTAGAGAACGAAGAACTATAAGAACTAGAGAAGTAGCAAAATATACGTATATGAAATATATAAAATTAACAACTTTCCCTATATAATGTAAGCTCCGAACAATTGATTTGAACTACTTATTAAGGTAAACCAAGATCACTCGACTTTGAACTTAGTTTTAAAGATTGTTTTTTAAGGTTCAAAATTTGCTAGAGAAACACCTGTCAAATCTACTGTCAAAGTAAAAAAAGGCTTACACTGGAACATGGATTAAAAATCGTATTTCCGATGTAAACAAATTTCCAATACTCTAGAATTATGCGACAAATTGGCTTAACCGGTACGTAAGTAATTAAAATTGCCGTATTTGGAGCGCTAATACTCCTAAAGAGACTCTTTATGTTCCGGTTACTATCTACTGAGGACCTTATTATTGCATAGTAAAAGCGTTATTGGTTAAAAATTTTTTAAAACTAAAAATGGAATGCTGTGGTGATTAAACTCTGACTCTATAGTTTAGAATATCTCTCAGATTCTAAGTATGAAATTCGTTCAAGGGAAATAATATCTCTGAACGAATGAACGAAGAACTTCGTTGCCGGGCTGGTCTAATAATATCTAATATTTTGTTCGCGAATCTATGAGAAATACTTATTTAATTCCGTCATAATGTACTATGTATTCATTAAATTTATAACCCATCAAGTCGGGGCACACTTCTCTTCAAGTTCTTTTAATAAGTAAAATTTGAAGTCGATCGAGAAGACTATGATCTCTAAGTAAAACTCTAACCTTAAACTGATTTAACTATTGTTTTGATATCAAACACAAACTCGTATGTTCCAAATTGGCCTATAGACATATAGTGTACATTGAAAAGAAAAAAATGATTTCCAAAAGTCACACAGTTGGCAATACTAAACCCCCTAAGCGTATTTTTGACACACTCAGACGTCAAGGCGTATGCCATAAATATTTTAGGTCCAATAATTCATCGACATCATTAAAAATAGCTCATTAAAGAATTATGTAATAAACATATATATTCCATTTTTGCCTATTATGTTCAAATTGTTGCAAAACATAAGTGCCGCCATTCAGCCAAACCTAGCTAAACGAATGCATACGCAGGCACACCAACAATCCAAAAAGTTCAATTCGATGTAACACATTTTCGCAGTCCTCTCTTTAATTTTTCACAACCATAAATTCAAAATTTGGCAGATTTATGGCGAATTTGATAAAAATGTAAACGAAAAGTTGAGAAAAATGTCGTTAAACGAAATTACATAAAAAGCAAGCCAATTGCCGTTAAACTTGTGCAGCGAACGTTGGGAGCAACATTTCAGGGAAACAAAATTCAAAATCAAAATCGAATAAATTAAGAGAGTCATAAAACTAAATTTCACATTAAACGTTTCTTATCGCCCACACAGGAGCGTAAACTTGCTTGCGCGCATGCCAACATACCTTAGTACACTTAGTACATGTATGTATGTATATATGAATGTTTGCAGCTGCTAAGTGAATACGAAGTGCTTGTACGAATGTCTGCCGACGCATGTGTTTACCTGGCAATTGCTGCAGAAATCGCGAAATTCATTTTTAATTGGTCGAAAACGTATATTTACGCATGCGCCACACGCCGACAATGCGATTGTCGACTGCTGCAATGTTGTTGTTGTTAGCGCTCATTACTCATACGCAAACGAATTCAAAGTTTGGCTGCATGTCACTGGAATTGCAACAGATTTGTTGCACTCATGCTGCATGTGCATTTGTTAAGTAAAAGAAAAAAACTCATTCATACTGACTTAGGTTATGTATGTACGTAGGTACATATGCATTTGTACAATATATGGGCTCTTAGGAAAGTGGCTCACTCCCAGTGGACCCAGTAGAGAAAACTTTCGGTTACCAATTTTCGAATATTATCAATGCGTTATTATTGATGACGTCATGCAATAATATCGATACAACTCAATAGGTCGTTGGGTAAAAGTTCAGGGCTTCAAAGGACCCTCTACTTTTCGGATAGCATCAGGACACTTAATAAATGGGAATATACACTCGGGCGACCATCTAAAAAGGGTGTTCGTTATTCGATTTTCAAGGCCGTAGCAACCATTTAGTAGTTATATTAAGGAATTCCTGTCTTTCAGAGCGATCAGATCGTCAGCAAATTGTATAATCGTAGAGAAAACGATATTTCCTATCGATAGTCCTTCGAAGACTTTAGACAGAATTTAGAAGACTTAACATTAAGTTTCTGCCTGGAAGCGTATAAGGTTCAATCACCACCATTCGTCGGATAACAGATGGAGGTTTTGGGGCGCTTTAAAGGTTTAAATCCTCTCATAAAGCGTCATATAAAGCAATAACAACTTTTTCAATGATTTTCGGGATAATAATTTTGAGCAGATGTTCTTGATTAAAGTAAGCAGAGAAGAGAAGAGGCTAATCAGGATTAATTTTTGAATAATATATCTCTAAGAAGGTTGAAGACGAGGTCTTAAACAAGCTTTGGTTCCATTCCATTCTAAGATATAGCAATGCCATTTGGCCACTATAGAGTAATGAACTGAAGAACCGATACTATGCAAACAATCTTACGATATCAACAAGTACGAACTAAAATGGCTATGAGACTCACCATTATTATATAAATCTTAAACGTTAGTGTAAAAATTGACTATTTGAAGAATGAGAAATCCTGGACTTTCCAACACTTCTTTGCGTCCAAAAGAAGTTATGTTCTGATGTGGTTTTCTTCCGAAGACATGATTTCTATTTTTTGATTTTCTGTTTTTTACTATCATTGGATAGCACGACGAGCGAATGATTCGCGAATTTTTAGTTCTCTATGGCAATATGTTCTTGGGCGCAAAATTTTCGCACATAATAATTTCTATCCTTCCGATTGTCTTTACATATTTTATAATCGGGTAATATATATATGTCATAGTGCACTTGAGTAGAATTGTTTTGTTGTTCATACTTTAGTTGAACCTGATAAGTTGATGTAAGAGGTTGATGAAATATGATTACTTCCATCATTCTGATTGGCTTTATACCTGATATATCGGTTAGTTAAAGGGATATATCACAAAAATTTAACGAGAATATTTCACTTAGCATAAAGTGTTTGGCTATCAAAGCCAAAAATTTATGATATTGGCCCTACCTGCAGCACTAATACAAAGATTGCTTTGATCTCCGTTTTTACGAATGACATAAACATATTTATTCAATTACCAAACCGAATTCATATGCACCATTGGGCGCAATAAAGTGTTGCAGGCACCTAGAAATATTTCACACGCCTCTAATTCTTGCAAATTGTTGGAGTAGGCTCTGAGAAACGCTGACTCATGCGTCTCATTTAGTTGCCGTTATTGCTTTTTTTTCGCTTAGTTAAGAGATTGGCATTCTCTAATTACACACCTACATTGATTTCGTTGTTTTTGTTGTTGTATCAATGCATATTATTCATACAATCGATTAATAACTAGTTATGTCGTAACTTCTTATCTCTTCAATACCATCTACGGTACATAATTCAATCAAAACTAAAATTGCTAGATGGAAAATCTGATTGCAATCAACAACAACAACAACAACAGCGAGGAGGCACAACCATATAAATAAATGTTTAATAGAAACTCGTATTTAGCATAAATATACATACACAGTGTTATTTATATGCCACATATGTACACACACACACAAACACACATACGTAGATATTTAAAAATGTGCGAGCATTGGGTTAGATTTCCGGAAAGCACTCTCGCGCTCAAGTTTTGCATTTTTATTAGAATTTAATTATCAGAAATTTATTGAAACCTTGAGCACAGATTAAATAAATAAATAAGTAATCACATTTTACGACTCTTTTTTACATTCATAAATTTTTATGAGTTGATTTGTTTGTTGTTGAGTCGCTAAAAGGTATTTCGCATAAAAATTGCTCAAGGTGTTAAGCGCATAGATGCAATCAGATCTCTCAATCGATATGAGTGGGTTGACAAATACGTATAACTGTATGTATAACGTATGTATGTATGTATGTACATAAATATTTATGTATGCAAATCCGCACGAATGTGGAAAAGCAATAAAATTGCCATGGATTTGTGATTTGCTACTGCACTTTGCCACGGGCCTACCCTCACACACACACTTATACATACACACCTAGGTGTTGGCAATTGTCAACGAGAATGCGTACAACTTACATATGCATGTGCTTACGTATTATGTAATATATGTAAATAAAAGAGAAAAGTTCATATCACGTTTGGATCCATATAGTGTTTCATATACTGCTCGGATGGATTAAGAATGCGGAATACGAAGAAGAGAACAAAAGTTGCTTTCAAATCGTTATTATTTACTTATTTACATTTCAGCAATGAATAATTAAATTTTTTATTATTAATTGTTATTTAAATTCTCTCATATTTTAATTGTAATTGCTTTTGCAAGTAGCTTTTCTTATTTGTTTCTTTTTTTCGTACTTGTTTTACAAGAGAATATAACTTTCATTATTAAAAACACAGAAATTATTCAATATATGTATGTAGACATACTTCATAATATATTTGCATACATGATCATCATTTAGTCCAAAGAACATACCGAATTGATATACCTGTGCCGCGACTCACTAGTTACCAGACAAGCTGAAAAGTTCATAACGTGTCGCGAGAAAACCACTATCATTGACCCCATATCTTTTGCAGTAAGCCCTCCCTATACCCTATAGACTTGTATACACACGACACACAGCTCTCGAACAATTAGTCCGTGAGATATAGCATTTTGAGCGGTGTGTAAGTCTTGGTATTTAAAAAAAAACTGGGGGAGAAGGAATTTCGTGTATTAATGAAACAATATTTTTCGGTGGGAAAATGCTACTGATACCAAAAAGTGACTTTGCTAGTGTTATCTGGGAGCTGTGCTAGGCTAGTAACTATTCGTAAGTGGTTTGCTAAATTCTATGCAGGTCATATGAGCATCGAAGACGCTGAATCTCGTGTATGTCCAATTGTAAATGTTACGGACAAAATCGTCTAAATATCCCAAAAATTATCTTCAGTTTCCGTAGAATGAGTTTGATCGAAATATATGACAACACAAAGACATCAAAGGAGTGTGCTGGACATATCGTTCATTACAAGTTGAGTATGAGAAAGCTCTGTGCCATATGAGTGCCTTGGAAGCTCACAATCGATCGCATCACCTCGTCACAAATCAGTGGAAACGATGACAAAACTGCATCAATAGTCCTACGAATTGCGAACTGGATAGAATGCACGCTGAAAAGAAATTGCTGAGAACTAAAAGTCAAATCTTACTATAAAATGGTATCGAAAACTAGGAACATCGCTATAATCGATGTATCGTTCTCGATGACACGTTTGTTAAATAATGAAATCAAATATTGACAGAAATGTGATTTTCTTTCAAACGATACGAACTTTTCAACCATAGTTTAGTATTTTTAAAAATTATAAAGTCCAATAATTACCTAACCAATAACAACATAAAAAACAACCACTGGTACCACTTCAAAAATTTTAAAACTTCGAACTACTTCCCCGTTTGAAATCTCCATAACAGCACGTTCTGAAAATGTCCTCTTAGCACAGTTTTAAAATGTGTAAAATTGAACAGCAACAAAGCCTATTTCCTAAGGATAAGTCACGTATCAATTATATTCAAATATTCCCGAAAGGAATCCTTCCATCAAATCATGCGTGTGGTCTACTTAATTTCATCCATATTTGACGGATATCAGTCACCATATGAGATATCGTAAACAAATTCGGTGAGCGTTTTTCGTTTATTGTAATTTGGTATCAAGAAATGGGCAAAATAGGTCCACTTCTAATTTTCTGCTTTTTGATGATTTCTGTTTACCGCTTGAAGTCAATGTGAATATCACTTATATCGTCAGTGCTTTTAAACTAAGCAAATACATTTTTGTACACACCTCCATATTTTCCCCCTCCTTGTCATGGACTCTTTATATATATACATATTATTATATATATATATAAATCGTGATATAAAGAAACATATCACATATCTAAATTAAAGATATTCACCAGCCGACTTGAAGTAGAAGAAGCCAAAACTAACGTTATTACAGCCCACGTGCTCGTCTAAGTACCTAAATATCTTTTTGCATCGGTCTTAACTGACCTAACCTAAACTATATAAACGTAACTATATAGTTGCTCAACGTAACAGTAATTTTGAAAACATATCTATAGCAATATATCTTTTACATAAAGTTATTCTAATTATAGTAATTCACTAACAAGTAATGCTCATTATTTCCTCTTGAAGTTCCCAGCACGAGAGTGTGTCGGTTAAAATCCCGACCTACCTTTTTCATATTTCTGAATTATGCATATAATCTTAGTTAAAGCAACTCAATGTCAACTAGCATTTACTACATATACATTTACCTTTACGAAACAATTTCTATACTTTGGCAACAAGTAGCACAGAGTATAACAGTTTTGCTTACCTGACGATTGTTTATAATATCGAAAACAACTAGTATATGATAACTCAATAAACGAAAGATCCTAAAGAGAATACAAGAGGCTTACTAGTGAATCGGAGTCAAAAATTGAAGAATGGGCGTGATTGTTAAATTTTAAATGAAATTCTTTACCTCAGCAACTACTAAACCATTTTTAACTTCATTTTTAAATTCGGTATAAAACGTTTCCGTGACATCCTTACGTTACCATACAAATTGGCTAAATCGAACTACAATCGATCGCCTATCTATAATCAGATCCTTTCATTCTACAATAGCCAAATCAAGTATCAATGAAGGTTTCGGAATAAAACTTAGAACAATTTGTTGTTGTTGTTTCCACAGAAAAATTGTTGAAATTATACAATACCGTTTTTGCCCTCAGATACCGAATATAAGGTTTTCCGTATCTATATCTGACTTTATACCGAAAAAATTTGTCAAATATCGGGATATCGTGATGAAATGAAGTTGATGGCTTTTTCTTAATACTTAATATAATATTTTTCGAGCTTCCGATTGATTTATACCGCAAATATCAGTCAATATATAAGATACCTTAACAATTTTGAGTACAGCCTTCCCTAGCCCCAATATATTGGGTTGTTCGGAAAGTCATTTCGTTTTTTTGGGGGAACATGAAAGACAGTTTTCGTATAATGAATAAATATTTGTTATATATATTTATAATCATTCAATTTGTCCAGCTGATGACAATAGACTTCTGAATTAATCGTTGTATTGTCCGGCAAAAGCTCAAAAAAAACGATTCCTTTGACATCCCACCAAACGGAGAGCATCACCTTTTTTTGGTGAATGTTGGCTTTTGACACGCTTTGAGCCGGTTCATCTTTTCTGCTCCATGACCTCTTGCGTTTAACATTGTTGTATACAACCCATTTTTCGTCCCCAGTAATAATCCGCTTCAAAAATGGATCATTTTCTAGACGTTTGAGGAGCGAATCACACGCGTCAACACGACGACACAAATTTCGCTCGGTAAGGACATGGGGCACCCACACATCGAGCTTCGAGGTTAAGTCCATGCCTTTCAAATGGCCATAAACAGTTGAATTCGACAAATTTAACCTCTCACCGATCTCTCGTGTGGTGATTCGCCGATTTGCATCAACTAATGCCTTTATCGCATCTTTGTCAGCTTCGACCGGCCTTCCAGACCGTGGTGCATCTTCGACATCAAAATTGCCGGATCGAAATTTTGCAAACCAGTTCTGGCACTGGCGTACTGTTAACACGCCTTCTCCATACACATCCGTCAATTTTTTTCTCGCTTGGACAGCATTTTTACCTTTTCTGAAGTTAAAAAGTAAAATATGACGAAAATGCTGCTTATTGCTCTCCATATTTAAAAAGGCACCAACCAAAAACTACTGGGTAGAATTAATAGAACTTTTTCACACACAAGCCTTGCAATATCAGCTCTCATGACATATAATGGTTATGGGGCTTAAGTGTGAAGTTAGTTTCGAAAAAACGTAATTAAGTCCTCAGGCGGGAAAAAACGAAATGACTTTCCGAACAACCCAATAGTAATTTCCGCATCTTTGGTTGACTTTATATCGTATATAGCAATCAATATGTGTGTTATTCTATTAAAGAAAACATGTCTATTTCTGTTTTCTTGACCACAATGTGGTTTAGCTTCAAACATAAGTCGGTCCAAACCGTGGTCTAACCCCCATACATTTAATATAATAATTTCCGCATCTTTGGTTGACTTTATGCCTATTTCTGAGGAATTTGATTGAAACTAAGTGATCAAGTAATTTTAGAATAATGTGGCTTAGTGCTAAAAATTAATGTTTGTAATCGGTTGGGTGATTATTATGGATTCACAAAATCGGCTAATTGAGAAAAAAAATTATTGTTTAAGTAATTAAGTATTGTTTAAGTAATTAATTAAGTAATTAAAATTAATAAATTGTAATTAATTATGGTATTAAGTTTTGCTGATATATTAAAATATTTCCGCACCTTTAATTCTTACAATTTCCGAGAGTATATAATTTTGGCTGTACTAGAACTTAGCCCTTCCTTTCTCGTTGTAATTAAGTATTCTTTATTATGCAGTAACAAATTGAATTGTGACACAAAGTGAAAATGCAAATGTTACTTATACATATTTTATAATACATTTTAATTAATTAATTAATTATGTATTCAAGAAGGTGTCATTTGTTTTGCAATTGTTTGTCGTTTCCATGCACACTTGTTTAACATTCATTTAATATTTTTATGTTTATGCTTCTTTGTCTTGCAGTTAACGCCAACGGTAATAAAATCATCTCTGGACCATTTTTGCAACTCGACAAACCAGAAACAACACGTTTATTAATCACAAAGCATTACTCACATCATTATCTACAGTGCTATGCCAGCATCGAGAAGAACTACTACTATCTTAGCAGTGAGCAAATTATGAATGAATATTTACCTACAACTGAATCAAATATAAATATATATAAATATGATTCTGCTCTTTCCTCTCTCTACCTTCTCTTCGCATAGACGATACAAATTACTTTTACACCTGGTATCGCAATGATCAAATTGTGGAGGCCCACAGCGGACGGAACGAGTTCAAACTCTATCGTAACGGCACGTTACGACTACCGCCCACTGAGAGGGCCGCCGGCGCTTACCGCTGCAAAATCAATGTCAACACAACGGCCATACTTTCGGTGCTCATCACAGTGGAATATCCGGGTAAATAAGGAAAACTGTTACAACTGTATAACTGTATAACTGTGTAACAACGAACAATATTTGACTATTTTTATTTGCAGTACTCAAACGCGTAACGGTTTCCACGAACATAACCGCTGGCGTGGGTCAACCACTCGTACTCGACTGCCCGGTCGTAAGTGTGCCACCGGCAAATATTAGTTGGTTCTATGGAAAAGTATCGTTATCAAAGCAATTCAAAGACAACAGGCGAGTAGAAGAAAAAGCACAATAAATAAAAAATTCAAAAATAAAACAAATTAAACAAATTAAAATTACTAGCTCACATCTAGGGTCGCATCGGAAGTGGGAATATATAAATAAATTTTACTGATTGACACTTTTACGTCACATCTAGTAATTCTGCTTTTGTAATCACCCACCACTGTTGCCACTTGTCTGCAAATAACCTGAAATTTTATAGTTTCTAAAATAACTGGAAGTATTATTTGTGTGATTTTATTTGATTCCGCTTTATTATCCTTGGCAAATAAAAATAAAAGAACCAATATGAGATTGTAATATAATCCCGCCTTAGAGATATGCATTTTTTGAAAAAAGAAAAAGTTTTATCTAAATTATTAAGCTCCTCAATAACTTATTTAGAAATTTTAAATTGAAGCAAATTTGAAAATAAGAATAACTCGTATATAAATAAAAAATAAAAATTAAGTTTTTATGTAAACTGGCGACTACCTACTTAGCTAAAACAATTCTTTCTGCGAAGAGTTCCCGGGAGAAATTAAAAGAATTTATAAATAAGTATTTGCACATAAATTTTCAGGATTATTCTTAAAAATACTCCAACCCTAATCCAATTTCAATCTAAAAAAACCTTTGATTGTAGGTTTTCAAATACGAATTAATTTTTTAAATTTTCAAAACAGTTGACTATAATACTTAACCTAAAGTTTCATTTTCATATGGAGATACACCTATTCTATAATTTTTATTTAAATTACTATTTCAGATTTATTATTCAATTACGTTGGCAACGCCAATCTAACTTATGCTTAAACACCATCCTTTCAAAAACATTAATCCAACCTTTTTTAAAAAACCTGCCTGATTTCATTGCTGGGCTATATATCCATTGCACTGCTATTTCAATTAATGAGATGGCTCTCTTTGTGCGTTCGAGTGCGTCGCCTTAGTGATTTCCGCTTTGTAATTGCGTCAGTTTCAGATTTCATTTATTCATTACCTTTTATTTTTACACGCAAGAACATACGCACATATATATGTACATACTACATACAGATTCATACTTGAACAAGTGAATTTATGAAATAAAATAATTTCCTTTTGTAATTTTACAGGTATTTAATACTTGCCAATGGCACTCTAGTGTTACGGAAATTGACTTTGGACGCAGCAGGGCGTTACAAGTGAGTATTGATTCGAACTTATGTTAAATTCATTATATGAAATTCACGATTTTTTGCTAACAATATCGTAATGTAGATATATTTAAAAATGCTGTATATGAAATTATAATTATTATTTTGGAGAAAAGCAAATGAGACAAAATAATCGGTGGGTAAAGAAAATTATTTCAATGTCAAAATAATATAAATACACATTTATTTCTTTATCAATTGAAATGAATTTAAGAACAAAATATCACTTTAAAACATCAAAGGAAATGTTACCTATTCTGTAGTAGATTATTATAGAGCGTTTTTAGAGGTTTAGAAATCTTTTTTGGTGACCGAATTACAAGAAGTGAGTCTTTGATTTGACCACATAAACTTTGCTCATACCTAAATCATGTGATTTGAATCTGTTGAAGTTATTGATAACTGACATCTGAGTACTTGGACTGAAGGAACACTCAGGCTATATTAGTTAAAGGAGTACAAAAATGTACCGATATGATAGTCTTCGTAATAGGTAGTGTAGTTTGTAGTATATAATAGATAGTATGTTCAGAATTCTGTGTCAAATATTAAATGCCACAAAGTGATAATGCAAAAGCTATTATTCTTGGATGGTCTTTGTTAGAATTGTCAAGGTTTGGTGTAAATTTTTTTCATTGTGCCGTCATGTATATAGGAAAAAGCGTGTGGCGTCGCACTAGAATGCATGATCTTATTAGCTCAGTTATGTGAGATATTTAGCTATTTCGGAGAATTAAAGGAGGAGTGACTAAAGGAAGCGGAAGGAAAATGCAGCTAGTGTCATATGATCAAATAGAAGTTCACCGAATTTAATGCATATGTTTTGCACTTAGCCCTAAAACAAAAATGGCTTGATGAGTGTTATCCGGGACGTCCAAATGGGCCTTCAAACGGCACTGTTATGGACGAAAATGTCAAAAAATCCAAAAATTTATTTTGGACGACCGTAACTTGAGGTTGATCAAGTTAGCCAATATACTGAAGTTATTATTGTTAATGAACATTTGGCTATGAGAAAGCTCTGCGCAATGTGGGTGTGACGATAGCTCACAATCCACAGATTCGCCGTATCTCAAATCAATAAAAACGATTTCAAAATTGTATGAATTTGGGTTCGATTTTTTTCCGTATCCGCCATATTCAATGGATTGACCGCAAGCCACATTTCGTTGTTCTCAGACTTTAATAAAATGCACGCTGGAAGGAAATTGTAGCTAATAAGATCGCTTTTGAAGCAAAATATTTTGAAACAAAATATCGAAAAGTTAGACGAAAGCTATAATGTACGAATTGTTCTCAATGACAACTATGTTGAGTAATAAAATCGAAAAAAAACTTTAAAACAAAACGAATTTTCCAGCCTGTCTGTTATAAATATTTGCACATCTGCATTTCCCAGGGTGTCACAAAGAACACTCATGTGAACAAATATATTCTTACCCTTATAGAGCATGTTGTGAGTTTATAAAAAATTTAATAAATGTATGTAGGGGGCATTCCTAAATTATAATAACATTAAATTTGACTTGAAAAGTATGGTTAATTGCATAAGCTGCTCATAATTCAACCTGTTGTTATCGCATGATTATATATCATTATTTTGAACTTGTTTCGTTGTGCGTTACATTGTAGCGAGGCATCTGTTTAACTGCAACAATGTAGTTGTACTTTTTTGTTTTTGTAATGCAACAAGTATCAACACCTTTCATTAAACATCAAAATGAACATAAACAAACATGAGCAGCTGCTGTCGAGGCTTATTAAAATCTGCACAACTCCTTTTGCCTGATGTGGCTTTACGCTACTCTGGTCACTCTAATTGCCAATTGGGTAATGCGTTGGTGAAACAAAACAACAGAAGAACAAAACAACAAAACAAATGTTTCGCTAAGCGCCAAACGGTATTTGAGAAAACATGTTCTTATTAACACTTTTACTGATAATGTTGGTGGCTGTTGTTGCTGTTGTTGTTGTTACAGCTGCTGCCACAGCCGCTACTGACGTCACAGGTGCTCGCAAAAGGAGACGCTGCTGTCGCGCTGCAGAGACCCATTAAAAACACCAACAAGTGCGAACAAACAAAGGCGATACGATACGTTATGTTTTGTTATGTCTTCTGTGCTATGTGTCATGCAACTAATCTTACACACAAACTTGCTGGCAAGCTTATAAAAAATGCTAAAAATTACCTAAAACAATTAGGCACACAAACGTGATATAACAAACACTTGCATACATACAGACATACATACATATGGTATATATTTAGGTTATGTTATGTGGCATTAACACGCATAGAAGTAGCTAAGAAGAAAAAACAACAACAACAATACAAGCGAAATTTAAAAGCGTGTCGCATAGTAGACAGTAGCGAAATATTTACAAGCTGCAAATTTCGCACTCCAGCGATGAGCGTAATTGTCGCAATTAACATTCAACCACACATTAGCCGCCCGAGTGGCAGCTGCTGGCCGAAGAATTGAAAGCACAGCAGTCGTGAAAAATCAACTGCGTGTCATTGCCGGACTGCGAAGTTTGGTATGCAGAGGGCAAGCCTAGAGTGTGCTAGGGTGCTGTTTTTTCTGTAAGTTCCAACTATACGCTTTGTTGTTGTTGGGTACGGCATATAAGTATAGTAGCATAATTATGGCTTATAAGCTGTTATTGTAGCCACGGCTTTTTGGTTGGGGTGCCCAACGTCACTACTGTCACACAAGGAGGCGAAATAGCAAAGGGCTATTCACATATATGTTTATATACATATTTGTACCATGTAGGGAAAGTGGTCTATTGCCGAGTTCGGTTAAGTTAGACTTCATTGCTAATTCTCGAGGTGAGGAACCCACTTCGACGTCTAGAGAGAAGTCCTTTTGCGATTTAACGTAGAGAAGAATGACCTTGCGAATGGGCAAGTGCTAGCAGGTGTCCAGAGCTCGCCAAGCTTACATGAGACCAGCCATTCAGTAATAAATACTAGAAAATACCGGAGCTCTAATTTCTTCCATTCTGCTAATGGTGAGGCAGAATTGTTTTGCTTTGCAAGCTCGTTAGCTCTATGATTCCGATGCTGCCAGGTACTCATGTTAGCCTTAACATGAAGAGGCTAGTCATTCCTCTACTACACACGAACTTATAGACAGCAATCTCAAGATTAATATCGCCGCTCTGTTATCGAAATGGATGCTCATTTCTTTGAAGGAGGTTGCTCTTGTGGAGCAGTAGATCTACTGATACCAAAATGGTAGTCATGTCTGTTTAAAAAACGGATGAGCGGTGTTTCCTTTGATCAAAGTCCTTTGGTTAAAGTTTATAGGGAAGCTTGGAGTATGAGTATATTTTCGACAACTGGTACCGAACAAATTCTATACTAATTATATCATGTCTATTATATATATTTAAGTATATATGCGGTGTATAATACGAGCTATCTCTTTGTTTATAGTTCTGAACTAGTATGAAATATGTTTTTGCAAACTGGCTGGTGTAACATAATCTTTTTGTAGCAGTACTAATTTCAGTAATAAAACCTCTTCTTTGTAAGAATCTCTCTACTCGAACAATCGCAGAAGTGATGAAATAAAAAACCGCTTCTTCCATTCTTCTTTTTTAAATAACTGCTTCAGACCTTAGCTTTAGACCGTACAGGTTTAACCAGACTTTAGAACATACGTTATCTGCATTGATGTTTAAAATGCAGGTGAAGAGATTGTCTGAAACGGATTTGTTAAATAAGAGTTTTTACTATTTCTCAACTTTTGCTTTTCCTACAGGGTATTTGTTCATTCATAGTAATACTCATTCATGTATTACGTAATGGATGTGCTTACGTGCACGGACGTAGCATTATCTGTTCCGTTAATCATCATCACATATCCATTTTTTGGGCTGTCTCCTTGCATTAGGGACAATAAAATATAAATACATAATATAAATGTCAGTTATTACTGACATATAAGCCAAAAATCTACTTAATATGCGTAAGCTATGTTTCTACAAGGCACTGGTAGTCATTTGATTAATCAACACACAATTGTGTGTAGAAATATTACAGGAAATTGGTGGGAGAACTTAGAATAATATAATTATAAGGGAAGCTGTTCCGGTCTTATTTAAATCGGTTTTCCTTTTATTATTTGTTGGGACTATTTTCTTGAATACAATAGAAAACGTCTGTAAAATAAAATAATTTATTTTATTTTTTCGAACCTCTCGGGCGATATAACAATGATTTCTGCGCAAAGGTTTGCCTTTAGCTCATCAACGCTCTGAGGATTGCTGGCGTACAATTTGCCCTTCAGCCAACCACGTAAAAAGTAAACAGGCAGAGTGAAATCCGGAGATCTAGTTGGCTGGTCAATGTCACCTCATTTTGCATTAGACGTCCTGGGAATAGAAATCACCGCTTAAATTAATTAATTATTTCGACTTACGTCGAAAATTCAAAATGTTTTAATTTTTAGTTGAACTATATATATTTATGGTATATTATTGACTCAATTCATAAATGTTGATTTCTTTTTTTTTCGTATCTTTTAGATGCTTAGCACAAAATCAGTTTGCCTCCAAGACGCTGTTTAGGTGGGCCTTCAATGTTTTCGATGATCCCACACCTACGAGCCACAATGAGCTCTTACCCAGTTTGCAGAACTCGACACAGTATGTACCAACGGGTGACAACTGTCTGTTACGTTGTTATAATCAGATCGATGGACAGCCAATTGAGTGGTGGTATCGCAGCACCTTGAATAATGCGGCGCTAAAGATCAGTAATCACAGTAATGAATACGTTATAGAGAACGCAAGCCAGTCTAATCAAGGTTATTACAGCTGCGTTAGTGGGTGGAGCAATCAGGTAAAATACAAAACAAACCATTATTTATAAACTAAGATCATGTGATTTATGACTAAATATTTAGCACTTGCGTCCGAATTTAGGTTCTCGCTGCTTTAAGCTATTCTCTCTTATCAAAAAACTTGGATATAAAGCAACAGAAAATATGTCTAGGTTAAATCCATACAGGAGAGTATTCGAATATCTCTTTCCATTCCATCTCTATTTGTCTGGGTAGTTGTATTTGATTCATACCAGTAGTTTGTTCGATTCGTCACTCTCTAATTTCTGGCTGATAATTTTATTACACTCTCATTTAAATAAAGCTGTCTTAAGAAACCCCACAGTAACTTTTAAGTATTCGAACCAGAACAATTTTTTATTTACTCCTATAAATCAAGTATAACTTATAATTGGTTTAGATAGATGTTTCCACAGCTAATTCCACCATGACATACCGACAATGGATAAATTACAAACATAAACATAATCAAAGAAATTGACGTTCGGCTGTAATTTAAACTTAATGAATCTGACCGGAAATCCTCTGATTTATTTATTATTATTATATTCACACTACTTTCGGTTTTAGGATTCGGATTTGGATTTATTCTTCCCATAGCTTTTTGGCATTTTGAATTCAAATTACATCATTTGACTAGTCAGATGTGTTTTTACTGATGACTTTAGCATTTATTTTTAATTTTCGCCTCGGCGAACTGGTTCACTTTGGATTCCGACCCTCATACAGTCGAGAAAATTCTTACCAATGCTATTCTGTAAAACTTAAATCCACCGAAAGAGAGAGTGCAGTTCTTTCGAGGCCTCTTGTGATCTTAAAGGCAGATAGGGCTTCCTGATGGAGGAATATTAATTAATAGTATGTATTTTTAAGCTCTTCATCTAAATTCTTTCTTACTTTCTCTTACAGACTTTTCATGTGATCGTTACCTCACCGCCGGTGATCGTCGAACCACTCATCTCGTACGAGATACTGATAACCGCTTCGTTGCAATTTCGTTGCAACGCCACCGGTAATCCCCGACCGATAATAAGCTGGTATCATAATGGGGTTCCTCTCAAAAGTTCCTACACACGTTACATTGTTGGCAACGAACTGCATTTGCACTCCTTTGATCCGATTGAGGCCGGCATATATCAATGCTTTGCACGAAATATCGCCGGAGAGGTATATAGTGCTGGAGAGTTGCGTTTCCGCAACAAAGACGATGGCATGATACTGAAGAATCCTTTGCAGAATATACGCTGCTATGCGCTCAGCTTCAATACGATCAATGTGACTTTTGAGAGCAACTTTTTTGAGGTAAACTTTTAGTAATTATTTTCAGCTTTCTTTTGTATTAATATTAGCATAATCTATAATCTTTTGTACAGTCGCTCTTCATTGTGCACATTGTGCAGAATAATCCGCATCGTTGGATTTCCCCATTCGCCCCAATGAAACTGAATCATACCTCACATTTAGTAATTTCAAGCCACCTACCCGTTTACCGTCCATTTGAGCTGATTACGCGCGTACTAGTGCCGACTTCGGAAATACGCTTGGCCAATAAGACTCAACAACAGACAATACTCAGCTCATTAAGAAGCCCACCGGTAACATGCTGCACGCAAGGCTGTGAGTTTCTGGTCTATTGGGGGAATCATAGCAAACAAATTTTAACTAACTTATGACGTTCGTATTTCTATTTTTATTCCCTAAGCAGTACTCTTACACTTGGTGCACATGGGCAATGATACCTTTGTCACTTGGTCACAGCCTGAATTGAAGGGCAAGAAGTATTTTATACTCCAATTCTCCGGTAACCACACACAACCACATCCGCAGCAATTGCTTACTCAACGTCTACGTGGCACCGTGCAGCATGTGGACCTGACGCAGGAGGATGTCGCTCAGAAGCTCTGTGATATTGAGGCGCTTAATGAAGCACAGACACGTGCGGTTTTGAGGGGCGCTCAGGCAGGGTATGTTGACAACAACAGTCATGTCGAGATGGAGGAAGAAATTTTTAGTTTGGTAGTGTTCTCCAATGTAACGGGTGTTTTGTTGGAAAACTTTATTCGCATGAAATTACGTGTACTGATTATCACGCGTGAAAATGAACATCTAAAACAGGACTTTCGCTATGTGCAATGGAAGATGGTAAGTTCAATGAATATATTTGTGTTTCGAAAATTTTTTAACCATCTTATGGAATTGAAATATTTTGATACTGTGATTTTTCCAATAACTGAGTTAGAGTTTACTTATATAATATTTGAATGTTTACCCGAGCTTCTAACCTTATTTGGGATTCTATCCTCTTAACTTTATCCCATGAATGAAAAATTTCTCTCTCAATACATTATTAGGTAGTCATGAGAAGAATTTGAAATGAAAGTGAAAGTTTCCAACCTAAAACTAAAATGTGGACTCCGCTTGTTGGTGTCTTCTACTCACTTTAATTTCTTTATCCCTGAACTAATTTAATCACTAGGGGGGATTTCACTCGCCCCCTAAAGTGCCGACTGTGAGATTATGGTGGCGAATATTGAAATTTGTGATTTGTACTCAAAAGTAAATTTATACTTCTCCGATCTTTTTCGCTTCTTCACTGCAAGAAACTCAAGACACACCCCTACGTAATATACTGTCACATTCTTTATCAAATAAATTATGACTGATAACACGGTAAAAACTCGTTGAAACTTACACGATGCTCGCAAAATCTGCTTCTTGAAAGGGAAGTTAAAAAAACTGACTTCAAGCTGCCGCACACAAGTTACCATTGGGTAATTGTGTTCCCCAGTGAGTCCAAACTAACACCGTTCCTCAACTGGTTGGATTTGATAAAATGCCGAAACTTTCTCCAGCCCAGCTGCCCAATTTCTTTAAAATTGGAGCGTTGGGAGCCGTGGAAGATATTCGGTCTCAACCGGCTGAACGCTGGACATTTCCTATGGTTGCGCCAACATTTCAACATTCTGTACTCATGCTTTGCATTCTGCCGATTCCGCTTTACAAAATTTCTGAAGATAGGACCTCAGGGATAAGTGCTCTGATGACGACCGCTAAAATGTTGTTTATATAAATGTAAATATATAGATAGTGGATAGACCTCTTGGTCAATCCACAATTCGTTCTACCCGAAAATAATTTTGTGCTATGACCTGTGTTGGTCGTGTTAAGACCTGTGGTCAGTCTCAATCAAAATCTCAAGTTTGCTCGGTAAATAAAATTAACTGAAAAAACGCGTAATCTGCATACATCGAGTCGGTTGAAATTTCTCGAAGAAGTCGTAAGAATCTATGTTTCGTTTATTAAACAAAATATGAATATGAACATTGTGTAATTTCAAGAGACGAAAAGTTGAGAAGTAAGTGTATTTACAGCATATCAATAGTTGACGACATTGTTTTGTGTTCTTAATCAAAATTTCACAGATCGAGAACGATACCAACGAGCTCGCCAATACACCGTTTCGCCTCAGCATAGTGGAGTCGCGCATGCTTACCTTCCATTTTCACGAACATTTTAATGAATCGTGCGTACACGCATGCCACTGGCAGATACAGTTCCCCATTATACGCAAAGAGGAACCGAGATGTGACCAACTGCCGATAACCAATTCACAAGTGGTTATACGAGGTCTCAAGCCATCTGAGCGTTATCGCGTAAATTTCTTCAGCTGCAAAACACAAACATTCTATGGACAAGTGGATAGACAAACACTGCCCGATCGTAAGTTGTAAATGAATATACTTTGAGAGTAATATAACAAAATTTTTATTAACGCTCATAGCGCCGGGAACTATCAGTAATCAACGCGTGATACGGCACAATGGGTTAAAGTTGCTCTGGGATCCGCCTTTGCAGCCCAACGGCAAAATCCACCACTACAACATACTATGGACATTGGGTAATGTGACACACGAGGTCAACGTGTTGGACTGTACTGCATGTTTCTTTAAGGTGAGTAGGTGAATAGGCAAAGTTAATTAGGTGAATAAGCATAAACTGTTATTACGCATAGTTCCCGAATATCTCCGAGACGGCGAAAATCAATGTAACTGTACGTGTTGTTGGCGAAACCGGTGTGGGTGCACCGATTTTCATTGACCTGCGCAGCATAAGTCACCATTCGCTGGAAATTGAATGCCCTTCAAGCGAATCTGAGGTCTATAGTGGCATCATTATCGGTTCACTGCTTTCCGTGGTATGTGTAGTCGTCTTCGCCTTGCTTATCATATTTCAACGTAGACGCTATAAAGCGCGCACGCAAGGGCCCACACATCTAAGCTCGCCGTCGGAGATGAATTTTGGTAATCTGAATAATCCAAGTATACCCAGCGAAAGCGCTGGTGGCTTAAGTGGCAGCACTTTCCAACAGGACTGTCACGAAATGCAGACGTTAATACCGAAAAGTGGACGCTATGTCGACATACATGCCGCGAGACCAAAAGAATACCAAACCACACAACTACCCAATGGCAATGGTAACGGTAATGTCGTGCGACGTCAACTCACTGTCGAAGTGGAGCTGAATCCCAATGCCACACAGCACGATTTTGAGTTGGATGGGCGGGCGAACGTGTCGCAGTTGCCATTGTGCGGCTCAACGTCGGAGAAGGCACCACCGGATGGTGCGCATGCCTTTTTCATACCCTTCAAGCAGACGCCGCCCAATACTGTGGCAACGGCGCTGCCTAAACATAGTTCCTCAAGTAATTATGCCAATAATGGTGGTGACGGTGGCGCGGGAGATGCAAGCGGTTATGTCGTGCCACCAAATACGCTGCCACTCATGTCAACGCCACCAACAACGCTGGCGCTCGGCGTAGCCGGCCAGCAGCGCAGCGGCAGTTTTAGCAGTAGCAGTTGTGGGGGCAGTAGTGGTCCTAACGGTAGTCATAGCGGTAGTAATAGTAGTAAAAAACAGTTCCATGCAAATTACTCCAAACATTCCAAATCGAATGATGTGATCTGTCTGCTCGCCGACGAAGAAGTCGCGGCAACATTGACGCCAACCAGCGAAGCTGCCGTAGCATTGGCATTAACGAATGGTTTCAAGGCAGCAACAGCGGCTAGAACAGCAGCGAGTGCCGCAACGACAGCCGATGCGGCTAGAATAGCAACAACTAAGGCAGGCTGTGGCCAGGTGAGTGTTTATTTCATTTCCTTTAACGAAAATATTATATATGTAATTATATTCCATTATATTCCAGAAGCCAGCAACACTGACCACAACTATTGCTACCATGCATACACCTAACCAAAAAAGTACTTCTACAATTTTAGTTACTCCTGCCAATCAGCTGAAACGTGGCGCTTCGGTGAAGCTGAAGAAACCCGCTGCGGACAATAAGTTGCGCAACAATTCCATAGTTCCTGCCATTGGATCGATGCCTGCAACAGGCAAAGTCACTGCTACGGCCGCGTCAGCGAATCCATGGTCCACTACAGCGCCGAAGTTTACCGCGGCCGCAACATCAGCGTCTACGTCGGCGTCGAGCAGTAATAGCAACGCCTTTAGTGTGGCGTTCAGTGGTGCGCATCGTCGCCTTAACGTGGACCCGAATGGTTGAGCGCATGCGCTAAGTATATGCATATACACAACTACAAAAACTAAGAAAATTCAAGTTTCGCGTAAGTAAAATAGTGAGTAAATTCAGGGAGGCAAAAATCGTGGAAAACGAAACACATTCAGGATAAAAATAGTGATTAGGCGTCTAACTGTTGACGCCGCCGAAAATGTAGGCGCGCACGCGTGCACTTTAAAACTACAAAAGCAGTAAACAGAAACATTCCAAAACCTATAGATTTATATACACAAACATACATATACAAATATTAAAAAAACAAAAACTAGCAATAGATTTAGCAATGGATATCCTGTTCCCAATCCCAAAAAAAAAACGTTGAAAACATCGCATATTTTATAAATGTGCGAAAATGGCTATTCTAGTTGCTGCAAAGCGTTTAGCGGCTGATGATACATACTACAATACGTATATACATACATACATACATACATGCAAAAATGCATTTTGCGAATATTTACGAAGAGAATGCATATAAAAGAATCGTATTTATGCCGTTTATA
Organism: Bactrocera minax; assembly: GCA_021498325.1. Lineage (NCBI taxonomy): Eukaryota > Metazoa > Arthropoda > Insecta > Diptera > Tephritidae > Bactrocera > Bactrocera minax. The sequence goes on along the minus strand of JAKEEE010000043.1, from coordinate 1,328,031 downwards.
GTTACAGTTACAACACATCTATACACAATAACAAACCTACACACAGACCTAAGTAAGGAAGTAAAGAAGTAAAGAAGGGCAAACTTTATTTATATATACACAATAACAAGTTATATGCAAACATACGAAACTATAAGCTAGAATTGCATGTCCTGAAGAACAAATTGAACTCTGTGAGAAAACGTATGAAGCTACACATTGCTGTGGGAGAAAATCATGCTAGAATTTAATTTGTGTTTAATTGCGTCGGAGCGTGAATTCCATTATTTTGCTTCATAGTGTTTCAGTTTGTTTGCTTTTAAAATCAACTGAGGCTAGAATTAGTATAGTTTTTGTTCAACAAAGTATATTTATTTAATTTTTATTCATTTTAACTTTATACAGTGTGTAAGTTGATTATTTAGTTATAGAGCTTTTAAAGATCGATAAAGTGAAGATTGGAAAGTGTGAGAAATATTACGATGCAGGAGGATTTATTCCTTTATCGTTATACATTTATTTTGCCGCCCGTTTTGTTATTTTGTTTCAAATAAGGGAGGTACCACGAATTCCTTGCAAAATCACTAAGGTCCTTATATAAATTCGTTCGTTTAGTAACACTGTAGAAAATTGGGTCGAATCGTTACACGATGTTCAGCAACAAATATGCGGCAGCTCTCAGCCTCTCATGTGACCAGCTTATTGATGGAGAAGTTTCAGCCTCTAGCTCGCTAAGCAACTTTTAGAACTGCTCTTTGCAAGCTTGAAGCACCTTGGATTTGTGATGAGCTCATACATAGTGATTTATTTCACTTCAACGAGAGCAAATCTCAGTTTATTCAAGATACGTCTTTAGAGTTTTTTTCTTTCCCTTTTAAGTACTTGTTCCCATGCTGAATTTTTTTCAATGCTAGCAGAGCTAAAATCTTACTAAATTCCATCTGCAAATGCTATTTTACTTAAATCATAATAATAAATTCCAGTCAAATACACATTAATTTATAGTTTTAAAAGCTTTTGTCTATTCGATATCTTTCTTTTACCTTTTCTTTTATCAGCTGTATATGAAAAATCAGTCAGAGCAAAAAAGCTTACTGACTATCTTCAGCACCCAACTTCACTGTAATATTTTATTTTAATTTGCAGCAGTTTTGCATTGTAAAGGAGTAAACATTGAGGGTTTCGACAGTTTTCGTACCTATAAATGTTAAAAGACTTCACTTATTAGCTCAGTAATTTATCAGCAATCAGGCATGTGTGAGAGCTGCATGTGTGCACATCTTAAGAGATATGCTATTACCAGCCAAGAAGCAATTTAAATTAATTTTCTTTAAATGGCAGTTTATTTGCGAGGGTTATTAACAGTAATATTAACTGAATAAATATTTTTTCAATTAGCTCTTACCTACCTTGCACATGGGTATATACTTTTTCTATTCTACTATGTAGTATTTTAATGATTTTTTATATATTTTTTTGGTTTTTTTTTATATACATACGTCTTTACTATTTTTTAATGCTGTTTATTCTGCCAAAATCTACAGATACCGCAGCGAACACATATTCATCCATAGAGGAAGGCTACACTTACATAAGTACACTCTGAACCAAAAAACAATAACGGAATAGTTTCAGAATATTTTAATAGCAAGGTTTACATCAGCACAGAATTATTTACAGTTATAATATAACATTTATACCAGAACCGTAGGAGATCCTCCTCAGCATAAGTTCAGATAATTAAGCCATGAGCCTTCAAACCAACATTATAAAATAAGTACAGCATTTCGACTTCACTTTCCATAGAAATTTAATGTATTTACTTCACCGTTTTGGAATCGATTACATCAAAAATTTATCTAAACTATCTTTAACTGCTTAAATCATACTGAAAAGCCAAAAACTTACATTAACAGAGCATTATTTTGGTACAATAAAAGCGATTCCGTAAAATTTTTAGAAACTGTTCACTTGCCGTTAATGTGAAATAATGTCAGTAAGTAAGTAACTTAACCCCAATTTTGGCTACGAATTTTTTCAAACTAGACTCTTTAACACTATTTGAAATACAAAATAACTTTTAATTATTTCAAATTTCTTATATTGCGAAGACATTCGTGATAGTCTGTCTTGGTTTAGAATGTATAAAGGAATTTAAAAAAGAATTTAAAGAAGTAATTATATTGCTTATTCAGCTTTTTTGACACACTTTCTGATTGTACAAAAGAGCAACAAATATTCTTAGGCGATGTGCATAATATGCGCTAAAAAAAGATGTGGATTCATAGAAGATCATTCATCTCTATTTTATTTTTATTTTATTGTTTATTGTTTTTTTTTCACTCTCGCGAAATTACACATGACAGTTCATTTATATGCTCTCACTTTTCCGCTTTGCATTTCACTATGCGCTCAGCCTTATGGCTATATTATGCACCGATAAACATGTCATTAAAGATCAAATAAATTGCTAAACTAAAAACAACCTGTACCAACCTGTGCTGTACAAGATGACATAATCGAGAAAATTGCAAATTAGAAATACCAAATTTACGAGAAACATGGAAATTAGAAAGAAACATATATTATATAATGTCTTTTACGTATGAGGGCTAGAAAACGGCGATAATATGTAGAAAAGTATTTATTTAATATGATGGCGTTTGTCAATAATATATAAAATAATAGAAGACAAACACACACACATTTATAAACATAAATATACATATATAAATGATTTTATTACATTACATACATATATTCATACATATGTAATTGAATATGTATGAAGGCATGTAACCACTAACAGTTCCACCCAGTAATTCATAAAAAACGTTCATGTAAACAAAAGTGCAATAACCCAAAAGTAAATTAATAAAACATACATACATACATAAATAATTTGAAAGTAAAAACATAGCTACACAATCTTAGCATTTCGATTTCATATTTTCAAATAAGTGTTACTTTTAAAGTGCGCTTAAAAAAGTACTTGCATGCGATTAAATTGTCTCAATGAAAAATTAATACTGAAAGCATAAGAAAATCGATATGTATGTACATATGTATATCAGTATGGAATAAGATTTCCCATCAAAATATAGGTGATTTTAAAGATACTAAAGGTTCAAGTAAGAATAATCTTACATCTGGTGTCTAAGGTCAATCATTCCTACCTTCGTAACAATTCAATTCACAATACTGATATTATTTCGCATGATCTCAGTATTTTCTTATTTGAAATCCAGTATTCAGAAATTGGCTCTTGGAAACGTTTTATTGTGGCCTTCCTGTTATTCCCATTAATGAATGTCCACAAAAATTCTCATTAATTTTATAGAATAGACTTGAAACCATGTGGCATCTGAACTTAAATTATTCAAAAATGACACCAGAATGAACCGGAAACACCAGAAATATCTCCAATCTTATTCTGTAAAAGTCGCATGAGAATATGTATATGAAGTAAGTGGTACTATAGGCTTCCCATTTGACGATAGATAATGCCAAGCAGCAACAACAAAGTTTTATCGAAACGATATTATATCAGGTTATACCGTTCCCACGGCAGTCAAGTCTAAGTAAACGGAACGGGCACGGAATAATATCCGACGAGTGGCCTTCATTTAAACAAAATTCCCTAAAACTATTTGTAGAATATTTTACGCCAATACAACAACAATAAAAACAACAAGTTAACATATTTTCGATGATCGACTTGTTGCAGTAATGTGTTCCAAATTTGGCCAGAGGAAATCTGTATTCGTCAAACTCGTAATGGTGAGAGATTTTTGAGGTATAGACAAATGATAGATGGCCCATACGTGAATATTATTACAACCATTTTGCACGTATTCATATAAAAAAAACTTTGTTTATTTTATAGCACCACGAACATATCGATTTTCATGCACTCGATAATTTAGAAAAGAATTTTCTCGCATGGTTTTTCAGTCAACGCAGTAATAATGAAAACAAGCAAAACATAAATAAATTACACTGCAGGGGAGCCAAAGAAGCAAATAAAAACAAAGAAATGAAACAACAACAAAATAGTTACTCTCCAAGAAATAATATAGAAACCAATCACTTGTGTTCATTTACATAATTTCATATAAAAATTGTTGTGTTTTATATTTATTTTTCCACTTTACATACATACATACAATTAATTTTATACATATACAAAAGCAAATAAAACAATAGAGTTACAGGTAATAAAATCTTATTTATATAATTATAAACAGTGAAACATAAAGAATCATTTAATAGTGAATAAATGATATACTAATTTGTAAACAAACATTTTTCAAAATAATTACACACACACACACATATGCATATATAAATGTTTATGAGTACATGTGCATCTATGCTGGCATTGTATTTGATTAAAGCAAGATGTTTAAAAGAATAGAAACACCATAATGAATACAATATACAAATCGTTAGCATTCTTCAAAAAAATAAAGTTAATGCAGACATTTAAGTATAGAAAAACAAAAAAAAAAGCATTTTTATGAAAACTTGAAAAACAAAGTCCAGACTGCGCAAAAACGGCTAATAGCAACTTTCGACTATTCCAAAAACGTACTTGAGATTCCTAAACCAACTACATACACACATAAAAACTGTACATATGTACACAGATATATACACATGTATCTATGTGTAAGAATTTTAAAGCAAAACATACATAACAGCAATACATAATAGCATAAAAGCAAGCCATACACAAATAATTTTAGCAGCAAAAAGTAAATGGAGTGCAGTGTTGCCACAGTTACAGAAAATATTTGATACCAAAAGCATATTTATATACATACATACAGCAATCTAAGATTACTACAAATAAATGAAAAATATATTGAAACGAAATGCAGCTAAAAACACACGCTCTTACACATAATAAGAGCTAAAAATGTATGGTAATGTAAAAATTTTGTTTACATTTATTTATTGAAAATAAATAATAGAAATAAGAGAAAAAATAAAAACAAAACTAAATTACAAGAAAAAAAAAAAACATTGCAACGGCGAAAACATTAGAGGGGAAACAATATTTGTTAGCGCCGTGCAAGTGGATGTGATAAGTGTTTAAATTTAAAGCAGTTTTTCGAGTAGGTTAAGAGAATTATGAAAAAAATATGCAAAAGCTATATAAATGCATTTAAAAATATATTAAGAAATTGAGGAAAATTAAAATACTTGAGTTTTGCGGAAATTCCGCAATTTCCTTAGGCAAACTTCAACCATAAATAATATTATATGTATTATTTTTGGGTTCAATGGCGATTGATTTGGGTAAAGACATCCAGCGTACAAGCAACATACCCCTGCAGGCAAATGCACTATTTTAAAACTTATTATATAATGTCAAGTGCGTTAAGTATAATTTAGTGTTTTTTTTTTTTCAATCTCCTTTTCATATAAGTAACTGACGAAATAGATAATGCATGGTTCCAGAGCTGTCAAACTTCTCCGATAGCTGCTTACGAATACGAGTAGAAATACGCCAGCCGAAAACTATATAAAGTCCTATCCTATCCTATCCTAAAGCGAGAGACAAAAGAAAATACACCAAAATAAACGAAATGCTTTGAAAACAACAATAAAATGCAAATTTTCGGGTTCAGAGATGTATTTTAAAATACTAGAGATTTGAAACAAAGCATCGTAATGCTAATAAAATAAAATAATAATAATAACATCATCATTATGGATGCGTTCTTGAACAATAGTAGGCATATATCTAGGAACTTCGTGATATTTTTCAAATTAAAAATATAATTTTAAATTTCACTCAACCCAACATTTTAATTTATTTAACTCTTTACCAAAGAATCATCGGACTCGTTTTTTGTCCGAAATAAACACGCAATATCTACGTCTTGAAATATAAAATATAACCAGTGTTTTTGAGTATCTTCGGGAAAAATTTGTTCTCTAATCCTGACACTTGGTCAGGATTACATGACACGACAAGTTTACTCCATAAACTACCTAAAATAAGGCTTGTTATTATTGTAATTATTATTCCTTGCAAACGTAAGGCGAAGCTGTATTACTGGAATCACAACCTGCCCGTCATTACACACTCTTAATGGTTGCTTCAATTTTCAGGTTTCCATAAAACTCTTTAGAAAGGCTTTGCAAATTGGTTCTGTAGTTTCGGTCGCTGTGGAACGTATATAACATTGATTATAAAAAAATTCATATATACAGTGGTTTTGTATGTATGCTTTTGAGCGCTTAACCCTTTTGTTGTTTTCTTTTTTTTTAACTAAAAAGTGAAATTTGTGCTAAGTAAATTTCAGAATTTCTCGCCTGGTTTCATATAATAATACTTAAATAATTTGAATCTAAATTTTTTTCAACTGTTCAGCAACGAGAACGGCGGAAAAATTACAGGTTTTCGCTTGGAAATTTATTTTGTATAAGTCTTAAAAAGTTGATAAGTCAAATATTTAGTTCCGACTTGTTCCGTTATATTCTGGCAACTAACTAAACTTTTGTATAAAAAAGTAAAACATTTTTTTTTAATGTTGTATGCATTTTAAAAATACAAAAAACGAATTTCTCTCGGAAACTAAACTATATATTACGACACCAGTAACTTAAGGCGCTAAATATAAAAAGAAGTGTATTTATTTGAAGATTTGTTAATTGTATGCAAACTTGTTCGAGCGATTTTCCTTGTGAAGTTCCATTATGTTTCGCTTTTTTTTTATTATTATTAATATTATTTAATTGTTCGCTTTTTGTACATAATTGTGAGAGTAAATAATTATTAATTATGTATTGTAATAATATATAGTATATTTAACGTTATGATAAGAAAACATTTTTTATACTGGTATGTCAACAAATTGAGATAAAATAGAAAAGCAAAAACACAAACATAAAAATACGTGTGTATGTAGTTGATAAGCTTGTGTTGAATACAAAACCAATGTGAAAGTGTAAACAATGTATTTGTGTATAAAACATACAAGAGAATAGATAACGGTTGCGTAACTATTTTTCTTAAACACTCGGACAAATAATATGATTGGAGTACGAGGTATTATATATGGGAAGCAACTAAATATTGTTCAAAAGAGAAGTGTACGAAAAAATGGCTAAATTGAAAATACAGATATAATTTATTTGAAACAAATAACGGTTTGTTTTAATGAGACTTATATTTTGAGGTAATCAAAAGAGTATTGAGAAATTTATTGAGTTTAAAGGTTTGAAATGATTCGTATATAAAACTAACGCCCTCTCAACATCAGCTAGTTCGTGGCTAACGTACTGCTACAGTGTTGGGTTGAACCTCGCTGGAAATCTACCAATTTAGAAATAGCTTAATTCAACCTCGACGCTCGTCATCATTGACTATTATTAGCTAAATTGTAGTAATATGTTAAGCTTGCCAATGTTGTGATGTCACTACAGACACCTCAGCTCCCGTTCTCCAATACTGAGTTCATATCACTTTTCTTCCTGAGAATCGAAGCAGCAGAAAACTTATGAAAGTAAAAATTTAAAAGGAAGGTCTTAAGTCAAAATTGAACCTCTGGGAACTTAACTTTTATCGTGATTTAAACCAGTGGTGACAACGGTTTCTTTCCATTCACTCCTCTCGATACCAATGTCGATAACGAAAAGAACAACAACTTAAACTTAGTCTATGAAAGAGACCAGAAAGTTTGAAAAAATTACGATTTATTTCTGAACATAGTCTCTTTTAAGGTCAATGCACTTAATTCATCTATGCTCCCCTTTCTTACTACCTCTCGAAACTAAGTTTTCTGGAGGTCCTCCTCTTTTTCAAATTTCTGTCCGGCGAGTGATTTTTTCGGGTATGGAAACAGAACAGTCGAAGCCGAATTTGGAAAATACAGTCGATAGCACATCAGTTCGTAGCCTAATTCGACTAATTTTGCCATAGCAACATTGTAAGTGTCCATTGTGTAGTGGTTTTTTTCGCCACATGTGGCCATTCTTCTACAATCTAGAGTCGAATCGGTCCAATAATTCGGCATAGCATAGCCCTTTGACCGTTTTGCACAGAAAAAAGTTGAAATCACCTTTCCAGCATATAGGACAATCTCCGCCTTCTTCGGACCAGTGGATCCTAGTACCATAGCTGGTCACAAAACGACGTCACAACGACGACAACGTCAAATGGTCTCACGGCTGTACTTGTTGTCCGGAGTGAGCAAACGCAGCACCCATAGCGCCGACAGCTTTCTCATGCCCAATATTTCATACAAGATATGATCCCAACAGTCTTTTGTGATGCTTACAGCCTCAGCGATCTCGCGCATCTTCAATCAGTGATCAATTTATTCTACGCGGTAGCTTGTTTCGAAGCACCTGGACGTTGCTTATCAAAAACTAACGTGCGATCGCCTTGAAACTCGTTAAACCAATTTTCGACAGTTGCCATCGCTCAACCGTTATGCCTCATTGATTTCACTGCGCTATTTACTTTCCAAAAGACGGAATCGAATCATCGACCGATATTGCTCTTTTGCATTATTCTAAAATCCGGTCAAAACAAAAATACGAGCCTGATTGAGCTGAAATTTTGACAGCAATCGTCTATAAGATTGCACTAAGCAATTGTATGTTTCTCTTGCAATAGTGGCGTCATCGGTCAGTGATTCGTGAACAGTATTTAACGGACCGCCCTCATATCGGACCGTACACATTTATCCGTCGTGCTTTTCTAGAAAAACTCAAAAGTGTTATAAAAACACAAATTGGAGGCAAACTATAATGGAAATTTTTTATATTTATTTTGAATTTTATAAAAATTTAAACTAATGGTTGTAGTAAAATAAATTATTTATTAAATATAAGATTTTATAAAACGCATGTACAATTATATTAGCGTTACTAAAGAATTAGTGGCAAAGTACATTAAATATTTTTTACATTATTGACGGTAATAAATTTAAAAATTTTAAAAGAGAATATATTTACATTCAGATGTATATATATATATACGTATTCGTATATATAATGAATATATACAACGCAATGTATGTAAAATTGTGTATGAGGGAAAGAATATTTACAGTATGTACTTAACTAAATTGCTTAGATACATATAATATAGATTTTCTTTTTACATGCACAATACCTGCAGAAAATATCATTCCTATCTATGTATATAATTCTATGCTACGATTTTCTTTGATAAAAATCACATCTTATTGAGCTGATCACAAAATCTAATCACTATATAGCGGTTCTTATCCCTGATGGCCACGCTTTTTCATAAAAACTCATTAAGCCAAAGCTAAAAAATTTATTGCACATGCTAATGTACATTATTACGTATGTATATATGTATGCACTATATAAGTATTTGACTTATTTACCGAAGTTATATTTATTATACATAGTATTTTACATAACAAAAATTAAGGTTTTATAAAAATATAATTATAAAAAAATTTGTAATAAACGCAAATACCTATATTTTTGTGTATTAAATATATATTTATATATTTATAAATCTATAGATAAATAATGACAATCATTGAGCGGCAAAAGATGATAATATCCGTTTAACAGCTAACGGTAAGTTAATGTGCTTTGTGTAAATACCCTCGTACATATGTATGTGTGTGTGTTTACTTGAATATAAGCTCTCAAATATAATTTACATATTATAATATTTATTATAATCTTCGCTTTTACAGTTATGGATTGTTTATATTTTTCCTTTTATAGTAAAATGTGTATTAACTTTCACAATTTTTAAGCATTATCCACACTATTATACTTTAAAACAATAAGGTACTAACAGTTTCTATTTAGTTACTCAGTTACTAATTCTAAATTTTCTCTCGATTTTAATATACTTTCTTTATCATTTTAACCAATTCTTTGTATAGAATGCAGTCTCTGCTGCGCGGCTTGCAAATCTCGCGATGATCCAAACGTATGCCGCATACATCACCAAATCCGGGGTCTGTAAAAGAGGTAAGACGGTAATACTACTGTAATACTGTAATACTTTTTTTATTATTTTTTTAGTATTTTGTTGTTGTAATGGTTGGTTAGGCCTTGATAACATCCAGAGTTTTAGGTGATGGTTTGAAGAAAGGGACACAGGTTAGAAACGAAACCGTTTGAGGCGTCATGAAAAAGGCGGTTGGTGGACTCTTCCAATGAGTCAAATATCTTCTTCATAGCCAATGCCTTCGTATATATAATACAATGGAATACCACCTTGGCTCAAACAGAAAGGATTCTGTGCTGCCGATATTTCAATATTTAAGACTGCTGCGGTTCTAGTAAATTTGTTATCTAAGTTTCACCCCTCCGGTTCCTTCCGATCTTTTTGGTGCTGTTATGTTGATTTCGGACCTACGAGGATGTAGTCGGTATTTTTTATGGCCTCCAATACTTTTTGGGCTGTGCTCTTTTATCGTTATATTATCTAATGACTGATAATTCGACTGCCTATTTCTCAAACATTTCAGGGCCTTCGCCTTCAATCCCAGTGACAGTGAAGAGAACAGAACTACGTGAAATAATCTTGATAAATCGATTACTATCAGAACAGTTCCCACATAGAGCGTACCCTTGGTTTTAGTAGCTAAATAATTGTTCTGATTTTCTACTATTCGCGACGATGGAGAGATATGTACTCTCACTGAGCCTAAATATGTTGACTCCATCATGAACAGTAGATTTAAAGGACTTCTAGCCTACAGATGACAGCTTAAAACCCTCCTGAGATCAATTGAGGAACAGCTGGAGAAACCGAAATCATTGGCTAAAACAACTCACATAGTCCTTTAAATTTTACGAATCATATTCACTGAGCAAGATTTCTCATTTGGAAAAAAATTTTCAATACCAAAAGAAAGCTTGCAAACCCCTTCTTATTTGATATCGTATGGTGGTTTATTAATTTTCGAAAGGGATAATTGAAGACTATCTTGTTTTTATTCTACATTAGTTCATAAATATTCTCGAGCTTTGCTTTCATTTAAATTTTCCTTTCAAAATATTTTTAACCCACCTGCTGAATCCACTCCGACAATACGCAGATAAAGCACCGACATCAGTGTCAACGCCGTCTCCACAAAGCTGAATACCTCAATTTTAATGTGGCCCAAATGGTAGAGGCCTGCAAAGCGTCGATGCAGATCCAGTAAATATTTATTATCTGTAAAGATATACAAGAGATGATGATTCACATTTTCGCACCTACATTTTAAACTCACTCTTCTCAATGTCTAGCATTTCGACAGACCGCGCCAGCAGCGGCGCTTTAATACAAGCCAAATGTGAGCCACGATGCGGTACCGAATAAAAGAATACGCCGCGCGAAGAGCGCCAGAGCGGCGCCACTGCAGGACGACCACTTTCCCAAGCATCAACTATGATTTGCTTGATGAACAGACCACCTTTGGAATGACCTACCCACACAATCGGTTGACCACAACCGATACGATGTTTTATCAACAACTCGGTCATTTCGCGGGCACGCTCGATGAGATTCGAACGTGGTTCCTTTTTTTTCCATAACGGACGCCATAAATATTGATCAGTAGTATAGTTGACGGCAATAACGCGTACACCGGGGCAATCCAATGGCAGCCAATCACCGGGCCAACATTTTGAATAATTTGGATCATTAGCCGAAGGTTTGGCCTTACCTTTCGGTTTGTTGCTATCGCTGGCAAGTCGGGTATGACTTATGTGAGGCTCACCGGCGCCATCATCTGCGGAGTTATCATGCATCTTATCGAATTCACCGTGCAGCAATCGACCGTTGTCGTTTAGACGCAGCCGGAATGTGGGAAAACTGTACTCGATGCCATCACAGTTTTGTATCTCTTGCGGTGCGCCACAAACATATGAGACACTGAAAAAAAAATATGATTTTTATAAACAAATTTAAGAACATAGCCTATAGCCATAGCCTACCCATCTTTCAGTTCATGTTCTGTCGCATCGAAAAAACCATCGTCCAAATCGTGCATTTCATCAAATTCCATTGTTTCTAGGGTGGGGCGCTGACTCGGGTCGCTTTGCGCAAAACGCGCGCGTTTTTGTTTATGTGGTGGATGTAGTAAGGCAGTGCGCGAGTGCTTTGGCCGCTTCGGTGGCCTCACAGGTAGCTTTGGCGGTCGCTCGAAGTGCTCAGGTTGGCGCTCGTTCTCCCAAAGCCCCTGTTTCCATGTGTTCACAAGTGAACCATGCAGCCCATGTATGAAGACAATGTCGGCCTGTATAGGCTGACCAGGTGGCGGCTCCGCCAATATTTTTATTGTGCAACATTTTAGCGCTGGTGTGTGTGGCATAGCGGTTTTTTGCTTGCCGGTCGAAAAATTTGCGATGACTATGGAAGGTTCACGCAAAAAGGGGGAGAATACAGGCATAGTCGGTATGTCGGCTGTTGTTGGAGTCGGTGGTGGTGCGGCCGTTGGAAAACATGGAGTAATATCAAGGGAAGGCATATCGGGAAGACTTTCGATACCATCGCGCGCTTGTCGTATTTTTAGAAGCTTCAAAATTGGTTCTATGCGCTGTGAAACTGCAGTTAGAACGAAAGATAAATTTTTGATATATTCGAAAGCAATACGGGCACATATTAAGATACTACAAAGTATGGAATAAATAATATTACAAAGTAAAATGTTTAAAAAGCGACAATTATTAAATAATGAGTAAACCATTCCAAAAATAAATAATGACCAAAAAAAAAAACATGAGGATCAATGTTGCCGTGTTCGATTCGTCATTTTTCTTCTCGCTATGCGTTAACTCAGTTCTCTTGTAAAAAAATTACTGAGCTGAAGTTTATCTCTTGTAGATTATGCGGACACCTATGGAAGGTGGTACTTATAGGGAAATTTTTGACAAGTTGTAATATAGTAATTGTCTCTAATGTCAAATATCTGTCAAAAATTTAATACAAAAATTATTATTATACAAAAAGTATTTATCTATTGACCTTAATAACGTAAGACTTAAATCAAGATATAATTTCCAGTAGAAGACGCAAGACATGGATGCTGTACAAAAGCAGGGCTTAATAAAATGTTATCTCTTCAACAAATGCTACCAACCTGTTTGATTGACTAGTTTGTTCGAAACGAAAACAGCTTATATTAGAATCGGGTATGCAAGAAAATTATGTAATACGAACTATAATTAATATATGCAACTCAGTTGCCAGAGAACTACGAAAGAGTATTTTATGAAAATGAGAGATTATTTATCGGGTAAATTCGTAGAACTTTTATAGAAAACAGATCAACTAATAATCAGTCAAGAAGGTATATTTATGTAGTTAATCAAGGCATCTTATGTTAATTAAAAGGTATTAGGTGAAGTAGAGTCTCTCAGATTCGAATATTTAAGATAGATCGAAGAATAACTCGAATTCATAAACATGACTTATGTTTTCCAATTCGAAACGAATTTTTAATCAGTTAAATTGATTTGGCCTATCTTGACCACTGTAACTAATGTTGTTTATATAAAAAGAAAGGCTCAATATTCCTACGTTTACCTATAACTTGAATAAAAAACAAAAGCAATGGAGTCTTATTTTCTTTTAACGGCACTAGAGAAAAATCATTGAAAACAATTGCAACCGAAAGGCAAAAAAACATACCAGAAAAAAATCTCAAATCCAGATTGAATGGATCAAATGTCTAATGTGTGAATAACAGGCAATATAAAAACCTAACCTGTAAATGCCTCGTAATTGAATTAGATCCTTCCTGCTATTTTTCCACGCCAAAATGTAGGCAACATTTATTTCAATATTCTACACTAAACTAGTGAGAGATATTTTACATTATATCTACTAAGATGAAAGAAAACACGCACTCCATGGCAAAAATACTGGAGAAAATTAAAATTAATAATGAAATAAATCAAGGGATTTTGATTTTCGGCATGACGATGTTTATGTATTACCTACCATCTGCATTATTTTGAAAAAATGCCTTTATATAGGACAATGGACGCTGATAATAGTAACTCCTAATTTCTAATATTATTGAAATAATTTACTTTAATCACATATCTAGCAAAAACTAGTGTGGTCTGAATCGATTCATGAATTAATGCCTATATCTCGTAGACCACTTACAATTTTTTAGGATTCGAGTGGATTTAGAGTAGGTAAAGGTAGTAGTATAATCTGCAATCCAATTAAGTAAAGTTCATCAAATAAACATAAATTACATTATTTGATTAAAAAGTAATTACAACTACATAAAATTAATCATATTTATTGCATAATGTTACGTATACGCACCATGCACCGACGACAAATTCAGCGATATGGAATTGGCAGCGAATGCCATTAGATTGGTGAGCACCTGTCGGCTGGAAGTAATTGATTTTAGTACACGTTGAAACCGCACATCGCGTATACCCTTGAAGCTGCGCATTACGCTATTGGCAAGTGGCAACATTAGTCTTAAAATTATACCGAAAGCGACACGCATACCGTTGCTTTGCTTACTGCAATCAAATATTGAAAAATATAAATACAAAATTACAATTTATTGCTTCATACATTCGAAAATATATAAAACACTTACGCTTCTGTACAGCTCCCTTGCCCACTGGCATCCACCAGCTCGGTAATGACTTGCTCTTCATCGACTTGGCTAATCTCAATTTCATCTAAATATTGGTTTACCACCTCCTCTTCATTATCGCTACGCTGCTCAGTCTCGATTTGCACATTTTCTTCTTCACCCTCTCCTTCACCATTCCCATCACCATCGCTTTGCAGTTCAGCATTTGTTGCTATATCAATTTCACCTTTCGCATCCTGCTCCACTCGTACACCTCCAGGCTCACTATGCTCATTTGTATACCTGTGTTTGTTGTTGCTGCCGCGACCCAAAGCTGGCATAGTGGCAGTATTATTGCTATCGTCAGCGATTTGCATTGTAGCTATATCAATCACACAGTTCTCATTGTCCACATCCAATTGCGGTTGCGCGTCCATTGGTGTGGCCGCTTGTTGTTTCGGTGTATTTGTTGTAATAGTGTTTACAGCTAATTCGTTAAGATTGTCTACAACAACATTATAGATTGAAAAAGCTACATTTTGTGTGTTGGTGGTGTTGATTGCTGTTATTGTTGTATCAATTTCCCTTTCCGTTTTTGTTGTTGCTATGCTAGTTTCGGCGGTATCACAATTGTTTTGATTTGTTGTTTGCATTGTCGGTAGGTTCGTGTGTATGTGGGTTGTTCGTGGTCGTCTGTGTAGGCGCTTCAAATCAGCAGTTATTTTCAGAATTAGCGATAATTTTTCGATATTCAGTACTTTGACTCAACTTAACTCACATGTAGGTTTCAGTGTTATTGTTGTACTTCACTTTAGTTTGAAATTCCGGTAAATATTTCGTGTCTAAAACGATACAAATTCACATAAAATAAATAAGAATATATGATTTTAGGATTTAAAGTTATGGATGTTTAGAAATTTTTAAATATGTTCGACATAACTTTGACATAACAGTAAAATCATTTTCGAAATTGTTAATCATTTTTGAGCATGTTCATGTTTTACAGAGATACACAGATATAAAATCAATTATTGCCAATTATACAAATTATTATCAATATAGAATTTGTATGCTTTTATAATAATTTCAATATTTGTCCTTGGTGTCGAACTCTTTTGAGTACCGAACAGCAGTAAGAGATCTTTAATATACTGTTCATCCACGACCAACGCGCTCTAATGTACTGAATGAAGCTTTTAGCGAGATTACTGATGGCATAGATAAAGCGCTTAGGATTTTGGTGTCAACGAAATAGCCTTGCGGCGCATATTACAGGATTATTTAAAATTGTTTCCAAATAAAGTGCAATTAATCTAAACCGCCGACCGACCCGCCAAACGTCGCACGGAATAGGGTCAAAAAGTCGATGGATTGGCAGACACTAAACGTGATGACGAGGCCCTTTCCACGCTGTCTGGAGGGATTACACTACCGATACATTAATTCATTTGCGCTATAAATGATTTCATTATTATTAAACTCTATTTGTAATATATGATTTTCGAAATCTACAAAAAAAAAAAATTGTGGCATTGCAGAGAAAAAAGTTAGTTGAGAATTAAATCGTTAACTTCCGAAAACTAGATTGCACCAAAAAACGTACTCTGTGTTGTTTCTATGAATAACACAAAGCTCCCAAACTGTTGTGCTTATGCCTAAGTGGTAAAAGTAAACCATGATACGAATTGCAGGTGATCGCTCCAAGAAGAAATGCAATTAACACTCTTAATATGGAGTTACCATAAAAAGAAGTTGCCATAAAAACACTTTAACAACAACAAAATATTTAATTTTAGAAATACATACATACATATATGCTTATATTATTTCCAATTATCGAATTATCGTATTTTTAGTTTTATCGTACAAAATCTATAACCGAACAAATGTACTACTTATTTTCATCGAAATCCGTTCAAAACTCTATATTAAACACTTCAGTTTGTGGTTTTCGCAGCAAAATTTACAATTTTCAATGATTCTCCACACACGAATGGAAACTTTATACACAGCGTTTGAAATGGCGGCGGAAACTGTTATCGGAGAGCGGAGAGTTATCAATATATCCAAAAGAAATACAGTGGTGGCGAACTAATTACAAACAGGGGCGTTGTACACCTTTCTGCGTTAGTAAACCATTATAAAATTATACGAAATTAATAATTTTAAAATTTCCAGGTTTTCTCCTGATTAACTCATGTAGTTACTAGAATATCCAGGAATTTGCAAAATTTTTAAATTTGCAAAAATAAATCCAAAAACCTTTAGAGACTTATCCTGGATATTGTGCCATCTATCGGAAACTGTAGAGATTTAAATTTTCAATACAGTGTTCAGTATCCGCCGCCATTTCAATTGGGAAGCACAAATTTCCGACGCGCTTGTGAAAAAGTGTGAAGTTTTATGGTTTTTGCATAAAATATCGATGGAGATAAAGTAATTTGTGCTAAATATTGATGCTGTGAATGTTTTTAGTCAAAAAGTGTGTGCAAAGTTTGTGTTTCAATAAGGAATGGAATAAAGGTCAAGAAAAGAGCTCGGTTAGTGCTTTTGTGTGTAAAGGTGTTAAATATATTCATCCATTTATGGCATATTTGCAGTTTTGCGGCATGAATTTCAACAATATTCCAAAAGCAGATGATTTTTCTTAAAAAGAAAAATAGATTCGTGTAGTTGAAGATCTTGACACAAAAGCGAGCTAGCATAAGTGCTGTTGCTGTTGCTTTGGCTTTTCTGATTGGCTCCAAAACTTCTAAGCAGTGAACATAGTGAAATGTTTGAAAGCTTAGGGAAAATTCAACTGTCTGCTTTCTATGTTTTGAATTGTACTGTATTCTTCTTCATCTGAAATGAGGTTTTAAGTACAGTGTGATAGAGCTCGTAGTGAAATTGTTAACAATGGAATTTATTTATTCCAGCTGCACACAGACAAAATTCGAATGTATTATACATATATATTTATAATATTTATTTATATAAACGTTATTAATTAACTAAGTTATTTTAAGTTAATTAACATTTTAACAACGTATAATTTTTTTTCAAGTTATACAAATTTTAAATTAAAATTCGGGCGGAACTCATTATTTATTTCTGATGGTTAGCAAATTTTAGTTATTGTAATAGCTACATACACACTTATTCTTGCTTATAAGTTTGCCATAAGTAAAAGAAATGGAAGTCATTCAATTAAGACCTTAGTTTCTCTTAGAGAGTTTAATATTTTAATCAACATATTTCTTTTATTTACTTTTAAATTGATGGTCAACTTTGAACATGTCCATATAAATACATACATATGTATATACACACATGCATACATATATTCATATATACATATGCTTATGTCACACATATGCAACTTATGTTTTCTTTTTTATAAATTAATATATGTATATAATTTGCATATAGTACTATTTAATTGTCACAGCCAACCATCTGATTGTCACTTAATGCTTCTTTATTGCAATGTCCCAGTCTTTTAATATATATACACATATATATACATTTTTTTTTTCTTGCGGTATGAGGTAAACAAAGAAGAAGTCATGCCACAATATCTTATAGGAGAAAATAAGAAAGTCGTAATAATAAAAGAACTAAATTGGTATGCGTGGCTTATTTAGGCTTCCTTACCTTTTTTAGGCGGATACATAAATATGCAACAGTTATTGAAATATAAAATTATGAAATTTTTATACACTCGCCACTTGTATTCATCACAAAGAACACCTTTTTGAATCCCAGCAGCTTTTTTTTTTTTTTTTGTTTTGCAATAGATAACTCAAGCTGAACGAAATATGAGCGGAGAAACGGAACGTAGAACAAACAGTGCCTCTGGTACGTGCCTTTGATACATGAGAACTCTCATATAAAAATTATGGAAATCGAAATTCATACTTGTTCTAGTTTGAACACAAGTAATATGAGGATTTTCGTAATTTTGTGAAATATGATAAAATTATGCAAACATATATTTTACCACAATTTGATTTGGTGTTAAAATAGATCCACACAATCTATCCACAACCACCATAACAATATTATAATGATTTCCATTATTCTGATTGACTTCATAGCATATATGTTGGTGTATATATGAAATACCATATAGAAATTAAATAGCTACATTTCCTTGAATACCTGAGTATTCAAGTACCTGTATTAACCTAGTATACCATATACCAATTATAATCATAAATATCGGTCCATGTGCCAGTTATCTTAATTAAATTTAATGAAAGCGGTTATTTGAGTTCACTTTATAATATATACTAATAGCACTATTAGATGTAATTGTTCCAGACATTCCTCTAGCCCTCTTTTACTAAAAATTATACTTGTTGACTTTATATTCTACGTATTGGATAGTTAGGTTGATATTTCAATACCGTTAAACGAAAATGTTACATTTAAAATAATGTGATGCGGCAACAAAAACTAGTGATATCGATTCCAGTATTCGGTAACAGTAATAGTATTCATTAAATTTTAATAGCAGACTATCTTATAAACAAAAAATAGTTTGGCGACAGCCGCGTTTATAAGTCTTTAAAGTTGGACTTCCTCTAGTAATTTACTTGAGAGTTGCTTGAATTGATTTACACCCGGCATTCGTATACAATAACCAGTCGTATACCATAACCCCAGGAGGGCAAAATATGGGTGTAGCCGAACGTTACATACTCTCGCAATTTGTAATAAAAAATTTCTATGTAATTTTCTCACATAATTTTCAACTTAGCTGAAATACTTCCAGTCAGATAGGTATAAAACTATGGTAAGGGCAGAAATCGGCACAGTTATAGGCTTTTGTTACAAAATTTCACAAATCGAATGATATATATGGTGCAAAGTCAGCCATATGAGTGGTAACTGAGGGTTAAATTATAGACCGATTCCATCCAGAGTAATAACTCCAGAGTAATAATAGTTACTAACACAATTCTCAATGCGGCGAATTTCATCCTTCTTCATTCAAAAGGACGTACAGACAGACATCCGAAAATCGATTTTTCGCAACAAACGAATCCTTTTCATAAATATAATGGTCTTACAAACGACCATTAGTTTTGCCCCTAAACTAAATGCTGACGTATGATAAAAAACAGTTTTACATAAATCCTAACTTGCTATACTGATTGAAATCAAAAGCACAGATTTACTAGTGTGTGTGAGACGTTGATTTTTTTATGAACAGTAAAGAGAAATATTGGATTCTATTATCGTTTGCAATGTCTTAGCAACAATCTAAAGCCAATTAGTAAACCAAGCATTTTATCTAACCATTGTCCCTTTTCCATGGGTCACCGTTATGCGAACGCAGCCATTAGCCCAAGTTCAAGTGGAAGGCTCTCTAACAGTGCGCTTGGCAATGCATTACATCATAAGTAGAAGCGCGTGTGTAAGTGCAATGGCCCACAAAAGCCACATGTATGCCACATGAAAACTTTACGTTTTGTGTTGGATTAAGTGTGACGTTAAACTGGCGGCTGTTATGCCTACCTGAGTGCCTAACTACCCACTTGTCTACATACTTTTGCATGTATATTTCCGTTAATATCTATATGAGTAAACGTAAGATCTCGCTGGGAGCACCCTCTTGCTATTGATTTGCAATACTTTTGTGAAATGTGCGATGCAATCGTGCTGGATATGCGGTACAGTTTGCTAGTTTTGTGCCATTTCTAATTTCAAATGACAAATTCATTGCATAAAGAGTCAAATATTTAAAAGTATGAACAACGATATAACGCACACTTGAAAAATAGATGGGGTACACCCGTTTTTCAAGTCAATATTTCACACTTGCAACTTTTAGTTTGATATCAAGTTTTGTGTACTAAGTAAGGAAGGGCTAAATTCGAGGGGACCCGCAAATCATATCAAAATAAAAGAACTCAATAATTGTAACCGCTTTCGATCTTTGGTATAAAAAAATTATATAACCCACACTTGCAATAGTACTATACTACTACTACTACTACTACTACTACTACTACTACTAATACTACTAATACTACTACTAAATTATTAAGAACTACTATTGCGACGGGCTTGTTTAAAGTTATATTTTATCTACCAAAATACCGAGTCATATAAAATACTCAGCTATGCAAAGGAATGTATCATTATAATTGTTTTGATTTGATTTGATATGATTGCTTTGCCTATATGGTACGGCCCCAGCAAGTACTCAGACCTTACAAATCGGTACAGTATATAACTAAGGTGATTTGGAAAAAATTTCTCTTCCTGTATTAACTGAGAAAGCTATTATATAGCCTAACAAAATTAATGTTTTCTACATGGAAACCACTGAAGCGGTTGATTTCGGTACGATTTGAATTGAAAATCAATAACATAGCCACAACCCATCGAAATAGTGCGTGGACAAAACATTAGTGGACATGCAAAGAATTTTTATACATTGATCCGGCTTCAATTCAGTTACGTATACCTATCGAAATATATATAATATCGAAAAGGTTCGGGCCACTACTGCACTACTAAGGCAACATAACACTTTCCATAACTGATTCCTCTGAACTTATTTCAATCGTCAAAGTGAAAGAGAGCTTAAAAAAGCAATTTTATTCGACACTAAAATTGTCGTCTTTTTAATATATTCACAATATACTCGTATGTAAATGCCCATCGACACCTGAAAGTATCACTCTCAATTGAGAAGAATTCGTCGCGCAAATAGCGAGAGGTATTGAAATTCACTGCCAATACAAATTGGCAAATAAATAAAATCCATCCATGGTTATGAATTCACCACCGCATATTGGATCACCTTGATCAGTCCGAAAAATCATTTTAAGAAGAGATCTCTAATAGTCCTCTACTAACTAAGAGATCAATTAGTTCGAATTTTACTGTTCGATATTTTAGTTGAAATGTTTTGTAATGGCACTGATGTTGTTTTTTCAAGATTAGTAAAATACTTAGCCGAATAAGTACTATTCTAAATATTTCTTACCACAAATCTTAACATGCGTAAGCTTATCATAAAATACATCATCTATATTGGGGCGACAGATCGGAAGGGGCGACGTCAGAAAGATTGTACATTTTTTGTCTACATGTGTCAGATTATTACCACTTAGAAGTTTTCAGCTTTGTCCATTGAATTCATAGAGTCTAGCCATCTAGCCAGACTGCATTAATTCCAAATTTAAAAATTATCAGATCCAGTCTGGCATAGAATTAGGCCGATTGATATACGGCCAGTGAAATCTTATTGTTATTGATGGTCGATAACACCATTATCGTCATCATTAAAGTATTGAAATGTATTATTAAGATTAAGAATTAAATTGAATTAAAAATCAAAGTTGACAACAAAATTTCCACAGCACATATGACCATAGATCTTACACTGTTTCATGAACATATGTATTGTTCTTAATATTACACAAGCAGGAAAACACGTGTAAAATATTACTATAATAAATATTAAACGAATATACAGAATCAGTTTACATTAGTAATAAATCTATTTGATAGTAATTTATTAGTTTAGTTTAGTATATCTCCCTGATAAGGTTTTTTGCTAGAGGTTTTCTGAACAAGTTTCGACACATGTTACTCACAAGTGGGCAATTAAACAATTTATTTACTTTTTATTTAAGCTAACGGATCACTTAACGTAAAAACACTTGTATTTAGTTGTATTTTGTATAGTTCTAAGCATAAAATTTATATTGAAATTAAACAACACAAGTTTGTATGCCAATAATTTACAGCTATATTTAAATAGGCTTTTGTTTTCCGGCGTAGAACAACGGTCTTTTCAAGGAAGAAATCATCAACGCAATAAAATAATCGCACTCAATCATTCATTGAGATTCGTTTCACCGATTAGAACTAATATAGGCAAAAACCGCCATGAGTCTATTACTTTTAAACGCTTTTCTAGGCTTTCGTAACTGCATTCTCACATTTAACATACAATATCGAAATTCTTAAATCCGCATGCTTCTTTTATTAGTATGATGTATTTAAGGTGCGACTGAAACTCTCCGAAACAGTTATGCCTACGTAACTGGATTTATATCTGACCAAAAACTGTTAATTCAACTGCCAAATAAGCTGGAGTACATCAACCTTATTAGACAGGTATGTTTCCACTAGTTTTCGACTCACATTGACATTGTAAGAAATTTTTTGGATTGAGGGCACGTCCATAAAAGGAAATCATAGAAAATCAAATATAAATTTTTGATCAAAATTACGTACTTAGTGATTTAGACTTGAAAGATATTCGAGACATAAACTTTAAACCTTAAATAAATTAGAAAAAAATTGTCAAATAATAGTCAAACTTAAGAAACGAAAGAAAGGCAACACATTCAATTCTAAAAGTTTTATAATGTTGGAATAATATAATTCAATATGAATGTGAAAAGAAGTTGAAGCAGGATCGCTAGATAATATCGTTAGGGGATTAAAAACGTAATACGAAAATTAACTCCAAAATCATACCTTCGACTCCAACAGAAGTTTCTCAAAAATCTCCACATTTATACACATCTACATTTATACCAGAGTCCTTGGAGCTCAATTTACTTCTTAACTAAAGTTTAAAATATATTTACGTCTATTTGTATGTATGTATGTAATTATGAATGTATATTTAATTATTGCCCTGAAAGCAAATAATTTAACATGTAAGCGTCAACATCAATATATTTTACCCATTTACTATATTCATACCTACATACATATATATGTACATACATATTTTGATTCAATAAATTTATATATCGCACGCATGTGTGGCGTCTACACGTGATTTGATATTCAAACAAATGGCAAGCCAAATTAATTCTATTCCTGTTATGTACAATGCATGAATTGATACACATACATACAGACATACGTACTCATACCTAGATACTCGAGTTTCTGTTTTTTGCATGCTAATTTAGAAACAATCGCGGCAGACAGCTGATTGTATTAATTTCTATCAGCTTACATGCAAACAAATTGTTGCTTGAAATTAAATGTATATACATACATACATATTTTTACCAAATTTATGTACACGCCTAGATAAGCAGTATGAATGAAAGAAATAGATAACTACATATGTAACCAGGTACCATCATATACTCTACAATACTCGTATATCTATTATATAAGAAAAAGAATTTATCTACGAAATGTTTATATGTATGTATATATAACGAGTTTTTGGAGGAACAGAACTTTTGTTTCAAATATATTGCAGAAAAATTAATGAAATCGGCAAAATTTTTACTTAATTTGCGAATTTTATGAAATTTAGTGTTTGAACAGAATTTGGGAGATATGGGTACATCGATTGTATCTTATGAAGGCCATCCTTTCGATCCCATTTTGTACCATTTTTTCATAGCATAGCATAACATAAGCGGCTGGCATCATCAGCATAGAACAGTGACTGGACGTAACTTTTTCTAGAAGCGAGTACACTTGGGAAGTACCTTCCGTATTGCTCCACACTCCATGTTCCACTACTTCCATCTTATAATTTAGGATATACGGTTATACATATTTTCTAATAGCCGGAGAAGCTGAAGTTACTTCTCAGTGGAAAGGAAAAAAGTTATGTTTTCATCACCTCAATAACTGTGCCATGCATTTAATGCGAAACGAAATATAGAACGTCACAAAGCGAATGGTAAATACTTTAGTTCCACCTGTGATTCAATTTGTATAAAGAGTTTTACCCAAAATGATAATCGATCTTGAGTGATGCTTTGTCACCTTAAGTAATAATAACAGTATTGTTTAACCCTTTCACATAACTGAAGTTGAAGTTGATAGTTGGGGAATTTGAAACCTTTCTTCGATTCCAATTATAAAATCAGCTGATGGTAAACTCTCTTGTTTAAAGCAAACACACATTTGTTCACAATGCACAAATTTAATGTAAAAAAGACAGTGCAAGAGATTTAAGACAAGAGAAAATCATACGAGATAGTCATCATTTTAAATGTCAAGAATTTTACAAAGAATTTGCAACATCTTCCTTTTGAAGAAACGAGTGAATCGTTATGCGACATTGTCACCATTACCGCTTTTATATTATATATTTGGATGTGTGGGATACTCTTATAAAGTGTTATTTTTATTCATCTGAAAGACAAGGGAAACAATACAGACTCCTAACTCTTAATTATCTGCACAGTGTAAAAAGCTTTTTTGAGTAAGAGGGGCTTCATGTTGGAGTTCGAAAACGTGAAAACCAAAATCTTAAAAACTAACATTTATATAATTTCTTTCTCTATATAAACCAACCCTAATGCTGTTACGTATGTCGCTTAGTTATTAAAGAGAATTGCGAATTTCCATCTAGCGAAGAATTAAATAAATTGATGCTAATTGAATTCATTGGTGGTTGTTGCATGCAACAGATTGTACGAACTATTATTATGCACTACAACTATATGTAGGTAGATTGGTATTAAGCGGAATCATACTTGAAACTTAAATAGAACATTTTTTTGTTGCATTCAAAAACCTAGAGATAAATTAATAAGAAGTTTATTGGTATACTTGAGCTTGTGAATAAATAAAAATAACTACATGTATGTAATGTAAATAAAACATTGTGAAAACCAAAAGAAATTTGAACTAATTAAAAGACAAAAATTTTTCGAAGAATTCATTTGATTTTGCGGAAATGTTACAAATTAATATTTAATCATTTTACATCGAAACCAGAATGTATGAGTGTATATAGTGTAGGACTAACTTTGTAGAAATTGTGGACGCGCTTTGTCATTCTTTCCCAAAATCTATGTTTTACTCTCCTTGCAATTAGCAGTTAATATGCTAGTGTCTAGGTATATATATATCGTAAGTATATATATCCTAGGTATATATATCATAATATCTTATATGTTGCTTTCATTACGTCAAATTCGATAACAGCGTAGGCAAAGCAATGAAACGGTTAACATTTCATACTTATAGCAATTTCTGACAACCACTTTTGAGACAAAATGGCAATCTATAGAGAGAAAAAAATAATGATTTTTAGCTTGTCAGTAAAATTGGTGTTAACTGACTTCATTGTCAATGAATTAGGCGCAATGGGAACGCCGCATTAGCATGTTTTATATCATAAGTAAGAAATATGCACTAACTTATTTTCTTATCAGATTATTGCAATTAATATTTAGTATTTTAATTGCTTTTGTTGATAGCTGTTTGCGAAAGTATGCAAAAATTATTTTTATTCCAGTTTATTTAAAAAAAGCAGAGACTTTCAGTAAAAAGTGGGTGAAAACAATACGAAAAGCGCGATTGAAAATAGTTATATTTCCGCCTTTAAACACTTCGAATAGATTAAAAATAATGTAAAGAAAGTTTTATTAGACACTCGGTAATTAACTTATAAATTTATTTCTTATAAACTTTATAAGTTTTAAAAGGAACTTGTTGCACTTTAATCTTTAAAATGTAATTAAGTGTTTGTTCTATTCATTATCTGTATGTTTGAGGAAAAAATACGCTTTGTTGTATTTGGATTCAAAAGCTTTTACTGGTGATAATATAAATTTTGCATTTTGCACTTTTGAAACAACAACATATATATTTATATGGTTCTATAACCATATTCTATAACAATATAACCTTTAATCTCATGCTACCGACTTTGATACACTAAGATGGTCCAGAGTAATAGTTCCATTCATGTACCCCGACAATTGGCTACAGTTATATCATGAAAATTATCGACACAGTAACAAGGTGGCCATTACTGGATGGATGGAAAATATTCAAACAATGTAGATTTGACCTCCTTCAATGTTCTGCATTGCAAAAAATTCGACAGATAGAATTTCAATACTTGATGTTTGTAATGTTTATTCTTCTGCTCAAAATTTATCTGCATTTTTGTTAAAAAAAAAGAGGTTGGTCTTAATACATTAAATATTGACTCAGGATATATAACGGATTTTGAGACGAAAGTTGCCGAATTTTCGGAAGTGTAGAATCGAACAAACAACTCGTATAAATCACATAAACTGGCTAAACTCAAGTAGACAACGGTTACATAGTACTGAATATACATTTTTTGGCAATAGAGGAGAGCTCAAACATGGTGAATAGAGAAGAAGTAAATCGGAGTTTAATATATAGGTTTCGATGTAGACGTAAAAAGTAATTAAAGATGACTATTGCCACAATAAGTGGCTCTCAATATGCAGTTTATCAAGTTATCTGTATTTTTTTAAGTTAAATTTTCAAACAATTCGAAGTTCTCGATGCCACTTTACGAAATATTATACCTTTCTTACTTTCTTCAGCTTTTAATTATGAAAATATGCAATTTTTTACACGAGCTCTTATCTAGACCTAGCTAAAAATATTAAGTGAATTAACTTCTTCTCTGAAACATATCTTTTCGCTAGCCAGAGCTTTTTCTGAAATTCGAAACTATATAAACTCGAAACGAATAACGAATAACGAATAACGAATAACACTACAATAGTGCTTAGCCTAAATTCATAAAATATATATACATATGTACAAATGTACAAATGTGTATTCGTGTATTCTACTGCCAATTATTTTGCTAATAACTAAAATCAGTCATTGTTTCTAAAATGCGTTTGTGTGTTTGTGCAAAATCAACAATTATGGGTCAGTGAGCGCTGAAGCGTGCCAAAAGTTACACAGCAACATATATGTATATAAACCGCCTCCGTTTTCTATGTTTAATAACACAGTGGCAGTTTTGTTCGCAGATCAACACTCTCAACAATAAAAACAATAATTATTTATTTACATATTTACTTTATTAGCGCAAATTTTCCAACTCGCATATGTCACATATGTTTATATGTATGTATGTTATGTTTAGTTAAAAAGAAGCCAGAAACGTGTTCGGTAGTTAGACCATTAAAAGCACATAAACAAATAAAAAAAGAATAATAAAGAATAAAAAGCTTAACTGTGAACACGATCGAGTGGGCCTTGAATTCCAAAATAGTAAACAGTTAGATAACCAATAGTTACAATAAAAAACGCTAAAGTTCACCTAAACTAGTATCTATTTCAGTTACGAACTCAACTTTATTTATTATTTACAATTTGTTTATTTGAGCAAATGCCATATTTCAGCTGTATCAGTTTACATACACATATACGTGCAGGCACGTGTGGAAGTGTAACCAATCGTTACTAAGCATACAAACAACTTTTAATTTTGTAAACATTTGGCATGTGTATAATTCCTACATATGTAATAATTGGATTTTGAAGTAGGAGTCCATAGGTGTATCGGCCTTTTAGCAGAAATTTCATTTTGATATAAAGAATGACTGAATGTAAAGAAAATTATTATTTGGTTGTTACTCAGTTTTTAGACTTAGATTAGACTTTTATTTCAAATTGTAATAGGAAGAGATGAAATTGCATTTACTCAGTCATATGACGTGGATGAAAATATCGGCACCTAATACTGCCCATTATCGATTCGATGCATAAAATTACACAAATGGCTAAAATTGGTCGAGAGTCAACCAGTCAAAGTCCCTGAAAAAAGGACTAAGTTTGACTTTTTATTTTGGTAGTTCGGAAAAGTAGTCGAAGTTCTTAATATTAATTTATTAAATATGTATAACAGTATATGTAAAAGTTTTAGGTTGACATTTTGACACAAAATGGCGACTAGTGGGCCAATCTTCGGAATCAATTTTTTCAAGAGGGTCTCTGCGACCGAAGGTGATTCTAGGATCTAAAGGGATCTCAGTATACTTAAGATTTGCTAATTTTTCGTTTTATTTTTTCTTGCCGAGTTTAAATTTTGAAAGAAAAAATGTGCGGCAAAGTGTTTATAAAAAAATTTGCCATAATAACAAAAACAAAATCGTTCTTAGCTTACTAGATAATGTTACTGGGAATCTACAATTAAAAATTTCAGGGGGATACGAGCGACGGTTTCCGAAAACCATCCTCGCAGATTTCACTGTTTCAAAAATGCAGAAACTACAGTGGATTGGTCAGTATTATTTTGATCATTATTCTAGTAATTTATTAATGTTTTTGGGACCCTAGAGTGTACTTTAAGAATAAATAATAATCTGTATTTTGAAAATTTTAGCCAGTCAAGGATAGTCCCTTAAGTATTACAGTAATACAGTTAGTATTTGCAAACGGTATTTAGCGAAATAGTCTTACCAAACAAATTAATTTCGAAGTATTTGGTAATTCTAAATAGTTTAAAAAATAATTATAATAATTAATAATAATAATTCTATTAACAACTGTAATTGTATTTTCGTACATGACTCTTGAACTGTTCGTTTTTCCATTTCTCAGAAATCTACAAATTTTTGTACCTAGTATCGTGCAATACTTAAAAGTATCACAAGCAAATAGTATCGTAGAGAAAACTATATAATGAATCCCCATACCATACTTCCTGTAATTTTTACAAAGAGCACTTTCCCTTAACAAATTTAGTTTAAATTAAGACATTCTTCGTATTTTCAAAATAATCAATTTGTCTTTCGCCAAGAACGGCATATGAGAACTCCATATTGTTAACCCATATTAGAATTCTCTATAGTGAACTGTCTCTTAGAAAACTCCACTTCTTTGTCTATACTAAGATATTATAGCTGGTATGTTGCAAAGTCTTGTCCGGACCATTTCGATGGGGTACCATTATGTATGGCACAAATATCTCTTATAACTCCATATACTCTTCCACATATAGCACAAACCATTATGCTTTGGTAGAATTTTTAGACGATTACTGGTCTTACCTATAGTGGAGTCTAATATGTTGCCAAAAATTAAGGCAATCGAATTACAATTTTGTCTAGTGAAAATGTCGAATTCATGTAAAACATTTCTTTAAATAAAGTTTTGTTGGCACCTCGAAATATTTGACCTTTAAAAATTCGAGCAAAGTGCGAAAGTCACATAATTAAAATGACATTACTTACAATAAAGAAAGCTAGTTATAAATTTCAACGAAAAATTGTTTTTTAAAATATGTTTAATAGCATATTAAATTTAATGGCTAAGTATAAGAGCGCCATTACTTAGTTCACCTCCAGTTCATTCACTAATTACTAGACTTTGAAAAATTAAAATAAATTAAACAAACATACATTACATTACACATTACACAGTAATAAAATAGCTGCTCGAATAGTGCAACAACCTCTTCTACAAATTAGTTACAAATTTTATATTGTTTTATTAAACAGCTGAAATATGCACAAATACAAACATATAAGCATACAAACAATGCACAGCATCTTTATAAACTATTCAAATCGCACTAAGCAATAAAAATAACAAAAAATAACAACATGTTTTCCGTTTCAAAAGCTTTTCTAGAGCGCAAAGAGCGGCACGTGACACAATCAGCGCAAAAATATACAAATAAACAGAGAGAGTGATACTCTTGTAATCAAACGAGCTTTAGTCGAGATGCTCGACGCCAAGAAAAGTGGTGCACGCGTAACCAGTGTTACCGCTTTGAGCATTTGAATCCAAATATACACTATTTTTAATGAACGGTGGGGTGGTTTTGAACAGTATTGTGGCTGGTGTTTCCCCAAGCTATGCTTCATTTCAAAACTTTTTTGTATAGTGCCGATTGTTAATTTTTTTTATCAATCACTGTTAACAATCATAATCATTAACTGTTTTTAAGTTTAATGGATTTTATATTACACACATGTATATTGGGGGTTTTTGGTGGGAATTAGTAAAAAGTATTGGTTTAAACTGTGTTTTGTATTGCTTTTCAAAAAAATAACTATCTACAGAACACTATAAGGCCTTAATCTAAGTCCAAGGAGCTGTCAAAAATATGAGAACTCTAGTTAAATTACTGGAAAGCAGCTACTAAATATTTAGAGCATTATAAATTCATTGGAATATACCGAAAATATGTTTTTTTTGCTGTAAAAGTACAACTACTTTTTTCCTACTACTGGTTTCATGAAAAAGTGAAATTTGGTTTTTTTTTTTTTGGAAGACTGCGGCAACACTGCTCGTGAAGCACAACGCATTTATATCAGCTTGTAAATTTAATATGTTTGTAAGCTAAGTAGTAATGTAAAAATTAATAAGCACGTAATTTTTTTGAATCAGAATTTCTTAACATACTTCTGTTTAACAACAACAAAATTAAAGCCTAGCTTCACATTGCCCAAAAATCTCTAATCAGTAAGCACTCGATTACGTACTTTCGTTGTACATACATCTACATACATACATATATAAAACAATGGACACTTCCAATCCAATCCAATCGTTGAAATAAAGCTAATGTTAAAATTAGTCAAGTAAAGTTACAATATTAATAACTTTGACAATTTAAAATTATTCGCAAATCTTTCTTAACACCGGCACATTAAATCATCCAATTGCTTAATAAATATTTTGCTTATTATTTTATTTAAAAAAAACCTGTGTACAAGCATAATACTTTTTAATTATTTATGTAAAAAATGTTTATAATAACAGAGTCTAAAACTTAACCTTCTACAACTGCTTATCTCAACAAATTTAAGACACTAAAACAAGAAGATATTAGAGGTAGGAGCTCACGTTTGAACATAGTCTGATTGGTTTCGTATCATCGGGTGGAGTACTGACCGATAACACCAAACCAAACTTACTGTTGTCTAAAAGGATAACTATAAGTAACGAACCTGCTACTTGGTACCAAACTAAGCCTAAACTCCAAAATCGGAAAAATAATTCTTAGTGATCCATTTTGTTCTTTTTGATTTAAGGAGAGCTGATTCTAACTAGAATCAAGTTGATGATAAAAAAATAGTTTAGATTGAAATTCACATGTAAGGAATGTTGCATAAGCTTTTGCAACAAATAATCAGATCCTATAAAATTTTATATTTTACTGTCTTACGCTAGCCAGGAGAAAAGCTATAATAAAATTTTTCATAATCATTAATTTTAGCGGAATAGCAACCTCTTAAGTTGTAACAATGGGCTCGAATCAAAGGGTGAGAGCCAAAGTGTCCATCTCTCTGTCGACCGTACATTCTAACATAACTTATGATACAAATTTTCTGTTGACTTGAGGGGGATTTTATACGAATCCCGAAAATTCTTTCGCTTCGGTATTATCCGTATCAATCGAAAGCTAAATGTCTTAGATGCACCTCAGCAACAAAATAATTTCAACTTTTCTCGTTGCAGCCGAACGTCAGAAAATTTGACGTCAAATTTAGATAGAATGATAAAAAAGAAAAGCAGACAAGTGTCTAGGAGCGTGTGAAATGCTTCACGATTTTTGTAACTTCCACGGATGGCATTGAACTGTTACAATGTTGAAAAGCAAAGACATAAAAAGTTTTACTTTTATAGTTGCATATGTATATATTTATATGTGTAGCCCACTAGTAGCCCTGCAGTGAAACATCAAACTACTCGGAAAAGACCCAGCTTGGAACTAGAATTTTCTCATCCAGTCGAACTGGTCAGAAAAGCCTCAGACTTATGCCAATTTTTAGAAAAGTCAATGCAGAATTAGTATTTGTTCAATAAAAAACAAGGACACTGAAAAAGATACAAACTAAAATAATTTTTGAGAATAGGAATTGAACTAGCCACCTATATATCTGCTTTTAACTAGACTAAATTGGTATATTTCTGGCCGAGATTTCACAAATTTCACCCCATAATATATTGATATGTAAAATATAACAGTTGCTCGGGTGGGAAAAAGACAGTCGGCTAACTAGTTGTGCTTGTGTTTGACACTAGTTGTAGAGTAGTTAGCAACTAGTTTATTTCACTACCGGGGGTGATCAGCGCAACCAGACAGACAAATATTTGATAATCATGATACAAGAACAATTCGAACGAGATTTCTCTTGCTTGCCAAAACGTGTCGACTTTTCCGCATTTTCTGCGAGATTAAAAGTTGAATGCAACAATGAATCATGTTGTTCAGCGTGTATGGGAAACTTTTATTTCACTAAACTGTTTAGTAAAACATATATTTTTATTGCTGTAATATACTTACAATTTCTTGCTTGTTTTAAATTAGTTAAATTTACTTGTGTCACATATATTTTTATGGTATTATGAATATAATTTAAAAGCCACAAACGTTATGCGCTAATGCAAAGCACTCTAAATTATATTTGCTTCAATAAGTGTGATAATTGTGAGCGCAGATGATCATAAACTTTTCGAGTATTTAAATAATTGCACATTTTATTTTATGCACTTAACTAATAATAGACGACGTCATGTGCAACAATCCACTGATAATTGAGTAATAAAAGCGCACTCAAAGAGATGAAGGGCTAAGAAAATTTCACAGTAGTTTTTCATTTATCTTTTCATCACACTTTCGCACTTCTCTATGTTTAATTATAAAACGTATACGAGTGTCACAATGGTAACCTTGATACTTCCGCCCGATGCTCGGCAATCAATGAGCCCTTAACGTCCCTTATACAGAATATACTGTAAAGTAGTCAAATACGCGCGTACTTAAAGCAAACGAAACAAACAGCAAACAGTAAGCGAAACGGAAAATTTCATGAAAATATTGTAGCTGGGAAAACTGATTCCACATCTGTGGGACAGTGTCGTTGATCTGCAATCAGATACCGTACTTGGTTATCTATGCGCTTTGTGCGGAATCAATCAAATAATAAATATGTAAACAGCGATTTCAGTTTTCTTTCTGGTGTTTTATTCAATTATCACACGGCCCACAGACAAAAGCAACGTCTCGCTGGCTCCTTTTACAAATTATTTATGACATCTAATATATATATATATATATATATATATATATATTTGCAGATGTGTAACCAATATACATATATTACATATAGCTTAAGTAACACACAAACAAATCATTAGAGTGCCTCTATCGTAGTGATAGTCTATTTTACAACGCCTTTGCCAGCGCGCAACCACAACCGAACCACTCCACAATTAATTGAAAACTGACTGAGCGCTGTTTAGCCGACGCCGTCGCCGTCGTCAACTATGCGAAAATTTATAAAAGCTCTATGTGCTTTTCCTGACGCTCTCACAGTGTACACGTACACATGTGGCACTTGGCGCGTGGTTGACCAACTGCTCATATTCGTACTTGTTGCCTTTTCTATGTGGTGGTAGACGCCTGCTTTTGCGTTTGTGATAAGTGCGGGTGTAAAAGTGTTAGACGCTGTTGATAGTTACTTGATGCATTTTTAAGGGTTGCCAATGTTTTTGTATAGAATCAAAAGTATCTGAGAGATTATCAAAATTCAAAATTCATGTTTGCATTTACTTTTAGGAAAGTAGATCTTCTCAAACGATTTTCACTTTTGAGTAGAGTTTCTCAAACGATTGTGGGGTTATTTAAGCTTTGAACTCTGTACTCGCTGATAATTTATATAAAAGTAGGATCCATACTGAAAATTATTCTAATTTCTCTGGGCACATTTCAAGCAATCAATAGTCGATCGCGTATCGTCGGTTGAGTGGTAGATCGCTCTACCTCGACAATCGTTTCTAGGACTTTCGATCTCAGAAGAGTTGAATAGTTTGTCCTTCTCCAGGTAGTCGATGAAGACCACATAGTATAGCCGATAGGACAATATTCGTCTTATACTTTTCTTTTATCTTCCACTGTTTCAATTGTTTCTTGGTCTCTGGTGTGTAACCATGGATCCATATTTCATCTTCGTTTTACGAACGTATAAAGTTATTCGAATTGCGCTTAAACAATGTCCAATACTGGTGTGAAGTGGTCTTATCCTCCGCGGTAACCGTTTTCGGGGCACCTAAACGTAGTTGATCAAACATCTCTTACGCCATTGGGCCATGAGCTTAAGTACTTATCGAAACGTATAAACAATATGCTACAGCTTCTATTATATAAGACGAAGGGGGATAATTAAGAACATATACTTTATTTTCTGTA
The DNA here is from genome assembly GCA_021498325.1 of Bactrocera minax. Taxonomy (NCBI): domain Eukaryota; kingdom Metazoa; phylum Arthropoda; class Insecta; order Diptera; family Tephritidae; genus Bactrocera; species Bactrocera minax. The sequence goes on along the minus strand of JAKEEE010000043.1, from coordinate 1,293,567 downwards.
AGCGTAATCAACGTAGGATTTCTTGAGTGGAGGAACGCCCTGAAGCCCTATATAACTATATATAACTTCCGGGTTATATAACTTCCATTAAATAAGACGAAGGAAGGGAATTAAGAATATAACAATAGGGTATGTATATCGCCAAACCTCGATTGTAGAATCCCCTGAGTATAAGTACGTCCTATTTCAGAATTTGATTGAAAGCAGCTTTCGACAGCACAAATGAAAATTATCTATACGCTACTATAAACCACTATTTCTAATTCGAGATCCCTGAAAAACTGTAAAATTATATTGAGTAGCACCACAAATTTTTCCAGATTCCTAGCCGTTTGATTGCAAGGGTAGATCAAGCAGCGCGATTCTTGAGTCGTCATATTATTTCTTTAATCTAGTTTTGGAGAAAATAGCTTTAGCGGAAGAAACCGACTCGGGAATTTAAGAACCGAACTCAGGAAAATCCTGTTACAAAACTTGATTCTGACTACTCTAGTTTTGACATATAGTTCTGATAAACTCTAGTTCGAAAGGTTAGCGCAAAAAAAGTATAAAAATAAGATAAAGTGTTTCGACTGCGAATTATTTAATATTTCTGGTGAAATTGCTTTAACAGTAGGCTGTGTAAAATCGCAATGTTTGTGATACATATATATCACACAGTACAATAAAAACGGATTATCTTTGTTCAAAAGCACAATGATTTTATTAATTACTTATTAACTTATGGCAAAGCACTAGCACTAAATTCGCTTAATAATATATACATGCATACAGATACATATTTATGTATGTGAAATACATACAAACAATTTAGTATTACATACTTTTTAGGTATCAACGAATTTTCCATTACAAAAATGTCTTATAAATCGTACAAAATATCGCTTGAGATGCCACAAAAGGAGCACCCTTTATTTTTATAAAATCTCTTTGCGAGCCCCTTCATTATTCTTTTATCTTTGAAAACCGCTTCAAAATCTTCAAATTGTACATTACAAAAATATACTAAGAGAGCAGTGGTGCGCTCTTTTTTCTTAATTCTTCAACTGTAAAAATCTTCGTTCTTCTTCTTCATCTTCGCACAAGAAACGTAATTACAGTGACTGTGACCTTATCAATGGTATTTTAATATGTTTTTCTGTAAACACATTTACGAAGACGAAGATGATGAAGACGATGACGATGTTGTTGTATCCGATGAATCGGTTGATGTGCTCTCCGATGAGCTGCGTTTACGCTTATTACGCTTCAATTTACGCTCCGAGATCACCTCATAACTGGGCAATGTTGAATTGCTGGAATCCGATGAACTGCTCGTTGTTGTCGACGAACTGGAGCTACTGGTTGTTTCCTCCACTACGGGTTCGACTTTTTTCGATTTTCTGCCGACGGCAAAAAGAGCAAAAAACAAAAAAACACATTTTCAATTGACGTACATGAGCTCAGCGGCGAACCTTTCTATCAACCAACTTTTTCTCGTCCTTCTTATCCAATTTTTTACCGCCGCCGGCGTCACCACGTTTCGACTTCTTCACCTCGACAATATCGCTTTCGACCGATGAGTTACTGCGATTACGTTTTTTCGGCTTTTTATCACTCTTCTTGTCCTTATGGCGGTTACTGCGCTCATCCACCATTTTTGTGGAGTAAAGATTCTGCGAACTGGCAGTGGAGTAACCAGTGTCCTTACGCTTGTGCCTTTTCGATCTTGAATATATTAAGTGCATGGGGAAAGAAAGAGAAATATTTGGAAAATTTAAATTTCGAAAATTATTGAAAGCGTATTAACGCGTGCTCACTTATCCTTTTTGTTCTTTTTTCGTGTAACGAACTCATCCTCAGCATAGTCACGTGCTCTGAAAAGCACAAGAATATAAAACTATTTTTTTAATACTATAGAAAAGAGTAAATGTATAAGAGTACATACTTTTGTATCTTTCGCTTGACATCGGTACCACGCTCTGTTGATATCATGTATATGCTATTGGCGTCCGGATCTTGCCCTCGACGTCGGGACTTGTAGTGTTGCGACTTGTCGCCACCAGACTTTTGCTCACGCCGATTTTTCCAGAATTCTGCGTTTACTACATAGAGGCGATACAACTGCAAAACAATGACCAACGTGTTTTTACCTAAAGCAAAGGAAATTTAATTAAATTACGTAAGAATATGCTGACGTAAGCTATTTTAAAACTCTTTTCATACTTGTAAAGGTGGACTAGGACTTCTGCACTAATTTAATTAAAATGTTAATAATACTCCTTAAAATCTTTCGAACTGTAATAAAACTATTTTAACTCGATTAAGTGCTTTGAAAAGTTATAGGATTGAAATCAATACTTTTTATTAGAAGAAATTATCAATCGATCGCCTATTATTTTACCCAAATTATCTTATGTTATCTGTCGGACTTCATTTCATTCAGATATGTTTTTGTATTATTGTTGTTTTAGCGATTAGCGATGGAAATTTCTGATGCCTTTATATGACAATAGCGGAATCTGCTAAGAATCTTCTCAGAGATGTTTTCTGGACTATTATAAAATACCTTTGGTCCAGATTTTGTCGGAATCCAATACTACCGAACGGAATCAATGCCCCCAATGCCCCGACGGTCGACTAACCACAAACCAACTTTTCCAAAGGTCCTACATATGTAGAACCATCATAATTGGAACTATAGCAATAAACTGAGAGATTCTCGAGATGTTTGACGATAAGTATCTAGAATATGGAATAGTAAAATCATGGATATACCCACCCTATTTTGTTGCGTATATCTAATTGAAAGGGATATAATTTTAAGTTATATCATCAATAATTGAAAATTAAATGCGACATCAAAACAGGTTCAAAACAGTTACATTTTAAAAGTGAGGCTTTTAAAGTGAGGGTTTTAAAAGTAAAATCTTATTCTTTGGCTACATTTGACTCATATTTTGCCATTCGTTATTGTTCGTATATTTTGCATTTGATGGGAATCTTTTCAAAAAAATTTCTACTATTTTTGATTTGTGGGAATCTATCATATGGCAGCGTAACATATTTTTTAAAAAGGTTATTTTAAATGAATTGTCCAATACTCACATGTGAAAAACACGCTCATGTAATTTAAGATTTTATACTGGAATATAATTAGCATGCGTAGCGTTAGAAATGGCGCATCCTGCAATATCACATTAAGCACAATAGCCCAGATATCAATGCCACAACAACAGCCATCGCAACAATCGGTCGTTCTAAAAAGGGAACATTTCAAATTATCATATAATATTACAATGGAAATAAGGTATAATTTCTGGTCAATATACCCATCATTGCGATTTATTCCGCCGCCGCGTGGACGCCTCGCTCGCGTCGCCGATAAAACAATAGTAAATTGCATTAAGCTCCAAGACCAAATGCCCAACGTAAGAAAGACCAAGAGATCTATTTTTATAATGTTGACATCTTTGTAGGATTCGAAAAATTCCATAATATCCGCAGCTGTGCCTACAGTTAGAAAACATAATATTTTGTTTACTAATAAGTATGTTTTTAGGCGTACGCCCATGTTCGCCAAAGTCAAATATAGAAGCGATCGTGACAATGCTTTAAATGTCTTCCTTGAACTTCTAGATATGTGCTAATTTTTTCTTTACAAGAAATTACTACTTAATTTTACTACAATTGTTTTCAATGTCAACAAAATTCAGTATTTCGACTTTTCTCCTCAGAGTTTCTTGGTGGAAAATTCAGATGGGTTGAGAGTTGACCCAGATTGACCCTGCCAGAGAAAAGAAATATAATCGGCTCTGCTGCATTGAATATCTGTAGCTTCTCTTTTGGTTCTGAATAATTTCTTTTCATCGCAGAGTGCGCTAGTACCTGTGGGATTAGGGTTTTGATGTCTCTTGCATACGATCAATACTATATATATACAATACGATATATACTAAACCAAAAATAAAATGAGTCTCAAAGTATTCTTTATTAGGTCTCTAGCACGAAGCACTGAGTATATATCAAAAGGCTTTTTCTCTCAAAAATTATATTATATGGTTTTGGCCTGACTAAAACATAATTAAGCTGTTCCTTATAAATATTGATTTGAGAATATCCGGTATACAGGTGTAGGTTTTGGAATTATTTTTAGTACTCTGATACCGTGGATTTTAATATTCCTTTATTATCGCTCTTTTTTTACCGAATTCTTAATCACTGCACTGTAATAAGCATAACAACTAATAAGAAAACATAATAAACACTGTAGTAAACATAAACGTCCATCAGTGCTTGCATTTAGAGGTACCGCGACCAAGTTTTAAATTCTTGTTTGTTCTGCAATATTTAAAGCGAATATTGCTCTGCGGAATAGATAACCAGAGGGAGCTAAAAAATTAACCTCTAAATATTGGTTTTCACATACACTCTTATCGAGACGTCCTGAGAAAACTATATTAACTGTAATTAACTGTAAGTAATGTCAAGATTCCTACCTCCCAGTTTTGGAAAGAAGTGTTTAACAAATTATTCTTATTATTATAATTATTATTATTATTATTATTATTATTATTATCATCTATTCACCATTTCTTACAACAAAATATAGAGCTACGGTTAGAGCCACTAATCTTTTCAGATTTTAGGTTTTCTTATATACCAACCAGTAAGCTAGAACTGAATCATCGAACATTTTTAATTTAATTGTCTAAAAAATAAACACTTTCTATAATTCGAACGATTTTTAAAAACTTTTTGAATTATTATTAATTACCAAGTGATAATCTCACCTATATAAACCAACAACAACTGACTCAATTGATCACGTGTCAAATCGCCTTTCGGCAACATCCAGCGACCCACTATCAAAATAAGCATAAGAAACTGTTCAATCAGTGTGATCCATGTGTCCGGGTCAATTTTGAACACGGGTAAATCCAAATCAGCAATCTCCGCTACTTCTTGTAAAATATTCTCATTGCTGCTGTTGTTGTTGCTATGGTTATTATTCAACTTGCGTGCCACTTGATCTAATTCCAATAGCCAAATGGCCGGTACAATGCTACTCAAGTATAAAAACACCGAAGGACAGAACCTGTAAAATGGAGAGAAATTCAAAAAATTGTACAAATTTAATTAAAAGCAAAGTAATAACCGAAGCAAGCGAGCATTATAAAAGCAAAAAAAAGTTGACTAAGGACACTTGTTGCAACCGAAAAGCGTATTAAGCGTACACGAAGATAATTAAAGGAAGGAAGGTTAATAAAACATAAGTATTTTGATGTGACAGTTACTCATACACATTGACTCATGCTGGTAAATATATATATATGAGTATGTAAGTGCTCACATATATATGTATATATATGCATATATTTATGTGCTTAGGTGTATTTGGCATGTATTTATATTAGGGTAGCATGTTATACGTTTCTTTTCCAAAGAATATATATGTATCAATGCGGATTAAGCCTTATTAATGCATACAATTCTCACTGGAATATCTTTTAGGAACCGAAGTTGTTATTAACATACACCTGCCTAATCCTTCATAGATCAGACTAGAATTATATGCTTAGACTTATAATAGATATAGTAAAAATAAATCCATTATTTTTGCATTAAATTTAAGGTTTTATTGAGTATAACTGTAATAATCCGATTTAGGTCAAATATGCACAATTTTGTTCAATAACATATAGCCATTTTCTAAATGTCTAAAGAATCTAATGTCACTCTTAAAGAAGCCCTCGTCCCTATTGCCAAAAAACTGGGACAGCCGATTTCCACAAGCTTCTCTTGAGGCGAATTTTTCAACAGTAAACTCATTCGGCATAAGGTGAAAGCAAAAGAACATCCAACCAAGCTACCGGAACTTTTGGCTGCGATGTGTGTGGTCTGGCGTGGTCCTAATGACACACAATTCCTCTCCTATTGACCGAGGGTTGTCCCTTCTAGACGATTGCTTCCTTCAGACGATCCAATTGTTCACAGTTCAGATCTGAATTAAGAGTTTGGCCATAGAGGAGCAGCTCATAATATATGATTCTCTGCCAATCCCACCAAACACATAGCAAAACCTTTCTAACCGTCAATCCTGGCTTGAAATAGTTGAAACAATTGTTGTTGAAGCATATAAGAAAAACTAATAATCAAAGACACCATATAAAAGATGAAACCCAAAATAATCGACGAAATTTAAATCATGTAAATACCTAAAATATACATGGGACCAAAAAAGTCTAACATCAAGCGTTTATCATGTGAAAAAAACGGAATGGTACCCTAATAAATTTTTAGAAACCAACCATTCGCTATTACTTCGACAACTTATGAAACTTTTAAAATCTTTCTTAGTCTAACAATCAAAAACAGCGAAAGTGAACTTTGCTACCGCTCTCCTATCCCTCATTATCAGCAGCATCGCGAATGAAATTTTGAAAAATAATGTTGTCGACCACTTCAAACGTAGCACGCTTAAAGTTTTGCTATTAACTGCCGAGATGGGCTCGCTGTCAGTTGGTCAGATAAGCAATTGAACTCTGGTCCTGAGTATAAATAGTGCACACATCGAACTACTCTACTACAGGGACAATGAACCTGTAACTCTTCGTATATAATTTTCAATTTTCCCAACGACTAGACTGATGTATTCTTATCCAAAGCATAATCATTAGAACATAGTTCGTATGACTAATAAGAACATATCAAATTCATCATCATCTTTGTATGAACAGGTTCACATAATCTCTCGAACAGCCTTTAAATATTAAAATTTCTGAATCTGAAACAAGAAGACCATTCGCTGAAATATCTGAATTAATTTTCAATTGTTGAATAGATATTAAGACTCTGTTAATATAAAGTTACTAAATATCGAAATTGGAAAGAAACTATCTGAGCTAACTAATACTGAACAAGATTTTAAATAAGATGACCGTTCGAGACGATCGATCTGCCGTTCGATTTCTTTTATTATGCCACACATTATTTTAGTTGCAAAACTGGACCGATCATATATTTATAATGTAATAATGTAAAAATATAATAATAAAAAATAATAAGCGTAAACAATTACTGCATCCGATTGTAAGATGTTTCAATTTCAAAATCAAAGTTCTGTGATATATTTGCCAACCTCGTGTTATTATTATATAATGGAACTGTTGGATTGTTAGAACATTGCAGCGACATTAGCATGGGTCTGTTTAAAATTAAAAGGCTATGTTCAACCAAATACATAGTTGCAGAAGAGGAAAAGCTGCGTCATCTTTAGGTTGGAAAAACCCAGTAAAGAAGGACTGGATCTCAGTAGGTGTTTGGATTTGGCATCACTTTTCGAAACGAATAATATACTGGCATACATTTGCAGAAAAGCTAATCACATTCAGTTATACAAAACTTAACACAATTTATGTCAAAAATTCATTAGGAATTTCCCAAAAAAATTTTATCAGACTTATTTCTCATTAAAGGCGTAGTAAATGAGGTGCGCACTATCACTAGACAGGATCTGAATTCAAGCGCTGTTACTACAAATATAAAAAATATTATAAATACTCTCAAGACACAACAGAGAATATCCGAACGTGTTCCGGCCACGAAATGTCTGCCCGAATTCATTCGGAGTCATCTCAAAACGTGTAGACCCCCTTAATTTTGGCAGATAACAACAAAGCATATGCCACAAATAAAGAGGAAATCTTCGAAGTGCTAAACATCTAAGAAAGATCTACATATGTATATATATAGTGACTACATCAACTACACTTCGCTTAACTTGACTGCTTCCTTAAAAGGAAGTGCTGAACGTGTGATTAACACTCGGTGGGTTGTAACTTTAATTGTCGACCGAGTAGAAATCTAAAATAAAGAAATTAACTTTGTGAAAACGGTGGCATCTAGGCCAACAATCTCAAATTATATTTATTACTTGAAAAAGCTTATGTAAAAAACTATATCGGATGCATTTTAACATGGTTAATCTATGGCTCAAACTGAGGCGAAGATCTGAACTATTTTTACCAAGTACCAAATGTACAAATATATGTCCTGTTGTGGATGATGAGCCCTAAAGTTATAAGAAAAGTGCTTTTTAATGACGTTGAGCCAAAATTGGAATACATTTTTGATGTCAAAAGCCTTTACAAAAAAATTGAATAGTCCATTAGAACCAGAAAGAAAAATTATTTGCAGAAATGGATAATAATTTAATTTCCTTGAGCACCTTTTTTCCAACATCAATGAGAAAAATTTAAGAAACACACAATACAATACATACGTATTTATTTATGTTTGCACACATATACAAATAAGATTGACGTTTTTATTGTTGCCAAGTGTTTGACTGCCGGTCAGCCAACTGATAAAGTATTGTTTTTGTAGTTGCTTCAGTTGCGCGTTGAGCTGCGCTACACAAACACCGTTAAATGCGATTTGGGTGCGGGTGTATTTAAGCGCTCGCGCACACACACACACACACACACATGCGCACACACAGGCTTAAGTACATATTTATATTGCATGTAATGTGATTTCACTTTTAATTGAAAATCAAAGTTAACCAACAAGCAAATGACGTAATCGCATTGTTTACATTGGAGTAAAGTCAAATACATAGACACGCAGCCGTGCAGGCAAACGGATATGTGTGTGTTGCGAAAACATGAATCAGGTGAGAAAATTTGTACTGGATAATTATCGCATAATTAGTACGACTAAGCAGGCGCACACAAACACATGCACATATGCGCAAAAGTAAATCAAATCAGTTAAATTTAATTGGCGCTTACGTAAAATTAAAAAATGTAAAAAACGCACGTAAACATGTATGCACAAATTCCACGTGAAAAAAATGTCAAATATTAATTACATGACCCCATACCACCGCCATTCTTGCGTCTTCTTGATCATCAGCGTAAAAATGCCCTCGAATAGGAGCAATACCAGCGGTCCACATAGCGACCAGTAAATGTAGTTCTGCGTATTGACGGTCACTTGCCAAATGGCCAAGATGCTGTGCGCGCCGAAGAAGATGCGCGTCAGAATCGCCTTGAATGTCGATATGATTTTCGCCATGATTTCATAATTACCGCACTACTTTTGCACTACTTCTGCTCGATTCACATGCTTAATCACTGAATATAACTACACTTCCGCGCACACAAACACATACACACATATGCGCACGCATGCATACACATAAGTCTGTATAATTGTTTTGAATTTCTACAAGTCCGGCAATGTCTTGAGGAAACAGGCCAAAGTTGATAAATTAAAAGGACGAACTGAGCGCCTTGAAGCGCAAACCGCAACTGAAAGTGCAAAGTCTGTTAAATGCTTGTCAAACGCTTTGTCCATCAGCGTTTAGGCGCGTTCTTAGCGTAATTAATAGCGCACGACTGTGGGATTTGTGCACATTGGGACTTTTATTCAACTCTGCACTGAGGTGCGCAAAGTAATCGGGTTTGTCATGTCATGTGGCATTTTGGAAATGGTCATTGCTTTTGAACCATTACCTTAATATATGTTATTGTTGTTATCTAATTCACCACTTTTCGGCTGTAAGTTGATCTTCTAGATTGCAGTTGAATGGCTAAGCTCAATTCCATCTCTTGTAGCCGCATTCGTCCTTTTTTTTACAAAACTTCAAAGAAATGCAGTAACTCACATCCTCTACAACGATGTCAAATACTCCCACTAAATATAATTGCGTTTTATGCATGGCATTATAAAATTCGATTGAGAGAATGAAGCGAAATTTGAGCAAAGGGTTTCTCCGACCTTTTTCTCAAAACTTCTAAGGAGCTACTCACTACGAAGCTGGAGACTGAAACATTAAATTGAGTAGTATGTCGCACTACTAGAGATTGCTTTCGACAAATTGCACAGAAAACTTGTAGCCCAGTCGGGTGAAAGTAAGAGGCAGAGATTTCATCCTCGCAAGTATTCGATAATAGATTCCATATATCTTCATTCATATTGTATGCACAATTTATGTATATAAGGTTATAAGAACTGTATAAGAATAACACGCTCGATCTACAGGATTCCTGACTTCGTGCAAGTGATTTGCACCATGCCATGACAAAAAATAACAACAACAACGTTGTCACAGCAAGCAATATATATCTTTCCATCTTGTGAGTTCAGTTCGAAACCTCCCAACCATCAGGTGTAAAAAATATTGGCTTTGGAAAAATTCCCTTGGAATCAGGCTAAATTATTCTGACTATTGGAAAAAATATTCAATTTCAGTTACAAAATATTGTTGACACCTTTATATAGACTAGAATGGTCACCAATATTTGCGTAGTTTAGAATAATGACTTTCCTCGAGACAAAATACTTGCTTTACGTTTATGGACACCACAGCAGGGAAACGAGTGTGAGAATATTTTCAGTTTAGCCTCTAAGATGAACACAGATCAATGTAATATGAATCTGATGAACCGCGTTGTAGAAATTAATTATACTATGATCTTATCTCCTTAAGTATATGGGATATGCGTGGTGCTGTTCCGATGGGTCCGTCTTAATTTGATTCACTCGGCTCATCAAATGATAGTCATAAACTCACGATAGCAGCTGCGGTACCTTCTAATCTTTCACAGAAGGATTTTAATGAAAATATGCTGGACTCAGTCTGAGTTCCCAGTAGAGCTATTCGGAACCACCTTTCCGATATCATGAACTATAACTTTTTAGAGGTTATAATCCTCATTATAAGCATATATATATACCATATAACAGACAGAAAAGCTTGGATGCAATTAATTTTTACAATAATGGTCCCACTGGGGACAGTACATAGCAGGGTTGATCGGTTCTGCTATTAAGCAAACCTATAAAACAGTTACTTTAATAGCTCAAGAACCGAATACCAGACTGCATATGTACTTGCACTGTTACCCAACGTAACAATAAAAACGCTTTAGAATTTATGCGGAGAAATCACTTAACAGGTGAGGTTAGTCACTTACTGCTCACAAGCAAACAAAGCCATACGCTCTCCAAATGCAACAACATGAGGTCCCTGGCATGAAGCAATTGTCCTGTCTGCTCGTGAAGTGAACTCGCTATTAAAAAGACGCAAGGCGCTGAGCTCGCGCTGCTGCGTCACTATGCCCTTCTGCCACTACATGTCATGATGATGTTTGGGGTGATGACAATGTTGATGATAATGATGATAGTAATGATGATGACTTTCGATTTCTTTATACCGCCATATAGAACAAGTTTGCTGTTATTCACGCAGCGCATAGTCGATCCAGAAGAATAAACAAAGCTGAAAGCATGACTTGCAAACCAGTGAGTGGTTGGGTGTGAACCCGAACCCATATATGTAGGGGCTTCTACATAAATACGTGAAATGATTGCGATTAGAATCGAGAGAATTTGCTGGAAGATTTCTAGCTACAACTTCGATTTCTAATAAGATTTCTTGAAAGCAGTATTAAGAAACACAAGCTTCAATGATTAAAATTATTGCTAACGAAAAACAATACCAAAGATGGACCAAACCTGGACATTTTCATTATTTATTATCTCGAATGGACTCGAACTCCTAAGAAACCACTGAGTATCGGAATGAAGATCGAACACATCAACCCACTTTCGTCACTGCTAGAGATAAAGAGTGTGCAATGACGCCGCCCGCACCCACTCAGTGCTGTTAAATGGCCACTGCCATTTTATTTATGCGCTCTTTGCTTTTGTGTGTATGTGTTTATGTATGTGACCTTTAATGTGAATGTGTTTGTTCTTTATGAACTTTGAGTTAATGGTGGTGATGACTATTGACAACAAATTTGCGGCTGACCACTAAACGATTGGGGTGAGCCCCTGCCACAATCAAAGGAGTAGGGAGTACATATTTTCAAACACTGACACTGAGCACTTTAATCACGTGAGGTCAATGTGATTTGTGTATTTATTATTATTCGGCGGCAGCTTTAAACGCTTCAATTAGACAAAAATTTATACTTTTTATAAACTTAAAGTGCAGAGCTTTTAGTGGAATATTTTCTGAGATGGGTTGGTTTCTCGTTGAAAACTCGTTTTTATATTCTCTCAACATGTTGCATAGAATATAATTGTTTTGTTCACCTAACGGTTGTTTGTAACACCTAAAACTAATCGAGATAGATATGGAGTTATATACAATATATCATATATCAATATATCATATCTGATATATATATATATCAGAATGACGAGACATATTGAATTCCGAACGTCAGTCTGTCCGTTCGTCTGTTCGTGGAAACGATTACTTGTGCAATTTTACAAAATTGTGCAAATTTGTGCAAATTTAGATGGGAAAAATCGGACCATTGCCACGCCCACAAAATGCCGTTAGAAGAAACTATATAAAAGGTCACAAATTAAACTACAAAAATTAAATTTGATATAAAGTATCACAGTAAAGAATGTCATCTGTATATAAAACGGTTCTAAAAGTGGCAGTGAGTCCACCATCTAACAGCTTTAATGTATTTATCTTACAAACTACTAAAGCCACTCTATGATAAGTCTATAACAAACTGAAAAAACCGTCACGTTGTGAGTTGAAATGAAGTTGACATCGTTTTCTCATAGTAATAAGATAAGGTGGTCAATATGGATCAGTTCGGTTAAGTACTTCCCCTAGCCTCAATATACTTAATGTAATGTTCTTCCCAATTCCTGTTAACTTTAATATAAATAATATTAAATAAACGTATTATCTTGGATTGAGACGAGACGTGTTTTCAGATAATTTCATATTATAATTTATATATAATAATTATATTTATGTATAATTTCAAGGTATTATTTTCGAAGAAGAAATTCGTAAATTTGGGTAAAAGCTGATTTATCAGAATGTTAATAAACTTCCAAGTTCAAGTTTTTAGCAAAGTAGAATACTTAATACAAACTTGTTTTTTTGATTGGCAAAAAGCAATATTCATCTCCTTGGACTACCCTTCCAAATGCAACCTTGTTTGCCATCATATCCAGATTCAACGTGTTGTTGCACAAAACGAAATGTCAAACTTTGACAACTTTAGATTTTATTTAAAAGCAAACTCAGAAACAATCGCAAGGAAATCGCTTTTTGAAAACTATTGGAATTTTTTGGCCATTTGCACTTTTATTATTAATTAAAAGTTATCAATAAAAAGATATCGTAACGTATACACAACGCGAATTCAACGGAAAACTGTGATACGTAGTGAACAACGCGAAAAAGAAGCACGAGAAACTTTGCTGAAATTGGAACGGTGATTTACACGGATAATTTGCTGGCAGTGGTAGCAGTAGCCGCACTAACTGCAAAGCATTGACAACAATACAACAATCAGCTAAAACCTATTTTAGCACCAATCACTTGGCGCAATACCCCAAGCCCATCGAATTGTCACCGGACAACTGAAAACTTCCAATAACACCGCATACTCAAGTTATGGACAAAATGCCAACCAAACAGTACGAATCGTAAGTGCTGTGTCTAATGTTTGTTAACTATTAGACGTTGAGGGAAAAAAGAGCTCCCACCAACACTCGTTCCACTTGATATTTGCTATTTGCTGCAGTTTCTCATATTAAGTCCCTTGACTTAAAATAAAGCATCGTGTCGTCCATTCCCGCAATGTTTAGAATATAAACAAATGTTCGCGTGTTATCGCTCATATTGTTTAGGTTATGTTTTCGTAGGGCGACGTTGACACAATTTCTCTAATATTGACACAGACGCCGTAGATACTACGAAACGGTTAATAGAATTTAATAACTTATACACACCGCGCAGATTTGTTTATAATTTAAGCGAAACAATTAATTGAAAATGTTTTTATATGCTAAATCAAAACTTTGTAGCTTGCTGTGTCCTGGTTATCACTTGATAGTGTTAAAAAAATAAATACGTTTTTTCAAGTTTACCTACTTCGTTTCTTAAAAATGTTTGCCTTAACAACCGAAAATTTGTAATAATTTCGCTTAAAGAACATTGGTTTAATAACGAGTTATAATTAGTTGTGGTTTTTAGGAAATCTGATATTAAACACATTGCATCTAATATTTACTAAAATATTTCTTGTATTTTACAGGAAACCATGGCAGGATCCGGCTGACAGTGATGACAGTGACATGGAAAATGAAATAGATGTAGATAAATTGCCACCCTTAGAAGTTGGGCCGAATGAGAACCGGCTGCAGCATACATACTGCCTTTGGTTCTCACGTAAGGGGACACATCGTGCCACGGATTATAGCAAATCACTCCATGTTGTAGGACGCTGCGCCAGTGTACAACAGTGGTGGTCGTTGTATTCGCATCTTATACGGCCAACAGCTTTGACACCCTATCGGGAATTAAGCCTTTTTAAACAGGGTATAAAACCGATGTGGGAAGATCCCGCAAACACAAAAGGTGGCCAGTGGGTAATACGTTTACGGAAGAATAAAATTGATCGTGCGTGGGAAAACGTTTGTATGGCAATGTTGGGTGAACAGTTTCTCGTAGGTGATGAGATATGTGGGGTTGTACTCACAACAAAGTATCCGGTAAGTTCAAGTATTGATTATTATTATGAAGTTATATCGAACCGGTACAGATATGCAGTATACCAATGGGATGACGAATGTCTAAGTCCTAACTATGACGAATGTCTATGTCTGAGTTATATCGAACCGGTACAGATATGCAGTATACCAATGGGATGACGAATGTTTTTCGTGTAAATTAAATGCACTTCTCTATATATAATTGAAATTGTAGTACAAAGTGAATATACATCTAAAATGTTTCAGACATTGTATATATATTACCATTATATGACCATGTTAATATTTAGTTCTACTTTTTTTGTTGTGATATAAAAATGCCGGCGATAATTTGAGATCCATTCGAAAGAGTTCTAAACCTATCTCATTACCTCAGATTAATTTGGTTTAATCGCTGGTATAAATATAAAAAAATATGATATAATTAAAAAAATGTATGATTAGAACAATAATATATGCATAGTATAAATTATGTGCATATAAATGTATTGGTTTTTATTTAATGAAAAAGTTTCCATTCATAAAATTTAAATTCTGCAGAGGGTTAAATTTATCCCTTCACTAAAAAATGCATTACTGTTCATTACGTTTTATGATATTGCATTACGTGACAGCGAATTGTCTGAAGCAAAATGTCAAAAGTGATAAAACAAAAATACAGCATAAGTGAATTGCTTCCGAATTGCTTTATTCAATTTTACTGTGCATAAATTTTGTGAATAATTATCCAATCGTAACTATCTATCCAAATGGATTAAATTGCAAAACAGAAGAAAATAATATTTGCAACGATTTTACGTTCCACATATACGGTCTTTATTTTGGTTTTTTTGGTGTTTTAATTTGTGGCCTTTGACGTAATAAAAAGTGATTGTCAGACGATATTCAGCGAAGAAGTAACTAATGTATAATATAAAAGCTGTCAAATAAGGAAAATAATATTGGAGAGCTAAATTGTGTAATCAACGCGTATACTGGTAAATAAATTGATAAAGAAACTTCAACTATTAACAAGTGATCATAAATTTTTTTAGTGAAATTTTGCCGGGAAAATTCAGCTTAGGTTGGACAACTAATTGTGACAACAACAGCAGAGAGTATAGCCCACTATAGATGAACCGCTGAGTGCAACGCTTATGCCTCCCCCGATGGAAAATATATACGACGCAAACGCACTTGAGACACTATCCACACGAGCGTACGAATTCCACAATCGTGTACAGGTTAATACCGATGCAGTCTTAGTTTCATACAGCAGCGCTCTTGCTACTTTCATTAGATTGTGAAGAGCCAGCAACGCGTCGAGAGCATTTTCCGGACGTCCGTGCTTTATAAACCGTGACCAAAAGAAAATCAGTCAACGCTGACACTGGCCCTTTTTTTATTACTTGAGGGTCACACCAACGGAATATTTTTCACGCAGCATATTTTTTGTAAACGAGAAAAAGCAAAATTAGTGAAGTTAGTGATTATCACGTTAGTCGTAAAGCGTCTGTATTTTGTTTAACCTGTCCTATCGTGCCGTCACATAGACGGTGTAACCGCGCGCGTACGCGTTCGGTTGTAAAAAAGACCCTGAGCAGAAATCGATTTTTTCTTCATTTTACACACTCTGAAGAGAATTTACAACCACAAAAGGAACAGCTAAAAAATGCTACATATACGAAAGGAAAATAATTAAAAAATAAATGTAAATAAAAATTTGTGAAACATTTCTGAAAACTTTAAAGAGATACTAAGAAAAATCACTCTATGTGGTAAAAGTGGAAAATAAAAGAAGTCAAATAACGAAAGTATAGAAGAGACAAAAAACAACGTGATAGAAAACCCGATACACAAAAACCATCTACCAACAATCAAAATCCAATCCACTCTCATTCATAGCTGCTTTGGCGTTCTAGTAACAATTTGCGCTGATTTTTTGCCATCATAACCCACCCCTCTATTGTTGTTCGGAAGCTTTCAACGATAAGCTACATTTTCGACATTGTGCTCGTCCAAGAACGTCATCACCTTCATCGTCATCATAAACAGCGAACGCAACAGCAGATACCAACAATTTTTCTCCCTGCGCGTGTGTTAAATTATACCATTGAATACTTCAAGTGCTGGCTATAAAAGGTGTTTATCAAAAGGAAATCAAAAAAAAATATTTAATGCTTACAAATTGTGGATGTGAAATAATTCAAGAGCTACAACTCTCAAGATAGAAGTTAGTTCTGTATATAAAATATTTATTAAAAACTCGGTTTGGCATTTAAAAAAGACTGGATACAGTCAGTCTGTGAATACGAAAATAACACACAAAAATGAGGCAGAAAGTGAGTCATGCTGCCGTTGCTATTGTAGCTTAAGCTATCGCTATCGTTGCTGTTAATGTCGCCCAAATTATTGTTGAGTGTCGTTGTGGATATCGCAGTAAATTGAATTTGTTGACCGTGAGCATTGCCTTCACCGCTACACATACCAATACACGCGTTAAAATTCATTCTGCCCTCACTCACAACGTGAAATAACATAAATGCTAAAAATTCATTTGCTGATATAATATTCGCAAGCAACAATAACTTGTAATATATAACGTAATATATAATATCAAAGAGGCAATGTTATAGTGGCAAAATTATTAGAAAAAGTCAATAATTTAATTCAGAAATATCAAAAAGCAGCGCCTCAAAAAGGAACTATTGTCAAGCCAGCGGTAGGGCGGTTTGTTCCACACGTTCGCAATTCGTAAGGAAAAATCGATAATCGCCATACGAACGGGCCACAAACAACCGCGCGCGTCCACCCACCGCCGCAAGAAAATATTCAGGCGTGGAAAGTGTTGCACACACGAAGTACGCTGTGAGACCGACAAAATTAGCAGTGATAAATGGAAAAGCAAAAACGAATTGGCGTATAAAAGAGAGAAGCAAAAATTTGTTTTGTGCTGGTGTCAGGTTCACCACAAATATTGTATATGAAAATACAAATATTTTAATTTTGAAACAAATACCAAGTGATACGCTAAATTAGCATTTCTGACGTGCATTAACTGCCACAAAAAAAAAATTCATTAACATTGCCTTCAAATTGAGCAAAGCCAAACCCCCTGTCCCTTAAAAAAATCTGAAAAATTAAACCTGAAAATTAAAATTTAGCTCAACAAAGCCAACGAACGAAAAAAATAAACGTCAACGAAGATAAGTCAGCTAATACAAAATTATACTTAGAATACCAATTCGGAAGGTTGCAAAAGTGCAAGGTACACGCTCCAGCCTAAGAAGTATTTCAGTGGCAAAAAAGCACGAACCACAAAAAATTCACCAAGTTCAAACACCTCTGTTCTAGGATAAATAAAGCTGCAAAATGACAAAAGACAGATTAGCCGCACTTCACGCAGCCCAATCCGACGACGAAGAGTCCGAGGAAGTGGCTGTCAATGTGGATGCCCATGATTCTTACATGGATGAATTCTTCAAGCAGGTGGAGGAGATACGGGGCATGATCGATCGGGTTCAAGACAATGTCGAAGAGGTGAAAAAGAAGCACTCGGCTATTCTCTCCGCCCCTCAGTCAGATGAGAAAACCAAGCAAGAGCTTGAAGATTTAATGGCCGATATTAAAAAGAATGCAAATCGTGTACGCGGCAAGCTAAAAAGCATCGAACAAAATATCGAGCAAGAGGAGCAGCAGAACAAATCGTCCGCCGATTTGCGTATACGCAAAACACAACATTCGACGCTGTCACGAAAATTCGTCGAGGTGATGACAGAATACAATCGCACACAAACGGATTACCGAGAGCGCTGTAAAGGTAGAATACAACGTCAGCTAGAAATTACCGGACGTGCAACGACCAGCGAAGAACTGGAGGATATGTTGGAGCAAGGCAACCCAGCAGTATTCACGCAAGGCATTATAATGGAGACACAGCAGGCCAAGCAAACGCTGGCCGACATAGAGGCTCGTCATGCTGATATCATGAAACTGGAGACATCGATCAAAGAACTACACGACATGTTCATGGATATGGCTATGTTGGTAGAGTCGCAAGGCGAGATGATCGATCGCATTGAATATCATGTGGAGCATGCTATGGACTACGTGCAGACGGCAACGCAAGACACAAAGAAGGCGCTTAAATACCAGAGCAAGGCGCGCCGAAAGAAGATTATGATCCTGTTATGTTTGACTGTGTTGGGTCTCATAGTTGCTTCATATCTCGGCCTTACTGTGTAAACGCAATTACATTATTACTACTACATGTTTATTATTTATTACATACATATAGTTAAAAGAAAAAGTATAGAAACAAAAAATAATTACAATTATAATAACTAGTTATTAGCTCTTATATCGCACGCTCGTATCACGAGTAAAATGTTTTGAAAGCCTCAACAATAAGACCAGCAGCGGTTAACTTAGTTTGACTGCTGCTGGAATACATTAGAGAGGAGAGAGAGTGAGAAAGAGAGCGATAAGAGTATCCGAATAGTAATGCCATGCGGCATTAAATGCCGCCAATTTGTAAGCTGCCATTGCGGCCTATTTGGTGAATTATTACACACTTAATTACCTAATTAAATGATTAATTGCTAAAACAATATAATTATAATGTATTTGCTATATTATGAAATCTTATTGATTACTGTTATAATGCGAAGCAACCACAACTTAAACGTAAAAAAAATATACACTAAAGAAAAATGCAAAAAGTGAGAAAATGAAAAGGCAAATCTTAAAATAAAATAATAAAAAATGCATTAAAATGCCAAAAGAAAAAATTATAAACTAAATCAGCATAAACATTAATAAACCATCTTGAAACAAAACAAAACTATTTATTGTACTTTCCAACCTCTCATAATTGTTGATAAGAATTTCCGGTTGAAAGTTTAGTCACAAATCAGTTGAAGGTCTTTTCATTTTACTTGCTTTTAAGCGTAAAGTATAAATACAAAACACGAAACAAAATACAAAAATACAAAAAAAAAAAAACAATTATAATTGAACAAAGCAAAATTGACGCTGAGAGCGCATTTACAAACATTTTTAAGAATAGCTCGTTTTCACACAATTTTAAGTTGAATTTATACACAAAATTATGATTTCGAACTTCCTCGAAATCTCATATTTGTATTATAAGCAAAATAACACGCTATGTATTTACTTACATGCATACAAACTTATTGCATATTTCTCTAGTTAACTCTTATATAGCAACAATTTATTATTAAAACAAAAACAAAAAACAAGTTATAACTAGCAAAAAAAAACTATTTACTTATTAAAACATATAATCTCTCAACATAGAAATCTCTTTATATATTGGAAAACTCAATTGAAATAAAAAAATATATAGAAAAAAAAAGTAAAGCGAATTAAATGAAATTAATTGAATGAAAAATGAATTGCATTGCATTGAATTTGCAAATTAAAGTCGTTAAATAATAATAAAACACACATACATACACACACACATTAAACAATTGACTCTAAAGTGAAAATAGCAAAGTAAAATTCAAGAAAACAACAACAAACACATACATGCACATATGTAAAAAGTGCATGCACACACATGCCTACATATGTGCATATGTAGCGTTGATGAAATATAAATATTAACTTAAAATGCAACGCTAAATAAGACTATGCCAGTTTATAAAACATTAATGTTTGTTTTTGGAAAATTAATTATTTCAATATTAACTTGTACACACACTAACACACATATTTATAATTTTATATATATTTAGCGCAAAAATAATCACTTGAGTTTTTCCACAATTTAATTTACAGGTACATAGATATTTGCTTGATTATTTAGTTTACTTATTTGTAGATAAGATTACGCTTTCGAATGTTAGCATATTTATGTATGTGGTAGTGATAACTTTTGCAAACTGCTTTTATTTTATTGTGATAAGCGCGCGCGCTGATACGTTGAATAGCGTGTTAACATGTAAAATTATATAGAAGCGTGTAATTACAGCTAATTGAGGCTTGAGAAAGGCATACAATCTGTTTGGAAAATGCAGTAACTTGAACTGAAATTATCTTTCATAAGATCATATTTTTTCTTATTTTATTGGAGTTTATTTTTAATATTTTAATTGCATTCGATTTAGTTTTTTTTTTTCATGTTAAAAAAAATTTAAAATTCTATTACTTAGTTTCTGTTTATTTTAATTCAAAAAAAATAGTGTTTTCCTTTTCTGCGATGTTTTTTTTGCTAATGGTAAATTTATTTCAACCAAATCTTATTTTTTTTATTTCGGTTTATAAAATATAGATTTAAAACAGTTCTTAATATCATAACAATAATAAAAAATAACCTTAAATTTTGATGACATATATTGGGTTGTTCGGAAAGTCATTTCGTTTTTTCCCGCCAGAGGACTTAATTACGTTTTTTCGAAACTAACTTCACACTTAAGCCCCATAACCATTATATGTCATAAGAGCTGATATTGCAAGGCTTGTGTGTGAAAAAGTTCTATTAATTCTACCCAGTAGTTTTTGGTTGGTGCCTTTTTAAATATGCAGAGCAATAAGCAGCATTTTCGTCATATTTTACTTTTTAACTTCAGAAAAGGTAAAAATGCTGTCCAAGCGAGAAAAAAATTGACGGATGTGTATGGAGAAGGCGTGTTAACAGTACGCCAGTGCCAGAACTGGTTTGCAAAATTTCGATCCGGCAATTTTGATGTCGAAGATGCACCACGGTCTGGAAGGCCGGTCGAAGCTGACAAAGATGCGATAAAGGCATTAGTTGATGCAAATCGGCGAATCACCACACGAGAGATCGGTGAGAGGTTAAATTTGTCGAATTCAACTGTTTATGGCCATTTGAAAGGCATGGACTTAACCTCGAAGCTCGATGTGTGTTTACCCATGTCCTTACCGAGCGAAATTTGTGTCGTCGTGTTGACGCGTGTGATTCGCTCCTCAAACGTCTAGAAAATGATCCATTTTTGAAGCGGATTATTACTGGGGACGAAAAATGGGTTGTATACAACAATGTTAAACGCAAGAGGTCATGGAGCAGAAAAGATGAACCGGCTCAAAGCGTGTCAAAAGCCAACATTCACCAAAAAAAGGTGATGCTCTCCGTTTGGTGGGATGTCAAAGGAATCGTTTTTTTTGAGCTTTTGCCGGACAATACAACGATTAATTCAGAAGTCTATTGTCATCAGCTGGACAAATTGAATGATTCACTTAAAGAGAAGAGGCCCGAATTAATCAACAGGAAGGGTGTAGTGTTCCACCAGGATAATGCGAGACCTCACACAAGTTTGGTCACTCGCCAAAAACTTTTACAGCTTGAATGGGACGTACTGCAACATCCACCATATTCTCCAGATCTGGCGCCTTCCGACTACTATTTGTTCCGGTCCCTGCAAAATTTTTTGGATGGCAAAACCTTTACCTCAAATGAAGATGTCAAAAACCACCTGGACGAGTTTTTTGCCAGCAAGGACCAAAACTTTTATGAGAGGGGAATTATGTTACTGCCAGAAAGATGGCAAAAGGTGTTGGACCAGAATGGCCAATATATAATTTAATAAAATATTTATTCATTATACGAAAACTGTCTTTCATGTTCCCCAAAAAAAACGAAATGACTTTCCGAACAACCCAATAAATTTCATAAATTCCATTAACTAGTTTTTGTTTAGTTATGTACAAAATATTTAAAGTTGTTGTATATAAAAATTGTTTGTGCTCAAGCTTAACCTCAAGCCAATTTTGAAAGCGTAGTAGTTCTCACTTTGCTAAAAACTCCCAAACTAAAATAATTGTTTGCTGTTTTTAGCTACTAATGTTCGCATTATAATCATTACTTTTAAAATTTAAGTGCATTAGCTGCTTTACTATGATTATTACATTATTTTATTTCTTAATATTCCTTGTTAAAACACAATTTTACATAATTTTATGCTTGGCTAGTATTTTTATTTTATATTTTATTTAATATGAGTACCCTAAGGTAATTTTACTACTAACACATATCCAGATAACAATCATTTCTTAATGCTCACAATATGTTTTTGTTTATTTCTTCTTCTTCTTTTTTCATTTTTGTTTTGCAATCTCAACTTTACTATGCGTTCGTTGTTTTACATAACACGCAATAAAAAAATAAAAAAAAAATACCAAATAAAACAAAAATAAACAAAAAAAACATTGAAAATCAAATGGGAACACTTTCACCCGTAACCACAAAAACTACAATAACTCCACACTCTGCATGCCAACAACAAATGAACCAACCAAATCGACTAACAACTGTAACAAATTTTATTTTGGATTATTAACACTGTATGCCCACATTTGTGCGTTTACCTCATCTAACATACAAACATCTGTTTGCTGCTGCCACAACATGATGCCGGCCTGTTGTTTTTTTAATTTATTTTTTATGGTATTTAAAATTATAATTTCTTTATATTTTGTATTAATTATGTGCGAAATTTTTGTTAAAAACTCACCAACCGCTGCCAAATGCTTGAACATCACAAATATTTGTGTTTTATTTTTTATTTTAATATATATATATATATATATATATTTTTTTTTTTTAAACATAAAATATATATTTTTTTTGTATTTTACGAAATATATGTTTTTTTATTTTATAAAATATATATATATATTTTTTTGGCAACAATAGCGGAAAAGTAATTTAAGGAAAAAGCATAGAATAATAATAAATATACACATTTGCTGCTGTTGCAATTAGTTAAATTAAATATTGTTTTCTTTGAATCGCATGCCTAAACTATGCAAACTATTAGCCACGCATGAGTACGTACCTTCAAAGGTACGCCTACTTTTCGTTGCAACTGTTCAGTATCAATCACATCATCATCACATGAGCGATCAGCAGCTTTTCAGCTTGCTGTTGGTAGTTCAATAATAATAATTCATAGAACAATAAGCTTGTAGCTTGTTTGAATGCATTTATGTAGACGCATAAGCGAGTGAACGCACCTAAAAAAATGTTTGTCTTTTGAAATTTGCTAACTTTTGTGGGTGTGGCATACTCACTTGCATATGTATTTTTTGTATGTCGCAAATGTCATGTGAGGCTGAGCGAGAGAATGCGAGAGAATGTCTGCAATGCAAAAATGCAAAAAAAAAAAAAAAATAAAATAAAAAATCAAACACCTATTTACCTCTCACACACTCAAATGGATTTGCAAAAATAAGAAAAAATTACAACTACAGCAACAATAAAAAATAGTTTGCAACAGCTAAGCGCACCTTCAAGCACCATTTAATTTAACTATGAGCAGCACCACTAGCGCGGCAACTGACCCGACCGCCCGACCGAACCGACAAATTGCACTATAAACCATAGCAACAAAAAATAACAATTAAAGCGCATGCACTTTTATCTGCTGCAACTGCAAAGTAAGCACTGCACTTCCAACAATCCTTAAACTGCATCTACTAACAACCGCACTCTAATAATGCACGCAATAAATTGGAAAAGAAAAATCGAAAACTAATGGCATAAATGCGCCTCGCAGCCTATTCGTATGCGAAAAATATTTTTTATTTGTGCGCAAATAACTTGCGGCTCCTTCGCTTTATACCATTGAATCGAAAAGAACAAAAGTTGCCAATCAATGTACGATCATCGTCACAAAAGGAATAGACAATAGAGAATAGACAAACGCTAGCGACCTACCAACCGCCAACAAGCCAACAAGCCAACCTTGCCTTGCCACCCAGCCAAGCGCCCAGCTAACAAACAACTTAATTAGAAATAAGGAATATGCGCCAATAAGCTGCAACTGCTTGACAGCAAACTGTTTTGTCGTTGGTAAGTAGTCGAAAAAACAAAAACAAAAACAAAAAATAAAAAACAACCACAAACACAATTGTTGTTGTTGGTACACAAATATTAGCTGGTTAACGCGCTGACTAAAGCAATTTATTCATAGAAATGTGCAATGAAGAAATTTTTGTTTTGTTTTGCGCAGCATTCTAAGAAATAATTTTGCTTTGTGTCAAACGTGGAGGCCTTGTTGGAACAAACATTTTTCTTGCGTTCGGCAGCAAATTATTTTATTTAGTGTATTTAATTTACTTTATTGTTATTATGGTATATTTATGAGAAGAACAACAAGAACAAAAAAAAAAAAAACAAAAAAAACAAAAAACAAAAAACCAAACCAACAAACAAACACAAAAACACAAACACACAAACACACAAAAACAAAAAACAAAAAACAAAAAACAGCAATAAAACAGCTGGTGCAGCATGTGGATTTGATTGAAAAATGTTTACACTTTTTGTTGAAACTTCAAAATATGTGATTTCTATGAATTACGATAACAAACTAGTTTTATAATAATTAACTTATAATAATAACAAAAACAACTGTGTTAGTTAAGTGAAAAGTCAATTACCTACACAACCTAATATTTATTGTTTTCCTTACTAGATGCTTTACATGCAATTAAAATTAGCTTGTTAAAAATTTTAGAAAATATGCATAAACGCATAACAACAACAATGCCACGTCTGCTACGGCATAACAACAGCAACAACAGCAGTGTGTGTTGCTGATATATACATAAATACATACGGCATAAATATATGTGAATGCATACTCCTCTCCACACCACTGTGTGCATTTCTACTGCGTTCCACAAATTTTATTTAAATATACTTTTTATTTTTATAAATATTTGCAAATTCGTTATGCATAAATAGCAGATGTTTTGTGATTTCCTCTTGATTTTTGTCGTTTTTATGTTTATCTTAAGCATTAAATTTAGTCGCCGATTAAATTTGTAGCAATTACGAGCAGAATATTATACTTAAGTACTTATAGCATATTATATTAAATAAATATACATAATTACATTACTACATTTATGCTAATTTGATATTATTAAATTTTGTAAATTTGGTAAAAACAAAACGAAAAGAGGGAAAAACTAAAAAACAAGAAAATTAATTTGTATGAAAACAAACTTAAATTTTAGTACATCTTATGTAGTAGTTTAGTATGATGTTATCTAATCGATAAAAAGCAATATGAGCTAAATACATACCTACATATACGTACATATATATATATGCATATATATGTAAAATTCCATATTTCTTAAATAATGTAATTATGCAATTATTTAGAAAATTTAAAAATTCGATTTCTAATAAAACAAAAAAATTTGCCTTAGGAGGTCATTTGTTAAGTAAAAATCAATTTTGGTATTTTTTTATTTCAAATGTATTAAGGTCCATAATTTTTATTTTGCATGTGTGTGTGTTTATTGCACCCGGAGGTCAAATTAACTGGTTACAAATTACTTTACAACTAGTATGAAACGGCAGCCCAATTAGTCTACCGACTAACCTTTTACATACAAGCTTCTGACAGTTGTCAGATTTTGTTTAGAAACCCGATCAGTATCGTAAAAGTTCAAAGAATGGGACGCTTTTTTTTTACTTGTTGTATTATGAAGCAAAATCATTGTTCAAATAAAATAACTCCCTAGAAAATCGTTCTATAAGTGGTATAAGTGTAATAAATTTGGGTTTAGTTGGATTCCCGACAGGATTTTCTAGTTCCTGAAACTAAAACTAGTTCCTGACTATTTGCAAATTTTCTAATTTCCCCTTTAATGTTCTTTCCCTACCAAATTCCAGAACACGCCGTTGCTCGTCCAAAAAATTTCTTTTGGCGTTCACCTCATATAATTCCATCAACGAAGCTTTATGTGAAACAATATTACTCGTAAAAGAATTTGGATACATGGAAATTGTCAGCACATTCTGTTGACTATTGGTCACAAAAACGTAAATGAAAAAAAAAAAAATACCCCTAAAATGAAATCATCAAGTTGTTGTTGTAGCAGCATAAAACATTTCCTGAAAAAAGTTTCGGAATTTTTCTGAAGGTATAACCATCGATAGGGTATACATATAGAACATAAATCCGGGGCATTGCCAATTATGTAGACCCAAGAGTTGTGGGATCGTATGGCATCGTTGAAATTTTTTGATGATGCTTATGGAAATTTCACTTTTGGAATAAAAAACTTAGCTATGGCTGTGTTTTATAATTATTTTCGCAACCGAAAACATTTCCAAGTATTTTTCATTATGACTGCGGGTCACTCCGACTGTGAAGGCTAAACTTCCGCCTAGAAATATTACATAGTAATAACAGATATTAAACTTTATAAAAAGTTTGTATATCCGATTATTATTTCGAAGACCAGTTAAAAAATACAACTTTTTTAAAAATATTGGAAAGCTTAAAACGTAGTGGAATTAAGAGAAACTCATTGCGGTAAGTAGCGAAGGTGGAAAGAAAATTAATTCGCATAATTGATTTTATATTACAGGTCTTCATTTATTATTGCTTTGGTTTTGTTATATGACTCCACTAGGTATTTAGATTAAAGTACTTCATTTTCTGGTTGTAATGAATTTTTAAAATCTCCGAGAGATTGGTTATAATGGTCTAATTCGAAGGGCTTAAATACCGCTATTTTTTCAAACCTATTAGCAAAGGCGAAATCTCTTTGACAGGGTCTGTTTACAAGGGTCTGTCAATTGTAGAACTTAAAAGCCATTTCAAAGCTCCATGTGTCCTTACTCATTTAACACAGTTTTGGTGACAGTACCAAAGATCAGCAGGGCAGGCTGATCGGGGCCAAAAAAGTTCGAAAATCTAATAATGTCACTTTCATAATAACTGCTGTAGCATTGAGACTTCACAAGCTTATTAGCTTGAGTAGAGTAGAGTATTCAACCGCACCTGATCTATTGTTACAAAGACTAGCATTTGGTTGGCAGTCAATCTTGAATCCCGAGTATATATTTTTCTGATCTAAAGACTCTTCTCACTCAATTCCATCCACCTTTTGGCAGTAGAACTTTGATAGAGTAGACTATACCTATCACAAATTGGAGGGTACACTAGTAAGATAGAAGCTTTTTAGCGTGTAAGTCACTTCAAGATTGTGATTCGAGATTAAAATGTGTTCTGTTTCCTGTTTGTGTTATATTTTATTTATTTTTGTTATTGAAAAGACGTAAATTTCAGCATTATGTGTGAAATTAGCTTATATATCTCACTATATAGACATTTGGCATTCACTGAAACTCGCGAATTTTCGCTTCACTTTATATATGTATCTGTATATTATGTAAACATATGTACATATTCTGTCTATGGGTATATTTACGTGTGCATATGACAAACCGCTAATGCAAAAATATTCCAATATTGACGTTTGTAATTTTTTCTCAAAAGAGAGAGTAAAAAATAAAAGTGGAAAAAATAACCCTCACCAACGTGTCTGTAAGTCTGACTTCATCGTCTGGTTACATTAACACGATATATTATAATTTTAAAAGCAATTCCATTGAAATTATAAGCAATGAGCGAGCTGAAATGTAAATCTCGTTTATATGTAAACAATTTCGCAAAAAGCAAATTAAATGAAAACAGGTGAATAATTGAAAAATTAAACAAGCAAACAGAAAGAAAAAAAAGTTAAAAATCACACGCCACCTCAATAACTCTCACTCTCGCGCTAATAATGACGTGACTAAAGCAAATGCGAGTGCGTTTATACTCACGATTGTGCCACTCAAAAAAATCTGTTACTGTTTTTCACTACATATGTATGTATTTTTATTTACTAACAACAATATACATACATACATATATATGTATCTAGACATGCATTGGTGGCTGAGACTGTGAATCATCAATAACTTCATTACCGGCAAAAGCAAAGCAGCAGCAGCTGCTGCAATGATGAATTTTACTTTCGGTATTGGTAGTTTTACTTTTTGTTGTTGTTGCTACTGGCGTGTTGTCGATTGCTAATACACAGCGCCACCATATTGTGGGTCGCTTACACACACATACATACGCATACACAAATACACACCGAGGCGCACTCTTGGCCGCAACGCTGCCATTCACTCTCTCAATTAACCAGCGACAACGAGGTTGTTAAACGCCAACATACAGCAACAACAAAGCCATTTGCGTTACCGCATTTAACGCGTCGCACCTCCACTCAGCTGACGACCGACACTTGCAAAGCGCTGGCGATCTATCTAACTTCTATTGTATTGTTTTACATGTGTACGGATAAACTTACTTTTGTTTTTATTTAATCTTTTGTTGTTGTTAAGAAAAGTAAATAATAGTTTCCGTTTGCATTGTTAGTGGCAATTTTCGCTGATTTTCTCTCCTTTAATTTTTTGCAAAATGCGCTGAAAAAGATTTTCTTAGTCGCCACAATCACACAGCTGTGACTGAAAAGTTGCCTTTCTTGCACCATTGATGTTGGCAAATCATTAGGTAAATCAGCAAACTGTTGAGTAATCTTCAGGTTTGGTTTCCAGTCTTCCAGGTAATGGTTTTGAACACCACTGAGTTAATTTCATTCTCAACAGAAAGGTGCAGACAAACTTTTTAGAAAGAGAAATTCAAATTTTCGGGTAATTATATGGTTATGTACTTTTATGGACTGAATCTTCACGGCTTCTGAAAGTTTGTCCATACAAAATGGATATCTGATCATACTTCCTGAGAGATCTAGTATATTTCGAGCAAGGTTCTGGTTTACTTTGCCTTAAAGAATCGGTTATACTAAGTCCGACTAGCCATAATCTCGAGATTATTGGCGCGTTTGGTGAGTTTATATCAGAAATATTTTTAACTCGCTCAAATAACGCTTATCTACTGTTGTGACCTTCGGATACTTATCCCTTACATAATCGGTTGTTCCGATTTTTTTTTAAAGGCTTTCACGTTCGGTATTACTGATGTGGTCATAATTTTGGGATGAGATTCCTCAGTTTTCTAACATGTTGCAGCGTCTTCTATTTACTGGTTGATCCGCGTAATGTATTCAAACATATTTTAAATATGTAGCCAGATTTGTTTATGAAAAGTTCATAATCTGCTATCGATATGTCACAGTTAAAATATCAACGATATATTTAACAAAAATAACTATCGATATCTCAATAGAGCAATATTTCTTAGCAAGATCTCCTTTCTCCCACACTTGATCGACCCATTAATATATCTCTCTATGGGTCCTTTCAGTTCTTACCTGCTCAAATTACCGTGGTACGCTTTTTTGACCGATTACTGAACATATTTATCGATTTTCTCATTGAGGCAAAGACTTTCCAAGCGAATACTGAGTATTATATCTCATAATGTACAAAAGACTGCGTAAATTAAAAATTTTAATTCATCGCATAATTACCTAAAGTATCAACCCCATTATGACTTAATGTGTGTCATCAAACTTGTTGGCTCGTCCATATTCAGTTCGATGACTTAAAAGTTGCGATTTAAATTTGTGTTCCCTTATAAAGGCCCTGCTAAACTGGCAAGCATGATTAATGTGACTCAAAAATATTTTTGTCGTAAAAAAAACATGTTATATATATATACTAATATTAGTAATGGTGTAGACGTCTTTTAATTAATGGCTTGAAGAATGTGTTTTCATTTATTATGGAGAGATAATTTTCAGATGCATATGAATTTAAAATTTCTTCATATATTTGTTAAGCAAAAAATCTTAAAAAACGAAATTAATAATTCCCTGTTAATTTTACATTACTTATATTTCTTCTTTTGTTTCTTTTTTTTTTGTTTTCCAAATTGCTCTTTGTCTGAAATAATTGTGCTTCTCAATATGCTAACAGCTGCTGCTGTCTGTTATTGTTTCTAATTAAAACTTTTTTTATTTTATTTATTTTTATTTTTATTAAAAAAATTTTTTTTTGTATTTGGCAACTAAATTTTCGGCTCACACAATACTTGAAGTCAATTAAAACGTCTCATTGCCATTTTGGTTATTTCCCCAATGTTCTTTCTGTGCGCGACTACTCTGTTTATTCACTTTGTTTGTCAGCTAACTTGGTATGGTCATTTCTGCTTAGTTCAATTCTTACGTATTTTTTTGTGTTTTTATTATTTCTTAATTTGTAGAGTCATATTTGCATGTATGTATTTAATTATATATACATATTTATGTTAACTCCAAAGTATGGGCGCTTTTAGTAACCCGCACAAATAGTATATATATATTTATGCGGTTCCATCTAACCTCACATACTTATATATTATATATATAAACTGTAAAATCGTATCAGCGCATATCGTGATTCACGCGGTTTATTTCAACAGTATAATAACATTTATTTTTATTCACTTGAATATGCTTACATATATACTTATGGAAATACATACATACGTAAGTCTGTAAATGAGTATTTCTGTTGTTCGTGAAGCTTCCCTTAGAAGTAATTTTAGTATTTGATTACAAGGAATGATTTCATTTAACCGGATAATAATGCCTAGGGAAATTCCAAACTCTCCCACATACGATCACGAGTTATAAGACTTAACTAAGAAGAGCACCAAAATCACTACTTTTATAAATGTATATTAACTTTCATAATAGTTCCCATATGTTCAATACCTTTTGCTTTTCCTTAAAAGTCCGACGCTACTCTCTCTACTTCGGTACAAAACTTTTTCCCTCTGGATTATACAAAAGCTGAATATATATGTATAGCAGACATGCTGGAAAATTTTCAGAAAAAGAAGAGAAAAAATCGTTTTAAAGAGAAGTACGATTGGGCTTCTGCTTCAAAATGAGTTTCAGTCTCAGCGATTTCTTTCCAGTAACCACTCACTTAATGTCTGACAAAAGAAACAAGTCGAAGGAGGTCCGATCCGGAGAATATGTTGTATACGGAAGCAATTCGAAGTCCAATTCAATAAATTTTGTCATAACTTTCATTGATTTGAGATCCAGTGCATTATCTAGATTGTGAGCTCGCGTAACACCCACTTTGCACAGAGCTTGCGCATACACATATATTCATGAAACATATCGTTCAACGTTCCTTTCAAATCTTTAGAGTCTCAGCTATATCGATCAACCGTATTTTACGCTCACCGAAAGTAATTTTGTAGACTTACGAATGGTTGCTTCAAGCCACTTGATATTGACTTATTGATAACAGCAACAATTTTTTCATTACGAAATATTATTTTATTTTTATCCAGTCTTCAAGTCACTAAAAATTGTGTACTAAAAGCTATTTTAAAGTCATTTATACTTACGAACCGAAATTTGAGCTGTGAAATTTATAAAAAAAAGTTTTTAATTTACAAGTCTTTCGAAGGTTAGGTCTAACTACAAAACATATGCATTCAATTTTATTTGCTCCCTAACATAGAAACGCCTCGAACTTCGAGTGTAAATCAAATCGGAGTATAAATACGAGTACATTATTTGATCGTCAGTGCCATCTGCCGGAATAATTTTATAAACGCTTAAGAATTGAAAACAATCATATTCTACGAATTAATCGGTTATATGTCGAGCTTTTCATGACGAATATCAACTCTGAGCAGCTTTGTATTAAATAAAAAATTATGCAATATTTGAAAAAAGTGCTGGAATTTATTTTAAGAGAAAAATTCACTGAAAAATTGTCGGATAAACGTTTTGCGGTTGTTGAGTTGTTCACATCAAAGCTTGTTGAAATCACATTCTGACAGCTGAGCTTGAAGCTAAATGTGATGTAAAGAGCAGGAAAAAATATCTTCGAATGTATGCGCATAAGAATGAAACAAATTGTGGCCACTTGCTGTGGCATATTATTCTTAGAATCTTTATTAATAACAAAACAGCATTGTTGTTGTTTTCTTTCGCTCAACAAATCAATAAATCCAACTCACTGTATACATACAAAATATAGACCTCTAAATGTATTTGTTGCACATAAATAAAAAATTAAAAATTATAGATGCTGTTGCTTGTTTACTGCAACAATGATATTTTTGTTGTTGTACCTATGCAGCATTTATTTACTTCTCATTTATTTATATCTGTATGTGTGTGCGTGTAAATTTTTTAGAAAATTTTCCGCGCTCACTTAATGGATTCTCAAATTTTTTGCATTCTTCTTAAGCTCACTGCAGTCTTTGTCGACAAGTTGGAAAGAATTTGTATTTATTTTACATATTATATATACACACGCATATATAAAATACTTAATTTTGCTTTCGTCTGCGCATCGTGCTGGAATATTTTTTACTTCGTTATTGATGTATTTGCTTTTTTGTTCAATTATTTGGCAAATTTTGTTGTTTATTATTTGATAAATTTGCTTATGTCATAAATATGCGAAGAGGGATAGAAACAATAACAAAAAAACAAAACAAAAAAAGAAAACTTACGATGTGTGTGATTAGTCAATGCCATTCAAAAGCAAACAAATTTGTCTGAGCACAATTTTATGGTGCCGGCATTGGTTTGTGGTGATATAAGAGAGTTTGACATACTCATATACGCCTACGAGTTTATACATATTTATGCGATTTTATCTATTTTAAGTTGGGTTTTTATTTTTAAATGTGGGTTATTCGGGAAATGACTTCGTGTTAATTGATAGAGAATCTTCGTAATTTGCAAGTTAAATAATTTAATTTTCTTGCTTAAAGAATTTAAATTAAAATTCTGAGTGATTCAGTTATTAAAAAACATGGAAGACTTATCTTTACGGGGATTCAAATGACAAAAAAAGGGGAATATTCATAGAAAATATGTTCTTAAAAATAATTATAACAATTTAAATATTAGCAAAACAATCTCTTTCCAGTATATTGATTGCCTCAGTACAAATTGGTGCATATATAATAATTGATAATTGATTTTTAAAAAGATATTGATTTCTCAATCAATTTATGCTAAACCCCGTTTGCGAAATTTTTTTGCTTTCAAACTTGGAATGTTATTAGAGCGGAGTGTATTTACACTTATCAAGTTTCCGATTTTTTAAATAAAGAAGTGCCCTGCTATGACTGTTCGATACATCCTTATTTCGTTCTCAACTATAAAATATCACGAAAAATCATTCTGATTACCGTTGAATATCACCTAGGGCTTCAGCAATCAGATCACATGCCTGTGTTAAGCAAAAATAATTGTCTTATTTGAGGCTATGTAGATTTGTTCAGTCAAACAGATATCGGAAAACACTCATATTTATATATATATACATAGATATCTGTAAGCAACTATTTACTCTTATCGAACATTAGCCGTCATCGATTCGCAATTTCCCTGCTAGCTTTCTTTGCGTGCTGTTCTCTTGTCAAAATATGTACATATAAAAGCAATAAAAAAAAAAAAAACGGCGAGTTGAATTCGATGCAAGAGAGTAAGGATCTAAATCCTAATCCGATGGATAAACTTGTGTCTGCATTTTTTTGTTTTCTCAATTCTACCCACTCATCTGTTATATTTTCTTCTAGCTTGTTAGTTTTGAATAATCAAGCCATTACCAATCATACAATTGTATTTAAAACGCGTACTCAATAAGAGCACTTAATATATTTGGAACTTTTTGTCTCCAGTAACTGCTATGAAATAATTATTAATTCTATTTCAAGTCTCAAGGTGCTACCGGGCGTATGAGTAATGCTCCTTATATCCTTTTCGTCTTATTAATTCCTTTTGTATTATTAATCTTACACAAATCTTATGCCATGCTTCGATACAAATCCAGCTCCTTTGAAACCGCTTTGTTAAACGCATCACTTTTCCGCTTAACGATTCTAATTGTTCACTAATCGGTTAATTATAGATTATAATGCAGAAATGTACGCGCGCAAATTTATAAAGCTGACAATTAAGCAATTTAAGCGTAACACCGCCGCAGTTAACATAAAATTTAACCCCCTATTGCCTTTGGTCGCTTATTATATGTATATGTACACAATTGTTTATGTATGTGTGTATGTGTGTATGTGTGCGCTTAAGTACCCATTTATCTGTGAATGCTGTGCGCTTCATGATGCGCACTGGCGATTGCCAATTGCTAAACGGCGGCGAGCAACTTACTCACCACTGGCACAACCGCTCACACTCAATTGCACAAATCAAATTCGAAAGCAGTGACGCGCACCAGCGAACTAGCGAACCAGCGCACCAGCGCACTTTTAACCCCATACACATCAATTTTACAGCTGAAGAATAAAAGCTGAAGTTAATAAACTGTATGTATGTGTATTGATTTGGGTGTGGGTGTGCTATAAATAGACAAATACTTCCATCTAAAAGCTTATATAAATTTACATTTTAAAATACAGCGTATTGGTGTATATTGTAGCGCTATTTACACTTACCTCTGCTCATGCAAATAGCCCCAAGCGCTTATGACCCTCCAACTATTTCGAGAAATGTCGGTGAAAATTAACAGAAATAAAACTTCCGTTACAAAATATACTTAATACATACTTAGGTGTTTCAGCGTTATATTATTGGTCAAGGTTTCTCAATTTGGACAGTATCCCTTTTTGTAATCATAGAAACTTCTTATGACCTAGATTTGTTATCACGGACTATTTTATTATTACAAATAGAAATATGCTGTTGACGTTGAAAGCTTGAGTGTATGTTGATTGAGCAAGTATTTCATAACTCAATTGATCTATTTATACTGGTTTCCAATGCATTTTATTTTGTTTCGATTTTTGTTGGGACACCTTTATTAGACGTTATCATTCTAGGTCACATCAAAAATTTAGGTGATGAGCACAAAAAATTCACTTATTTATATTTTCGACGTTTTCTATGGCATGACGCTTTCAAAATTCGCTTTTATCATTTGTATAAACCAAATTCATGCCTTCACACACATACATATATATATGTATATTAGCATGCGCGTACTCACCTTACCCAATGACTATCCGAAATTTAATCTTTTCTTTCCTTTTAAAATGAAAATAGAAAAGCGTAGCAACATGTGCTAACAGTAAATGCAAGTGAATAATGACACAAATTTCTCTGCAATCTCTTATATAATATAAGTGTGCACAATATTAATGACTCTTTTATTTACACTTTCTTAACCTTTTGGAACATGTCTTCACATCACCGGATGTCTACACAAAGGTAATTTCGCAGAACGCCTTTCTCTCAGCCATTCATTCATTCATTCACTCCTTCAATGTTTTAAAACTTAATTCAAGTCACTCAACTGTAGCAGTTTTCTTTATATTTACTTTTATATATATGTACAAATATATATATATATATATGATATGTTTTGCACATGCTCGTAGAGCTCGTAGTGCTCGTATTTAGAGTGAGTTCAACAGCTTTGCTGAAAACCATTCAAAGTTAAAATTTATGCAATAAAATCTACATAAATATATATATAAGTACATATATGCACCGGTATATGGGCATTTATATATCTATATGTAAGTTTGTGCATACAATTATTTATAAGGGAGAGTAGTCAGCAGCAGCAGCAGCAGCAGCAGCACGCATTTTATTTTGCTTCACTTTATCGCCTAATCTATGTAATGTATGATATGAGTGCATGAATATACATATATATATACATATATATATATATAATGTTTAGCATGCCATAAAATTAAAATTGCTTTCACTAAACCCACTTCTATAAAATATGTGGGAATTAACGGAATTATTAGCGCATATATAAGTGGCTTTACTGGTTCACAATTTCAACACAAAATCCTCTCATTTACCATTAGAGTACTTGAGTACAGTGTACCCGCTTTAGAAGGAAGCAACTAAGTCTCATAATGAGATGTATTCAAATTAAATTATCTATATTATTTTATTATATAATCTTATTGTTTGCTCGAGAACATAGCTCTTTTGTTCTAACTTATTTCTATACTTAGTTTATTTTGGTCAAAACTTTTATTATCCGATTGTGCTTTCTTTTGAAGTCTATCAGCAGACTTTTAGTAACATGAAACCGAGGCAGCTATTAAGTCCTTTGAACTCATTTAAGGAAAATTCTCAACTTGTATTGAATTTTCGTAGATCAAGGTGTGATTACATAGAACATGCTCTTTATCACTGAAATTCAAGATTACGAGGGCGGGTCAATAAGTACGTGACTTTTAGTAGTAGTGTTTAGTAGTGTAGGAGTAGTGTTGTTTTTTCAGTAAAGAGGTCAGAAATTCAAAAACTCACGGACTTGTTAACCCGCCATCGTACATAACCATTTAGCTTATGATATGGCTAGACAACTGGAACAAAGAGATTTTTCTTGGTAGAAGACATGTTGTTTCGAATTAGGATTGACCTTATAAAGTTAAACGGCCGGAGTAAAAGCTTGAAGCGGATTTGAGAAATAATTTCAGAGCTTAAACAGTGAATAATAATAATTTTAAGAATTTTTAAGAATGGTGAATAAGGTTCAGACACCAGTTGTACCAGGGTGAGTGTGACGACCACTCGATGGGTTGGAGTTTCTTTCGGCCGCTTTTTCGCAAGCAATATTGAGCTACAATTCTATTTCATATTTGATAAACCGGAGAAGTCCCGTAAGTGTTTTACAGACACCTTAGTGTTGAGGTCCTTCATTTTTAGGTCTATTTATGAGATATATATGTATATATGTACATTTATACGACACTAGTTTCAGATTTGTTCCTTTTGGTGACAAATCGCTCTCTCGTTCATTGTAAGAGCTAGCGCAAATATGTTTTCCAACATTAATGTGTTTTGATTTTTCAAATATGCTTATGATGATTTTAATGACAATGAATCTACCAGGTGTCCGACGATAGCTCCGAACTATAAGTCAACGTTAAAGCGCATTGTCACATATGTATTGAGAAGTTTTTTTGGAATATCTGTAAATTTGTTGATGAGAGTGCTGACGAAGAGGTGTAAATACAATATTTATATATTCTTTGGCTTCGTTGGCACTTCTTTCACATTCTTACGCCCATAATAATGGGTCAAATCTATCCATCCGTGCATGTAATTAAAGCTTTAAATCCATTTTTGACGCCAATAACTCATACGCTTCACTCTATATGAGTGGCTAAAGTTCATGTACAAACAAAATAACGCCATAAGTATCAATATAACAATATATAAGTAACATATATATGTATATATATGTATGATTGTGGACTTGTCAACATTTCCTGGCACATTTTTCCGAGAGCATAATGTTTTTTCAACTTTCTGATGATGTAAAAAGGCATACAAACTAGAATGGTGTTTATATGCACATAAGGCTGCTTACCACTGCATTATTCTTTTATGTAAAAGCTGTAGTTAGGATTCGTTGAAAAAGTTAGCACTAATACATAACGTCTTTTGCAGTCAGATGCTTATGAGGGTTGTCCTAAAAGTTTGAATCTTTGGAGACAAAGAAAACAAAATAACCTAAATATATAATAATATTTTTAAATAAGTTGAATCGAGCAATAATCGAAAAACATCTTAGGTCTTATCTAAAATTAATTTAAGTTTCGAATTCGATTTATAAATATATATAATAGATGGCGCCTACAACTTTGCTCGATATTTGGTCAGCTTTCTATTTCTATTTTTGATGTGTGCTCTCCACAAACTTTAAGTTGTCTCTGAGCAGCTAATATATTTTAATAGCAGCTTGTGATCTCCGAAATACACTCGAAATTTTGCCATCACCTATCGAGGGGCGAACACTATTCCAAATATTTGTTGATATTGTACCGGAACTGTGATCGAACCCAGATCTTTTTCCTAATTGTGAATAAGCGAATCTTCGGGTTTATTCATTTTAGTATTATACGGAATATTTTGACGCCCTTCTTCAGTCAAAAGTACTTCTGACTTGCTTATCTAAGCAACGGTCTCGAGTTACTTTGACTTGTACCAAATTTTGGTGTGTCGACTTAAAAAACGTTATGTTCTTTCATCAGCGACTGCATTTATAACTAACTAGCTGTCAACATCGCGTCATGCAAAACGCTGTGCGACCCACCAATTACTACAATTTCGTTTTTATCTGCACCTGCATTGCGGCAATCGCATATATTTTCTCATTCAAGGCGCGAGGCTTCTCACTTGTCACACGCTAGGTGATTACTGTGCAGCGTTGCCAAGATGCAGCCGTGACTGCAGGTGACGAAATGGCCAAAGAGTGTCACTGCAAATGGATCTGTCAACACTCCTGACTCCTGTCCCGCCGACAACACAAATGCCAACTACAACAACGCCCACTCCTTCAACAACCAACCAACCGACGAATGAATGAAAGGAGGAATGGCTTGCGTAACTAATATGATTTTATTATATTTGTTGCGCAGAAAATGACATAAAGGTGGAATTATTTTTAAATTAATTGCTATATAAAGCGCAGAGCTTGTATTCGTTGCTATGCGCTGTCACTCGCTGCTCTTATTGTTGCCAGTCAAAGAGAAGTAGCGTCAGCAATTGCAATCAAGAAAGGAAAATAAAATAGAATAAAAACGTAAAACGTATTAAATAATAAAGGAAATGTGGAAAGGAATACAAGAAGGAGTTCGTTATGTGGCAGCAGAGTGGCTAACGGAAGTGTGCTCAATTCGCGTCGTACATTTCCCGCCAGTAGTTTGCGCGCTTAAGTTGATTTAAACAAATTATAACTGTATCTATGAAAAATAACTAGAATTTGCACCACAAAGGTACGCTGGCGGCAAATATCCTTGCGGCAGTGGCAAGTAATGCAGTAATTCATGAGTTTACGTGACGTGGAAATTTCAGCAAATTACCATTGTCAGTGTTGAGTAGTCTCAAAGCGTGTTTCTTATTGTTGTAATGGCGCTATGTATATAAATAAAAGGATTTTGAATAAAGTGGCACATATATACACGTGTGTGTGTGTGTAGGTATGTATGTGAGGCAGCTTTACCTTGCCACTCAATTGATTAAACTCCTTGTACAATTCATTGGCTACAAATGTACGTGCGCGTGTGTATGTGTGTGTGTGTGTTGCCGCTATGTAACCTGTTATTTAGTCATGGCCGTTGGCATTAAGTGTTCAAAGTGTTCAAAGTGTTCAAGATTTGTGTGGGAAGCTCAATACTGTAGCACAAATTCCTTTTGCGTCCAAAAGTGCTGCGGCAATAGACGACGTTGCAGCGCTTAAGCGGAGCATATTGAATAAAAGTTGTAAGAATTATGTGCTTTGAATTGGCAAGCGAAGTCTGTGGGTGGGTTCATTTTAAATGAAATCATACGTCAAGTTGAAAATAAAAAATTTTATTGCTCATTAGGAACATTTACACATTATAACAGCATTTTGTTAGCCTTTCTAATATATGTAATGTATTTATATATATATATTTTTTTTTTTCTTTAAATTTATATATTTCAACAAAATACCGTTATTTAAGTGACATTTGAAAGAAATTTTCCTTTAACCCGCGAGCAGTTAATACTGAGCAGTAATTTGCATTTCTTATCACTTCTTTGCTTATTTTCTAGCGTCAAGTCGTTATTTCATTCACATCAATATTACACAGATATATAATTCTCAACTGGTTAAAAAATAATAAAATTTGTATAGTTTGAAGGTGTTTAGGTGCATTCTGATATTAAAGTTAAAGTTGTATTTGCATCTAAACATTTAAGTTTTCTAAAACATTCTAGTCAACAAACGTGCATAGCTACTCGATATTGTTCTCGATATTGATTTACCAGGCAAAGCTTTGAAGAGAAAGTATTCTCTGACTTGTGAAATGCACACTACATTTTTCAAGTAGACTGAGGTTAACTACAAAAAAATCCAAAAATAAAAATAAAATTTCGTAGCAATGGGGGCAAAATACGGGTTCTCAAGAATTTTTGGGTTCTTCTAAATATGATATGAAATCGACTCTCTCATCAGTTGTTCTTTAACTGCGCCAATGCCATTTACATTTACGTGGCGCCATATATTAAGCTAAGCGAAGCAGATTTCGCTCAATAACTTTAATAAATATTCAATAGTCGTTATAAGAACACTTCTCTCATTATTGATTATTTTATTAGTCAAAAGTTACTCCATTATCGTTTACACTACTAAAAAACCTACAATTCTATTCCGAGTTTTTAACTGATAATTCGAAAAAGTTGACCTAAAGCGGTGCCACAGAGCAGTCAGTCTTTAAATAGAGTTCCCTAAGAGGCTAAGGTCACAACTATTTGATCATTGAGTTTTAGATATAATTTATGTACTATAATATGTAAAAGGAAAATAACTTCCGCAAAAAGTGAGAGAGTATTGCAGAATTCTGAAAATTTCTTAACAACTCACCCAGAAACGTCTAACGTAACCAAAAAATTGACATATTTTGTAAAATTTCAGTACAGTATGGAATTGTGTAATTTACCGAATATAACGGTATTTTTTTATTTAAGTTTGAAACCATGCGATATGGCTATATATTTCTATAAAGCTCTCATTTCGAAGTTATAAACATTTCGACACTTCACCTGTGTTTCAAAAAACCAGCAACACTTAATCAACCCATTAAAGCGAATTAAGTGATCCTTGGAAAATTGTGTACAATTTAAGTAAAACATAAAACGATGTGCTATTTAATTATATGAAAACTTATGCGAATTTGTTTGCTTGCCCCAATTTACGCCACGCTGCTTCGCACATAAGCTGTGCTGTTGCGCCGCTTCAGCAGCGCCTCCACCGCCCACTGGCAACACTGGCGACACTGGCATGCGAATTTAAGCGATTAAGGCCAATGATTGCCTGGAAACTGAAATAAGAGAAATAAAAATGTATAAAATTGCAATAAAAGCAAATAGATCGAGGTTAAGCCGCTTTGTAAATTTATTTTTGTTTAGCCACTTGGGAGAATTTAGCAGAATGCGTGCAAACATGCACACACACAAACTTAGGTATATATGCTACATTTGCTACGTGACAACGCTGCCACTTATCGGCACTTAAAAATATTTACACTGAAAATAGTCGCATTTAAAAATAGAGAGTTCAAGCAATTCGCAATATAATTACGTTCGTGCTGCTAGAAATAGATCGCAATACATGCATAAGTAAGTGTAAGCATAGTGGTTGTTAAGAAGTTGAATGTCAGGACTAAAATAGACAAGACAATGCACTCACTGCGCCATTGGGTGTATTCTAAAGTTTGCGAGTGGGTTGTATGTGCGTGTATGTGTGAGTGTGCATCTTCCTATGAGGCGCTGTTTGACTGCGATTGAAAATTGTGTAGGCGCATTGGTCAATGATCTTTGTTGGGAGAAAATAGAATTCATGCGGGCGTTTATTGTAATAAATATTGAATATTTTATTGCAATATTGTAATGGCGATTTCTGAATTCTTTTATGGAATATTATAGGAAATCTAAATTTGTTATCAGTTATTATATTTATATTATCACTTTGGAGTAAGTTTTATTTTTAGCTGAATGATTATTTGTCACACCCACTCAATATTATACTTATTTAGAGCATATTATTACAAAATCTATAGTTGCAAATATTTTTTCTGCCACAGGCCAACACTATAATGAAATGTTTGTAAAGAAAGTTATTTAAAACAAACGACCGGTGCGCCTAACCGAGTCTACAATGTTTAAATATAATGTCGAAATAACAAAACTCAAAATTAAAGGCTAAAGTATTACCTCATAGGAATTCTCTGAGCTGTGAAAAGGACATCATTCAACAAGAGTAATAAAATTTTCATACAAAAAGCTTAGCACAGCCTCTTAAAACAGCTTTGTTATTGTTATTGTTGTCATACAAATTCTTTCTTGGTTGGTTATCCATAAATTCGATTCCATTTTCGTTTATGAAGACCCCGCTCTGGTGTTATCGAATGTTTTCTTCATGTTCAGCCACACTACCTCATAATCGGGCTTTGGCAATGGGGACTCGTCGTACATCACTGATGTATTCGTTTAGAAGATTGAAGAAATGCGAATGCTGTTTTCACAAATGAAGTGTTCTCTGGATTTCATTTTATTAAAATAATTAATTTTCCAAACTTTACATTTAGATATTCATTGGTGATGAAACTTGTCCACGTATATTTGACTACCAGTTTAAGCTCATCAAACTGAAATATTTTGAAAAATTACTTTTTTTTAATTCGAAACTAAACTACAAATTTGATAATTTTTTTGATAATAAATATGATATTAAAAAAATTTTTATTTTGATAATAAAAAAGAAACGGTTTACCGAATAAAAGCTTGATAATGACATTTTTATTTACGTTTGAGAGTGAGATATGTTAAGTTAAGTGTTATTCGATACCTACGGAAGCCAGCTTAGAAGTATAACTATGAAATCATTTAATATCAATCTAAAGTCCAATAACGGAAAACTACTAAAATTATACGCATACGTATATCTACTATTGATAAAAATTTCAACTTAATCGCTCATATCACCTATGAAACAAACCTACAGCACCACTTTTTTTACATGCTACATTAGAAAAATAGCTGACTATACACACATACATACTCCACTGTGCTAAATGCCCGTTATACATGTATACTTTGCTCTGCATTATATATTTGATCCAGCGTGACCCCTTTAAATATTTTCATTGCATGCACTATAATTTTTACGCCATTTTTTCTGCACTCATTCAGCGGCATATTGTGCCCGGAACACTGCAGCAACGCCATGAAAGAAAGGGGAAAATATAACACAAACAATAAATGCTTCAAGTGCCAACCCAGGAAAATGACACCGCCATTCAGCTCCCCACAACAATTACACTTCTCATTGCCATAATCACAAGTGCCACCACCACCGCCACAACCAACAACTATGCATTCATTTGGCAGCACTCGAAAGAAAAAAAAAAGCCCGCACTCCACAGTTGGAACTATATAGTATATAGGTATTTTTTTGTTTTAGCTAAATGAGGTTGCACTATAAATATAAATAAAACAATATATAAATATGTGTTGGCATGCACTTTGCAGGAAAAATAATAATAACGGTATACCTTAACTCCCAACAATGCACCTTTTACCCTTTTTCTCTCTTCGTTACAAAAACGAATTACAGTTAATGACTCCTATAGACCGATGCAAGTGTGCGTGTCCGCAATATTTGTATTTGCTGGTTTACCTTATTCCTCGATAGTACACCATTATCGTTGATATGATTTTGACATGGATATTTGGATATGTCAATTGCCATAATCCGGCGTAGCTGTCCGTACCGGAAAAAAAAACGAACATTTATGCATTCGAAAGTAAAGTGTACAATTTGTATTATTACTCTGGTTGAGATTTGTGGGTCAAGCGATAATTGGTAAAGCATACCATATTTATTGCTGTATGTGTAAATTTTTTACGGTTATTTGTTTTACTCTCGATGTCAAACTGTTTTTGTGTAAAACTCAATTAAAATTGAAATTTTGTGTGTATTTTAGGAGCTTACTCATATTTACTATTATGAATTTAAGAGTAGCAAAGCTTTTTATAATATAAATACTGGATAATTTCATATATATCAGAAAAGTTATTGGGAAAGTATTTCTTATATAAAGAGTCATTTAGCCTTTAAACAGACTAAAAACGGATTCTTAGCTATTTAAGTTTTGTTAATAAGGTAAAGGTAACAGTGAAGCTCCATTTAAAAATTCAAGTCGATATTTGCAATAGTCTAAGGGTAAAATCAACACGCGATTTGAAAAGTACAGTTTTGGGAAAAACGCTTTTAGAAAATTTCCACACACAACGGACTGGACAGGGTCCAGTTTCTTTTTTACTATTCTACCGATTGAATAATGTTTTTAGAACCCCTTTAAATGTACTTTAAGTCAAAACAAAAAAGGTAATCGATTTTTTGAAAATCTTAGGCTGACCTAACACTTGAACTTAACCGCAAACTAATCTTCACATTGTCTGACCTACATCTATTTCATAAGATACGAAAAAAGCAAGAATTTATGCAATCTTTTCAAAACAGAATTATTATAAATTGAACGCCAAAGTCGTAAGCTTTTCGCTTTCGCACATTTCATTTTCACGCCACGGAAATTGAAATTGATGCAAATATCTGGATTTTCTGATACCCTCTCGGCTGTGCATGTGTATACGTCCGATAATAATAGTTCCATTTGCATTTTAATTCGTCGGAAAATTCCACTTTCTCACTAAAAGAAGCATTTATTCTACAGAAAGTGGAAATATTGATTTATGGCCTTTTGATTTGACTTAGAATTCTGAATGTCTTGGGCATACTTTCATACACAGAGAAACAGTTGAACGTACGATATAACTGTACTCTTACTAAAAAAAAAATGTGTGCAGTTGAGTTAAAATTAAATCAATATTATTATTTTTAAAGCGAGATGAGAAAAACTCTTACAAAAAATCTACGAATCCAATTTTAAAGAGAAAGTATTTCAGAGATATAGGTGTATTTTAAGTACCAAAAATATTTTCGGAAACTCAATATTTAGATAACTCTGCTACAACAGCATTTATTCTACTATTGATTAGCCTTCATTATATTTTTATTGACATCACTTTGAATAATATTCG
Organism: Bactrocera minax; assembly: GCA_021498325.1. Taxonomy (NCBI): domain Eukaryota; kingdom Metazoa; phylum Arthropoda; class Insecta; order Diptera; family Tephritidae; genus Bactrocera; species Bactrocera minax. The sequence continues at coordinate 1,248,672 of JAKEEE010000043.1, read as the reverse complement.
AAAACTATAGAATAGAATAAAATATCTCTCATTAAAATTAAATTAAACAAAAATTAATCAATTTTCATACAATTGGCATTGCTGCCCTACTTCACAATACATTTCAATATAGCATTGTCATTACTCAGGTCTCAAGTTTCAGAGGCGACAACAACCACAACGGGGTAAGAGCTGAAACTATTCTCAGTGGCAAAGCAGCACATCCGTCACATTGTGCACGCAATTCGCTTTTCGGCATTCAAGTGTTACGTCCATAGACATTTGTCAATTCTGTCACACTATTTGGCACTCTGTCACACGTGCAATTCGAACGTGGCATACCACCTTGACTAGTTGCCTGTGTCTATGTATAATGGCAGTATATAGTACATACCGCACATGTACACATGCCGATTATTATTTTCACATTTAGCTTTCAATTTTCTTCCTGTGCAGTTGACTGCGAGTCCTCGCATTCTATGAAGCTGTTGCTCATTGTCACTCTTCGGTGGCGTAGAAACAAACTAACGGACTACTTTTTGGTATATTTTATTTTGAATATTGTTTGTTTGAATATTTGAGTTTCTTTGCTTTTCAGTTTTCTTTGCCAACTCTTTCGATATGCATTTTCTTTATTCTCAAGTAAATTTTTCCATTTTTATACTCTCGCATGTTGCTACAGAGAATATTAGTTTTGTTCTCCTAACGGTTGTTCGTAACACCTACAACTAATCGAGTTAGATATAGACATATATATATATATATATATATATATATATAAATGATCAGGATGAAAAGACGAGCTGAAATTCGAGTGACTCTGTCTGTCCGTCTATCCGTCCGATATTTTGATGAAATTTGGTACACGTGTTCTTTGTCACCGCAAGACGGTTGGTATTGTAGATGGGCGTAATTGGACATCTGCCACGCCCACAAAATGCCATTAATCGACAGACAAAGTACTATAACTAAACAGTAAATTAAGATATAAACCTGTTATTTGGTATAAAGGATCCCAGTAGGGCGGGCATTTGTGGGTAGAAATTTTTGTAAAAGTGGGTAATTATTAATAATTAACATTAATTAACATATTAATTATTAATGTGTGTTTGATACTAATCACGTTTACAGTTTTTTTTTAAATTAATATTTCATTAAGCTATAAATAAATAATTTTTATACATAGCACTTTTATGTATGCCCTTAAGTTACAAATAAATATTTAATTCCATATTCTTTTTCATACTATATTACATTATTTTTGCATCCATTCTTGGCATTTGTATTTACTATCACTCTCGCCACATTCGTTCTAGACCTCAGTTCGTGTCATTCTGCTCCGTTAGTTGGCTGCCTTTTGCTGTTTGCTTTGCGTCTGCTATTGGGAGCGCTGTAATCCTTGTAATAAATGAAATGTTGCAAGCAAGCAAAATAAGCAAATAAGAAAACACACAAAATAGTTATCTGCCAACACTGTCTTCCGCGCAACAGCTCGAGTCCTAGTCACTTAGTCATATCTACCGCGCTTCGATTGTTGTGTAATGCCAGCTAAATTGTGTTTGTTGCCGTTGAAATTCGGCGCTTTGTTCAATTTTCAGCATTCGAGTGTGTTTTTTAAGCAATTTCATGCAACTGCCAGTTTCTTTTATTTGTTTTTCTTTTCTCTTAATTTCGCGCACTAAAACCACAGCTAGCTTTCGCTTCCAATATATTACGAGAAATGTTCGCCATTACAAAATAACCTCTAGTAGCCAGCAGCTTTTGTATACCTTCCCTGCTCCAAGCTCCAATTTATTTGCATTGCAGTGTGAATGAATTTTATTTTTATCCTTTTTCAGAATCGCCTTTATTTTGCAGCGCTTTTGTGTTATTTGTTGCAGTTTCGAAACTTTTCTGCAACGCCCCTGCCATCAAGTATAGCTGCCAACCTACACACACACACACACACACACACACACACACACACACACACACACACACACACACACACACACACACACACACACACACACACACACACACACACACACTTGTGAAGCCATGCATTAAAGTGCATATGTTCGTTTTTCCATTTCGACTCCCTTCCGGCACTACGAGAGCCGGTGTTTCCGCTTTGCAGTTTTTATGGCAGCGCATATCCTTTTGATCTATCGTAGTGTGTGTGCGAACAGCTGCAATATGCTTGTGTTCGCTTATGTTTATGCGCGCATTAGCTATTCACTGCAGTTGCCAATAACGCGCGTGCTTGACCAGCCCGCTACATTGCTTTCTTTCTTTTTATTTCCCTCTTTATGAAATTTTCACCTCTATCGGAGATGCAAATAAATTGCTCGAGTAGCAACTCTAAGCGGCTGACTTAATTTATCGCTCGTAAGAGCAAAACCTAAGCGAAAACTTTTAAATTTCCCTAGTGTCTCTTTTTTTTTGCCTATGGGAAGAAGTTTTAGTAGTTGCACTTGATGAAGTTGTGTGCACTCGGAATGCATTTATTGATCATTCTTTGACCAATAAAACAAAAACACCGACTGGAAATTTAAGTTGCTCAAGTAACGAAATTTGACATTTAAAATTATTTGTATGAGATTTGTTTATCTGATCTTTTTCAACCGGGTTATTATAGTCTTCTAAGCCTAATCTTGCACTTTATTTTGTATTTATTAGAAGGAAATAAGATAAAGGCAATAAATTTGACAATTTTATCCTTTACTCCACTGCATTTTTGAAATCACTCTCTATAAAATTCCAGCCTTTACTAATATACAAAAGTTCCTTCTATCAAAAGTACTCTTTTTTGATACCAATACTATGGAATAAATGGCAGTACAATGATTTGATTAATCTTCACTTTATCAATATTTGCTCTTACTCCAGAAGAGTACATGCATTACCATTCCGTTCATCTTTGTTCTCAATCAATTTGACAATATCAGCTGCTCAGTGACGTCAGTATAGCAAATTCATTTGATTTGTTTGCACATTTTTCTTGTTTTGCGTCTTTTATTGAAACTTATTTGCAATTTCCGGTTAAGAGGCATTACTTTCTATAACGTTATGTGCTCTCGGAGAAATTTGCTACAATGACGTCACGCTTAAGTTACTCTCTTTGTTTTGCATAAACGTGTCTGATACAAACTTGGCTTTTCGATCAATCTTCAGATTACTGTCCAAAAGTAAAAAGACAACGAAAATAATATATGTTATAATATTTATATCCATTAACTCCCTAGAGCATTCCGAAAGCCGATTCTAAAGAATTAGAATCAAAGACGGTCCCCTTAGTAGCGCTCACCAAAACATTTGGGCAAAATTTTATGCTTAAATAACTGAAACAACAACACTAAAACATTTTCTATGAGTTAAATTTTTTTTTCCTGATAAAATTTATTTTAATTTTTTAATTTTAATTAATTAATTAATAATTGAAAGGGTTAATCTATCCAAATAAAATTTATGTTTTTATAAGACTGGGTACAATAATACATGTTAAAACTTTTATTTTTTTTTTTTGTAAATATTACAAAATTTTTTCCTAGAGCTTTGTTTCGTAAAAGCGAAAAATAAAATTTAAATATAAAGGTTATATACAATTTTTTAAAATTGTTTTATAAAAAATTATTTAAGAGGAATTGTGATTTTTGTATATTTTCTGAAATAACTAATAAAGTAAACTTATATTTTATATATAAATATAGAGTATGTGGAATCAAGAACAGCAAATTTTGATATTTCAGAGTTCATTTGTCATTAGTATACATTCACATACTTATATGTAATATTATTGGGTTGTTCGGAAAGTCATTTCGTTTTTTTTGGGGAACATGAAAGACAGTTTTCGTATAATGAATAAATATTTGTTATATATATTTATAATCATTCAATTTGTCCAGCTGATGACAATAGACTTCTGAATTAATCGTTGTATTGTCCGGCAAAAGCTCAAAAAAAACGATTCCTTTGGCATCCCACCAAACGGAGAGCATCACCTTTTTTTGGTGAATGTTGGCTTTTGACACGCTTTGAGCCGGTTCATCTTTTCTGCTCCATGACCTCTTGCGTTTAACATTGTTGTATACAACCCATTTTTCGTCCCCAGTAATAATCCGCTTCAAAAATGGATCATTTTCTAGACGTTTGAGGAGCGAATCACACGCGTCAACACGACGACACAAATTTCGCTCGGTAAGGACATGGGGCACCCACACATCGAGCTTCGAGGTTAAGTCCATGCCTTTCAAATGGCCATAAACAGTTGAATTCGACAAATTTAACCTCTCACCGATCTCTCGTGTGGTGATTCGCCGATTTGCATCAACTAATGCCTTTATCGCATCTTTGTCAGCTTCGACCGGCCTTCCAGACCGTGGTGCATCTTCGACATCAAAATTGCCGGATCGAAATTTTGCAAACCAGTTCTGGCACTGGCGTACTGTTAACACGCCTTCTCCATACACATCCGTCAATTTTTTTCTCGCTTGGACAGCATTTTTACCTTTTCTGAAGTTAAAAAGTAAAATATGACGAAAATGCTGCTTATTGCTCTCCATATTTAAAAAGGCACCAACCAAAAACTACGGGGTAGAATTAATAGAACTTTTTCACACACAAGCCTTGCAATATCAGCTCTCATGACATATAATGGTTATGGGGCTTAAGTGTGAAGGTAGTTTCGAAAAAACGTAATTAAGTCCTCTGGCGGGAAAAAACGAAATGACTTTCCGAACAACCCAATAGTTAAGTTTACATCAAAAACATCGAAAATTTTTGAACATTCTGACAAAGCGTGGCAATTCATAGCACAGAACTCCCTTTGGAACGGTTTAGTAAATTCTATACAAAAAGAAAATATTAAGTCTTGGAATTTATTGCCGGTCCTTAAAGTATATTCCGTTGATAACGGATTCCTTCTTTTTCCGACAATTTCCTCTCCCTTTTTATTACCATAATGTAAAACTCTAGTGCGCTGCCATTTCTAAGCGACTTTTTACTTTGTAATAGCTTAATTTATTTTTATCTCAATTGCAATTAATTAAATTATCTGGTATGATTACTGTCGAGAGTATTTGGCGAGCTTCAACCTTAGAAAGCATATAATGAAAGTCCTTACAGCCAATGGACTGCCTAAACAGACACATACATAGTTAGGTACTAGACAATAGTACTAATGTTAAGTCAGAAATATATCGCTTTCTCAACTAAACTAAGCAATTGCTTTTATCTAGAATCTTATATATGTGACTAATTTTCCAAATCTCTGCCATGAGACGCGGTCATAAGCCTCAAACCAGATCAAAACTAACATTATCCTTGCAATAAACGCTGCTCTCGATTGCATGCGAGCAAAAGGAATTGCATGTGCGCTTCCTTGACACACAAATAATTACACAAGAAACAACAATAACAACCAAGCAAACAGTAGCTCGTATAGCAACAAACAAATGCGGCAAGAGAGTAAATACGCGCCACCAAATTGGGCGCCTATTAGTTTTATGGCCGCAGTGTGCACGCGAACATTGACTGCGTGAGCTGCGTGAAAGCTCGAACACCAGCATATACACACAATTGGCGTCCAGCGATACGTGCTGTAATGCGATTTGGCGCTATGAGTTGAGTGACGTAAGCGCCGCAATGCGCGCTATAAATTTTTCCTTTCGCAAGTCATCGAAGTGTTCTTATGTGTGTGTGTGTGTGTGTGTGTGTGTAAATGTGAGTTTATAAGCTTTCCTGACGTCCATCAGAGTGTGAGAAGCTATAAAGCATTCTCAAAAGTTGTGTTTTCATTATTTTGTTTTTTTGTTTCGTACATTCGCATATATTCGCACACATACGCGCACCATGGCGTATGAGGAACAAACATGCTTGGCAAGCTCGCTTTTCAATATTTAAAGCGGGCAGTGTGAAAAAACTATATTTAGCACAGAAGCTTGCTAAGAATGCCTGCCGGGAGTCCAACGTTCATATTATTGCAGATATTGCTGCTTTTCAGCGCACATACACACTCGCAAGATGCCACTTTGCAGTCACATATATGTATGCGTCTACCAATGCTTATGTAATATGAGTTGCTATGAGCCTTGCGCCAACATTCAGGCTGGCATACTCACACACGTACTAACAATGCCTTGTTGTATATTTTATGATCCTAGTGGCATTTTTACGATTCTGTGATATATGTTTATATTTAAGTGTTATAGCTTTATTTGCTTTACTCATATTGGTTCGAAATATAAATAAAACACCTATGGCCCTTTATTGTCAAAAAGATTAAGATTTATTTTTCCAATGTTTGTAATACAGATTTGTAAAAATACAGGAACTTGTTTTTGCAGTTACAGTTAAAATGAGCCAATAATGGCTTTCTTACATGATTTACGTGTTTTTTCTTTCATAAAAAAGAGGATTTCCTTCAAAGAGTCAACTAATATTATATTCAATACTACTTAATTGAATTTTGTAGCAGAAAATGATCTACAAACGTGTTGCTCACAACTATAATATGAGTTAAAATTTCATAAAGAGTCTTAGAAACAAAATGCTAGCCTTACCAATACAATATCTTGAACTGTATACCACGAGAATGAAACTTTTTTTGGTGATTGGATGTCCGGAATACGTTTCGAAATGGCGAGAATAAAACATTATAAATGTTGTACATAAATATTATATATATTTCGAGTAGAATTGTCAACTTCTTAGCTGAGTGATTCACTACTCAACTATTCGATTTACATTCTGCTACATTCTCTTTTCTTCCATTTACATTCTCTTCTTTGCCCAAATTCGGCACAAGTTAGTCATAACTAGCAGCCTAATCTGTTATCGCGTGTGAGAAAAGGCAAGGTTAAGCTTCTTGGAGTGAGATCAAGAATATATATATAGAAATATTTCGAAGTCGGAAGTAGTGATTTGAAAGAAAACTGCATCACTGCATCATCCCTCTACTCCATATAAATTTTATACAAAACAGCAATAACAATCGTTAGATGAATTTTGAAAAGCAGGCATCTCTTTAGTAAGTTCTAGAATTAAGTGATTTATTCATACTAAAGTTCTAAAATGTGTTAACTTCCAACTTTTATCTTAATGTGAGAGGTGGATTATTTGTATGAAAAAAATAAGATATGAAACAATTTTCAATACAATGTTTCTAATTAATGTTTTTTACACCCCTTTTAATTAGTTTTTTACCATAATACATAAAAATCTAATCTTGTCAGCACTCCAAAAGTTATAAGCTTCTAAATTTATTTGACTGCAGTAGCATGTACATATATATATTTATAATGTATATTTGCATAAAAGGTCTGCTCATAAAATTACACAAAAACAGCGATCAGCTAGCAAAAACAAAACGTAAAAAGCTTTTGCGCGACAATTTTCCACACAGCTACTCTTATTCTGATGAATTTTGTGCGCAGATGAATTTCATTTAAGTTTCTTTGATTTTTTTGCATCTAAAAAGTGAAGGATTAACGTTTCTAGCTTGAAAATTACACACAAAAAAAGAAAACTAAATACCAGCTAATATCAATACCCGTTCGTTCTATGCGACATTGTCGCTGAGCAAGCACATAAAAAGGTGGGCAAACAAATTATTTATAAATAAATAAAAAGCAACATTTAAAGTGGGCAAAAACACAATCAGAGCAGACAAGCTTACAAATGTATATTTGCATACATATATTTATACATAAGTGTTTAATTCATGCTGCTGTTGTTTTCCTAGCTGTCATTGCTGTTAATTTTGTTTGCCATTTTTTGTTGCTGTTTGCAATAGTCTCCCAGCAGTAACAACAACTGCAACAGTGGTACCCACAAGAGCAAAGTATATGCTCATATAAATATACATACACACATACTAGAGGAGGTAGCGGTATGTGGGTATTTGATTGAAGTATGTAACTCATACGGCCCGACGAATCGCACTAAAGTTGCGCATACGCCACCGCGCACCACGCCACCACCCTGCAACGGCGCTGTAATAATAAGTAATCCATTGCAGCTATTTTTAACATGGCCAGCCAAAAGCAAACCCACAAACGCTCGCGTACTCTCACATATATCAAATATATATACTTGTAAACATGTCTCACTCAATACATGCACACACTGCCATCGTACACTTGAATAGACGAGTGCCTACCAGCACCCTGCTGCCACGACCAGGCACTATTTGGGCGTCACTCCATCGACTTTTCGCCGCAATGTCGTTATGCCGTTGTTGTTGTTATTGCTGTTATTCTTGCTGGCGCTCGCAACTGCAAATCCATTGTCCCTCATGTGTTCGTAACAGCCTTCGGCTGCCGCCTAGCGCTTCGTGTAATCGGTGCATGTATAAGCTTATTTGCAGAGGCATATATATATGCATATGTAGGCTTACGGTGTATGTGTATGTAGTGCTGTATGTTGCGGCGCGCCTCGCTTTGCCTGTTGGCATTGTGCAACTACTTTCCATGCGCCTTTGTACGAATTTCCTTTCAATGTCGTTGCTATCGGCATACAAATGGATTTGCACGCATACAAGTGCACATACACATATACACTCAAATATATATATATATATATATGTGTTATATATATATATGTATAAACAGACGCCACAAACTACACGCACACCCGCGCGCACTCTCGCCGTCCATGCAATAAATAACAAATAAAACAAAGGAGCAAAAATAAATTTACACAAAAAATGTATAAAGGAGAAAATGAAGAAGAAAAATTAGCAACAACAAAGTCAACATTTCTTTAGGCGCTCTCATTTTGCAAATTCCTCTTTGCCATGTCCTGCCAGTTGAATGGCTGTGTGCCAATGCATGGGCGTTTGTATGTTTATTTGCGTGTTTATGTGGGTGTATATGTGTAAAGTTGTATATGCGGGTGCTTCATTCAGCCACACGTGGCATTGGAGCGTACAAACCCACCTATTTATGTCGTCTCGTACGCAACACTTGCTCGCCACGCCTCACCTTCGTCACCGGTTTTTTATATGCATTCGTTCTCCATTCTTTGCAATGTTTTTCATATCTTTCATTGTACCTACAATTATTTGCTGCCTGGCAGTTGACTTCCTTCTTCTTTGTTTGCTCATCCTTAGGTGGGTTCACTTTTGCTCTTCTTTCTGTGCAATGTATTTCGTGTTTTCGTTGTTGTTGTTGCTGTCGGTTATCGCACGGTTTGCCGATATATCTTTAATACATCTCACCCACTGCCATTGGTCACTCAGTAATTTTCTTCTTAGGTAACTCTGGTTAGTTTTCTTCCACTTTGAACTTGGTTGTGCATTTGCGATGAGGTCTCTCCGGTCCCATGTTGTGGTGTTCCCACGTCGTGGCACAGGTGCAGTCAAGGAGGTTTCGGCTTGAGGATTTCGCAGTGCTTGGCTTGTAATGCGTTTTTAATTGTTTTTCAGCGTTATTTTCAGAGCTTTGAGTTATATGTATATGTGATAAAGGTGCTGCATTTCGAAAATCATATGTAGTCCATGTTCATATCCATATCGATCTGTCTAAGAACCTAGAGAGCTCGGTTTTTATGATTTTTATTTGAAAATAGTGGGGAAATTAGGAATCTGTTTCTAGTCAATAAACTCCTACTCAGCAAAGAGTAGATTTGAATTAATTTTAACGTTCATCGTGAAAATATTATATTCTTCAGGTTGATTATTATTGGCTATTTAAAGGCTTTGAGAAAATGTTTGCTACCTAATACGATATCAATAGACGCTGTAAATTCTTGAAAAATATTTCAAACCAAAATATAATGAAACGAATATATTATTTGGAAAATATCTTAAAGTATTTAAAGAACGACGACTTTTTTGGAGATCCATTTTGGTAAACTATTCCAGTGGAAACGTTTTGAAATAAATAAAATATACTTATTTTCCTTATATATTCAACACATTCACTATCCGAAATACACAATGTAGTGCTCAGTACCAGCTCAAAGGATGGCAGTAATACATAATCAGTAGCCTGTTGCATAATGGAAATGGATATTGTGGTATACGATTGCCTAACAGCTACTATACTCGCTTTGGTTGTCATACATAATAGTGGTATTAAAGGCTAACGGCCTTGATCTAACCCAGTCAATCCGATACAGTCCACCTCATTTAAGTTTTCTAGTTTAAATGTTACAAGGTACAATGTTAGCTACAACGAAAAGGCAGCAAATTTTACTGCTATTTAGATCAGTAACCGTCAAAGCTGTTATTTTACCTTAAAATTCTGAATTAACTAAGCACATGTTATAATTGAATTATGATTACTGTTTACGAGAAATCAAAATCATGTCGGGTGTAGTTCCAAAAACACGAATAAACAAATGCCACAACGAAATTAAGCCAACACTACTGCTGCTTATCCACACATTAACTAGCTAAAGACACAGAGTGTTTACACCAGCTCCCTCATACTCATACATATTTTGCCACTAAATTAGCCCGTTTATGTGCTACACTGCAATTATGCTGCTACTTCAATTCTTAACATTAGACATACATAATGTATATTACATATATATATGTGTAAATGAAAAAAATGACCTTAGAAGGAAAACGAAACTTACGTAGTTGCGACGCTCGGTGAGTGAACGGAACTGAAGCACTTAAAATTAACGCGTTTCACAATGATGTTTACTTGCGCTGCGCCGCACCATAACGCACTACGCTTTGCTTCGCGCGGAGAAAATAAAAACAATTACTTTTCTTGTTTACTCAGCGCAAAGGACACAAATTGCTTAACGAAATTTCGCGCACAATGCGCTGCACAAGTTTTATTGCCTTGGCGGCAATGAGCGTGGGGAAAGGACACTCACACACATACACTTAGACACACACACACACACACATACGCATACGCGAAATAAAAACCAACACACTGAGGTTATGAGTGTTTCCAATTTACTGCTTGCACGCAAATAGCCGCACCTAACGGTAAACAAAGATGAAAAGCAAAAAAACAAAAAAGAAACGAAGTTAATACAAATAGAAAAGCGGAAAATGGCAAAGTGTTTCTTATTAGTGTTGTTGTTTTTGTTGCCATTGTTGTTGGTATTGTTTCGTTGCCGCTTTGGCATACTATTTGTATGTCGAAAAATGTCGAGTGTTGCTGCTCTAAACGCGGCGCTGACGTCTACAATTATGCATCCCAGCCGTCAAAGTCCAACAGTAACAGCGCATATATTTGCTTATTGTCACTGAAATTCGATATTAATGGCACACTTACTTTTGCCCCACCCACTAAATGTGCATTTCCCCTCATTTTACTTATAATTGTGTATTATTGCCACACACACACACACACACACATTTTAATAATTTGGTTTTCGATTTCTATGTATGTACTTTATGTGTCCGTTATTGCTTTCCATCAATTTTAATGAAAGCTTTTTTACAACTCTGTGAAACTGCATGCAGTTGTCCTTAAAGCGCCCCATGCATGTCACTCTGATACATATATATTCCATATATATTCAATGTAATATCAAGAGCCAAGCACCTCGCATCCATTTTTTCAACTTTTATATGCATGTCTCTGCTCTCTGTTCTCCGCTCTACCGACGTTAGTTTATCACAAGTTCTGTTAATTTCGCTTACCATAACTTTTAAGCGAGTAGTAGCGCAGTGATTTTATATGCGAGTCGCATGTAAAGTATGATTTTAAACAAGTAAATAGTGGTGAATGCGGTATTTTAGTTGCAGTCATTATTGATGACAATGACATTGACTAAAGATGATCAAATAAGTAATTGTGAGAATGTTATCTCTTATTGTTTGATTATTCATTTGTATAGGCATTCGATTTTACTCATTAAACGACTGCTTCGAAACTTGTAATACCTGGTCCTTTTTTTGTCTTTCTCTACTGAATTCGCGCTGGTCTGGAAAAATCTGTAAGTCGCAGCACCATTCTTCGTTACTGACTGGTTCATAAGATCTTTCCACTCACTTGATAGTCACACCTTTGACTGTAGAGAGCAAGTGCTTTCAGAGAGCAAGTGCTTTCAGAGAGCAAGTTTCAAGAGACGCGTGGTGATTGTTTGGTTATCTTTACTGAAAATTTGCTTTTACTGTCTATCATGCTTCAAGCCTCAGTCATATAACATAATATCCTGCTGTATTTCCAGTAGAACTGTTCTTTGTCTGAAAACTTGTCTTCAAAGGTCATGGCAAGCAGTCTGTGACTGATAAAATATAAAAGTTTGACCTCCTTGACGATGTTGTGCAACTGTTTCTTGCTTTGCAGCGTCCTTACACATTTTGTCATAGTTTTAGTCTATTACTGTTGTTGTTGTTAAAGTCTAAATAGTTATAATTTTATGTACATATCTCATTTACAGCAACAGAAATTTCATAAAACTCTTGAGAATTGCAGCCATTTGCTTATAACAAGAGGAAAAAGCACTGCTGATCTAAGGCCTTACAAATATAAATTTCGAGAACAACTATACAAATTAACACTATATCCTAATGGAGATTGCTAAAGTGCTCAGATATTAAAGAGAAAAAGCAAATGCTGAAACATGCAAACAATTTTGCATCAACCAATCTCTTGATGCTATTCTAAGGCATTCGATAACCGTGTGGGCTTTCATCAACAACAACAAGTGACGTTGCTAATTTGATTGCACAGCTAACTGACATATTACTGTAAATGACGAAAATAAAAAGCAAAAAATAAACAACAGTTGAATTTCGGCTAAGCAACAGAAATATTTGCAACGGCTGTTGGCACACATAGAGCCAATAATTTCACAAAAATATTGATAAATAACGGCATATAAATATGAGGATGTTAACGCTTTGCTGATGTCATTTACTGTTGATTTTTCCATGCCATTACCACCAACAAAGCATTAGCTGCACATACAGTTATTTATAACTAATATCAGACATATGTGGGAAATGCCGGTAAATGACGGACGTGTGGGCGTAGCTATTATATTCTATTGAATATGTGAAAATATGTGTGCATGTGTCGTGAATGCTACGCTAACATGGACTTTGTGTGGGTGGGTTGGACTTTGCTGCTCTATTTTAATACATGTATAGATATATTGAGTTATGTTTTGTAGTTTAAAGCTTCATACATTACATTAAAGAATACAACAACACCTAAAATCTAAAAAAAAAAAACTTGCTTTAATTAAACAAATACAAACCAATTTTCTTCAGTAGCATATCTTACAACGGTTATTATGTGATTAAACAGTTAATCGTCAGTTTTGATGAGAAAATCTTTAACTTTTCTTTAACTTAGTTAGGAGTATTCCAGCGTATCTAACTTCAAAATATTTCGAATTTCTCTAGAAAAGATTATTTGCATTAATTTGTCAAATTCAAACCATTTTTTTTTTCTTCATTTCAATTCAAAAAGTTTCTCTTTGAATACTATTATTGTTTTTTCATCCTCAATGGTTTACCGCATATCTTTAAATATATTATTTTATTTACTGTCGGTGGTTCCCAACAAATCGTGATTTCCCAACAGCTTAACACTTAGAGCAACAACAAACATTTTTTTTTAACGAAGTGGGAGTTACCACTCTTCGATAAGAAGCGATAGAAATAAAAATCGATACCGGTTCTTTAACTCGTTAATTGTATATTAAATGATTTTTTTGTATCAATACTTGAGCTTTAGTAGTCTTTAAATTAGGCGTTTCGAGAGTAGGCGAAATAAGTCTTCAAGAACTTCGTACTAGAACTTCAAATATTGTATAAGTTCTTCATTCCTGAGATCATCAAATGATAAAAAATTATCGATATGATGATCTACAGGGCTCACGTTTGCTGTTACAGATCTAGAAATTTTATATTGTTTCGAAATTGAAAAATTCTTTAGAGCTACGATGAGAGATGATGAGGCGAGCTTTTGACTTCTTTAAGCAATCTTCATTTGTTGATGTCAGCGTATTTTCTCAAAAACATATGAGAAGTACCGGGTAAACATGACTGCTATCAAATTCGAACTATGAATTATGTACTTACATATCAAAAATAAGTGTAAAGCTAAATTTGGCGATTACAATATATGCAACTAGCTATCCGATTTTTTTCATCTAAATGACTGGTATTTTTACTGGACGTGAACGAGTTTTCAAATGTCAGTTTTAGTCGATTGTAGTAACTAGTTTAAAATTTAAAAAGCTGATAGCTTTTGAGTTTAAAAAGTTATATAACTTAATACTTAAAGTTTAGTTAGATATAATAAAATATAATAGCCATGAATACACAGTAAAAATATCATATATATAAATAAAATGAAGTCGAGTTAGCTACATCGTTAATAGGTTAATAACAACTGGGCCGATTTTCATGATATCTGATTTGTTGGATTCGTCTGTCCCTCGAATAGCAGAATAAAATTATCAATTAATAATAAACAATTTAAATATAATAATAGTAAATAATAATATATACTAAATTATAATATATAATAAAATAAAATAGTATTAAAAAAAAGATAGGAAGTATTAAAATATCCAAAAAATTCTCTTAAAAATGCAAATAAAAATATGGAGAAATATAATACAAAAACTAGCAACAATTGTCAAATCGATCAGGTTCTCCAACCACCAGAAAGGTCTCTGAAGTTTTTTGAAACAGTTTAAGTCATTTGAAAAATTATTTCAAAACCGCTTTTGAATGGCATGAAAATTGTATCAAAGATAACGCTAGAACAAATATATACCTGATTGTTGTATTATATGTATTTTTATTATTACGTATATTGTATTAAATCATATGTTTTCTGTAGAAATTTGCTGGTATTTAACCATTTACTTGTGTATAAGCAATTCCATAGTTAATGCATGATGTTTTTTTTTTTTTTGATGGTTCCAACTAAACACTTATAACCACTATCTTTCTTGAGTGCTTAGTTGCATTAAATTGTTGGGATCAAATGCCAAAGCTCCTTCATAAATCGTCTTGTAATTAATAAAAGACTAAACTTGTGCCGACTAGATCACAAACTGCTTGGAAATTCTAGTTGTAAACTAGTTATTTTCTGACTAGCTGGATTTTCATCGTGATAAAACGGTTTAAATCTAGTTTTTTTTTTCTAACTAGTTTCATAATTCACCGCAGGGATATTGTTAACCACCTATGTACATATCTACAAAACTATTTTTATTTTTCGCTAGTTTTGGTAATTCATGTTCCACAACCTTATTGCATGCCACAACTGACAAGGCAATCAAAGTAAATTGAAATTACATTTTCAATACGTTTTTCGCTGACTTTAAATGGCATGTTATTGATAGTACTAAGATATATGAAATTATATGGTATGGTAGGAAGCACCATGCTATTATAGGGGTCTTACAATATTTTTTGTATATTATATTTTAGTAAGCGAAAATTTGTTATAAATGTAAAAATTTAATTGTTATTAGGAAAATTTAAGTTATGTCAATATTGCACAGTTAAGTAAAGTGTTTTGTCCATAACCATAAAAGTGAGCCACTAAAAATCGATTCTGTGCTTGTTTTGCGGTTAGCTGTTTGATAAGCGTAATCCAGTGGTTTGTTTTTGCACGCAACGTCTGATACAACAATGTTTCACATTACATACGTTTGTATATAAATATTTATACATTAAATACTCGACCGACGCATGCTATAAATATAAAACAACTCACTCCCCACTATTTTAGTAACACATCCCCTTTTAAACCTTGTTTAAATTTGTTCAAATTAGTGCTTGTTTGTATTAACATTATGTTATAGCATTTAATTACAAACGTACATCGTTATTTAATTAAGTCTTAATTATAATCGAAAATTTAATATTATTTACATTTAAATTACTCTTTTGTTAATTTATGCTAAAAATAATATGAAAGGCTTAAAACTTAAAATATCTGGCAGCCATTTATTTCATTTGTGTATAAAATTGTGATAATCGCATTAATTTCATATTTAGAAAATTGTGCCAACACATTTTGGATGTTAGGAGATCATTTTCAAAGTATGCAGGAAAAATGGCCGTTATTAGAAATACCTTTTTTTCGTGGAACATGGATAATTTATTAGGCAAATTTAATAATACTGTTTCTATATTTATTTCTAAGTGTCGTTAATTAATACCACACAGTTTAATTTTTGTAAGAAAAGAGCGAAGCCTTTTGAATAAATTACTAACTCCTTACGAAATATTGTTAAGGACTTAAAAGTTAAAAAGTTTAAAATTTGAAAATATTTGCTAATTATAATTTGTTTTATGATCTTACTTTATATTCTGCCAATATATTTTAAATAAAGCGCTCGAATAATTTTTATTATTTAGAGTTTTAAAAAATTTTTAAAAACATATATATATTTATAAATTTTGGTAAAATCGAAAATATTAGTTTAAAGATATATTGACTTCAGCGTTGCCTATCGGGTTAGTATTTAAATAAAGTATTTAAATTTATAAGCTGAATATGAATCAAATTGGACTGTAAATAAAATTTTCAGCATATTTCGCAACCAGCGCCACCTATTGGATTTTGCTCTTAGATTATGGAAACTAGTGTCCACTGTCCATTGTCCATATTCCAGCTTAACTAGATTGTTTGTTACTTTTAAGCCAAACTTGAGATCGAAAAAAAAATCAAGTAAAACAAATGATGCAAAATTTATAACGAGACCCAATATTATGACTTCTGCTCGATTTCGTTTCTCTACTCACAACTTTTATATGTTTTTGCTATATCATGTGCTAATGCCTAGGTGTTCGAAGTTTGGGAAATCTTTCTTCTGTAAATAAAAAGAAAAAATGATGAGTGTATGTGCAACTCAAAAAATATGAAAAAAATGTCCATTAGTGAGCAAACTTTTCCAGCCCACAGATGCTGCCAGATTTTTTTCTAGAAATTTTGAATTTGTTATGTAGCATAATTTCTTCCACATCAATTAGAAAAGAAACCATAATGCTTTTGCTTGAGTTTCTCCGAAATTCGGCTATTGCCAACTTTACGCCCAAAATAAAGCACTTGTTGCGGTTTCCATTCGCCGTTTTCAATGCTGCTACTATTTAACATTATTTATACACTATGACGACATTTTGCAAATTGTTAATTTGTTTGGGGTTTTTTTTTTGTTGTTTGTTCATGAGCACTCTCTTTATTTTGCATTGCCCGCATAACTAATAACCGGTTTGAGAAGCCGCCTTTCGATCTTATTTCCATATGTACATACTACGTGTCTCTGTAGACTTATATGCACAGAGTATGAGCGTATGTTTTGTATATTAAAAACAGTTTTACATTCGCCTTGACAATTCCGATCCCAATTTGTTACTTATGCCACTTATGGCTTGACCGAAATAATACGTGCATTAGCGGTTGTGACATTCCTAGGTGCCCATAGAATTACTATTGCACTCTACTAAAATTTTTACATTTTCTAATTGCCTATTTTGTTATTTCAAGAATACAAATTAGAAATATATTGTTAATGCTTAAAATGTTAAAGTGTTATTCTTGATATTGTGAATAAGGTGAAGAAATGATATTGTAGATCAGTGCTTTGTCCCTATCCATAGTTATTCTTAAGACAGTGGCGTCTATATAAATGGGTATAAGATAATCCGTTCTTCCAATTGGCTTTATACTACATATATCGATTCATATGTTGGATATACTTCAGAAGCTTGATGAGAATGTTTCATTTAACATATTTCAATTTCGTACTAAAAATAATAATAATTTCACTCTGGTTGACCATCGTTGCATAAATTGTCAATATGCATGCAATTAATCAAATCAAATGAAAAGGTTTTGTTATTTCTGAGTTGCTACCAAAAATGAGCGATATTCATCCAAATCTTCCCAAATGGATTCCAAATGGATTTATGAAGCCGCATATTTCATAGAAAAAGTTTCCAGACATTGGAAAACATTTCACACTCTTCAAATTTTTACAAGTCTGGGGAATTTATGTCTTATTAATATCTTTCTTTAATAAAGAAGACGATGTGATATAAAATATTAGAAATAAAAATATGCATGTGTGGGTATGTATCTATTTACATTAGTCTGGCTTGCTGCCATTATCAGTATCAAAGTATAAAATTTATTATATAATATAACCACTCCTTCATCGTGTACCCCAGAACTTTCCTCAAAATCTATCAAGCATCGTTTTAATATTAGCCATCTACTAGTTTTAATTGCCCCTAAACAACTAAAGTTGGCTTTGCATTCTTCATCCGCAGCATTTCTGCGCTTTAGTTGCTCAATTTAATAGACTCTTGCAATTTGCGGGGTACGTCAAGTATGCTGGTTTTACGATGGAATTTCTTAATCACCACAAAATGAGGAACGCGCTCAAGAGTTGCCTGTCTGCCGCAAGAAATGAACAAATAAAATTAGATTTAAATGCTTGTTGCACTGCCAGCACACCCCCGCGCGCTGCCACAACGCCAACAACCGCCAGCCACCGCCAACCGCAATCCATTAACAAGCAACTTCGCGCTGTCATTGCGCTTAGCGATTGCATCTTCGTTAGTTACCAACTTTGCACGTTCCGCTCAACTGCATTAACGACGCACAAGCAAACAAACACACCAACAAACAGATGCACCAAATTTAATCCGGTTGCATTGTGACGACGCGAATCTTAGATTGTGGTATGTGTGTGTGTGTGTGTGTGTGCGCGCGGGTTTCTTGTGAAAAAACGCCAGTGCATTTCTTCCGAACTTACATGCATCTGTATATATATATATATATATATTTCTCTTGCTTTTTGGTTCCTGCCTTTCTTATGCTTTCCAACGTCACTTCCTCCCAGTCGTTAAGAGCTTTTGTTTTCTTTCCGACCCTGCTTCTTCGCGACGTTGCTAAAAGGCAATTGCCATGCGAGGAAAATGAATAAAATTCAAGATATGCATCTAGCCCTGCTTGCATACACAGTTATATGTACGCTTGTGTGTATGTATGTATGTGTGTGTGTTGGTTGGCCCTCTCGTTCATTTTTTCATTACTCTGTTGCTTTTGCAGCACAAAAATTGCTGCAAGCACAAAAGTAAATTAAAAATTCTTCCTATTAATGCCGTCTATGCATGTGTGCGTGCGTAATTTGTGCAATATATTGCTACTTACTTGCACATGCATACTTGTACGTTCAGTACTTTGTAAATGCTTACAGACAATGTCCTTATTTGTGCGAGCAAACTTACTTTCGTACATATATATTTGTGCATATGTAACGAGCACCTCCTTCGCGTAATATATTTCATGAGCATCGCACGTTAAGGAAGTACCTACTGCAAATACATATACTATAACAAACACACAAATAGATTTGCTGTTAGATTTTTTGTAATTTTCTTCTCTTTTCTTTTTGGTAAATTTTTTGTGCGACATTTTCCCTGATAAGTAGGAAATTTCTTTCACTCGAAATGCCTTCGGATATGGCAGCCTCAATATGCTTTTAAATTATAATTTAGTGCTAATAAATGCAAACCAGTGGGCATACAACTGCTCTTATCAAATTAAAGCTTTCCATTTGTTTTATTAGCACAGTGAAACGTCCATATAATAATCTTAACAGAGTTCAACAACTTATGCAGAATTACTTTACCGTTGTTAAATTTCTTTATATTAGATACCATTTCTCACTGTTTCCTAGATGTAGTACAAGTGACAACGGTTTCGCTTATCTATTTTTTTGGCCAATTGCTAGGTTGTTAAATAATCGAGTTCCAACATGACACTAAATAGTATATAAGTAACATTGCGTATACACCATTAACTTTATTTTATTTTTTATTGGTTTTAAACATATTTGTACTGAGTTGTTTTCTAAATCACCTCTGCAGACTTCTGTTTGAAACAGATCCAACTCCCAGTATTATCCAGCGACCTCTTCTAAACTATGCTGACGACGTCTGAGATCTTATGCAAAACCCCTTGGACCTGGTTTCCTTTAAACAGGCTCTTGACTTCTTTCGCGAAAAGGCTATCAAGCCAAAATCAAGAAAAATCTACCATTGCGGATCAGTGCAGTGATACCAGAGTAACGCTCTAAATTGTGTTATGGATACTCCAGTGTGTTAAACTTCTATTTATCTAGAATTTGCTACGACTTAACAAACATACGTTCTGAATGCAACGTATGACATTAGTTCCCCCCCTCCCCTCTTTGCATGCTCTTTAGAGCGCCATTAGAACTACTCATCTAACCCTATGATTTCCTGGATCTTTCATTAGATAACATTACTTCTTAACACTAAGGAGGGTTTGTGTCGCTTCAACATCTATGCCAACAACAGAATTATGATTATGATGAGATGATATAATGTTATTTTCCCTTTTGTAAAACAAATCATCGGACTTCAAAAATAAGTTAAATGAATTAAAAATGCAAGAAACAAGTATGGAAGTGTTGAATTCGGAAAGATCCACTAGATTCTCCAGTTGAATGAAGGAATATGAAAAAGGATTATATAATCGACATATCTGCATAAATCTACGAAATCTAATGCGATGTCTAAGCTTCATAATGATATCTCACAATTCCAGCAAAAGCTCATATAAAGTTAAAGTAACGGTCGGAAATGGCTTTATTCTATATATGGACCTTAGAAAAAAATTAACCTTTTTTTCACTTTGTAAGAATGTCACCAGATATCAGGGATCCATATGAACTATATTTTGTTTTCAAACTTCAACATAATTTTAAATTTTGCCAACAGAGTTCATGATGTGTTCGAAATTTGATCAGGTAGTTTGTTCGATATGAAATTTCATCCAAAAATTTGGTGGTGCCACGCCCATTTTTAAAGTGTTCGCGTGTTTGCAGATCACATAAAATATCTCTAATAAATTTTTAGTTTCCGGCCATATTATTTAGAGATATATTGCATTTACAATAGTTTTAAAGAACACGCTTTTATAGAATATGGATGTAGCTATTACCAGAAGAGCTGCCCTATTTTTTGTACGAACGCTGCAATCTCAATATAAAATTTTATCACCAATTTAGGCAAACGTTCAATTCGAAAATCTTTCACCTTTCCCATATTATCACATTTCAGGTGGCTTATTGGTATATGTGCTAAATAATTATTCGAAAATGTAGAAAAATTTAAAAACTTCTATTATGTAAGGGTACCCAAAAATTTAATAATATTTGATGTAAACGAAAAATTTATGTTCCTTCAATATGCCACTTTTACTTTTAATTATAAAATTTACACAAAATTATATCACAAAATGTAAATGTCAACCTTGTTCCTTCATCTTTTTATAGACTAAATAATAATAATAATGTTGGTAATTAACCAGCTACAATGTAATTGTAGAAAACAACACAAATAATGCCGCTCATTAGAGTTCACAGTGTGTTCGTATGCATGCATGTGTGTGTGTTCTGGTAACTCACGTATTTACCTTCCCCAAGTGCGTGGCATCAGTTGTTTATTTACAGAAAAAAAAAAGAAACAGGTTGCTCTTAATTTAGCACGTGCTAACTACATGCTTAATAACACAACTATAACTAAAACAACAACAGCAGCAACAATTAGAACAAGAAACATGACAGCATTTAGTTCGTTAGTTTATGATTTTACGCGTGTAAATAGAGAAGTCACACAAAACAAACATCGCTGCAATCTCTTCTTGCAATCAAGTTACCTGTTAGACTCAGAAGCGGCGGCGAGTGTGCGTGTGTGCATACATATATACATATATATATGCAAGCACATACCTACAAGCATGGTCATGTACATACGTGTGAATTCTAAGCTTATTACAATTTCATTGAAGCTTTTGCCCATTCTAGTTCAGCTTCCGACAATGTCACACGGAATTAGCAGCAACCGGCGGAGGAGAGATACTCGCTCTCATACGAATATGTACCGATAAGTGTCAAAGCTAGTAGCATGTCGCATATGTATGTATTAACTAGTGTATATGACTTTGTAAACATATTCATATATTCACTTTAGCACCATGTTGCTCACACAGCATTGGACATTATACTAAGGAAATTAGAGAACTTTTGTACTAATTTTCCGCTAAGTGTGCTAATAGAATTTTGATTTTTTAATGGAAAAAAGATCATCTGCGTACAAAAAATACTCCTTAATTGAAGCTAATATTCTCTGCGTAAAAAAAAAATGGTTTTCGTTCTACCATTAGAGTCGCAGAGTTTCGAAAGTCCTTGATAAGAGCTAATTATCACAAATATTCCACTAGTTATAGTAACTCTGCATACTTATCGGCATAATGTACATAAATATATTCTAGCTAAATTTGAGCATCACGAGCATCGTAGGGATTCTTTGGAAGGGTGAATGCTAAAAGCAATAACTTAAAGGTTTAAAAAGGAAAATTTTTCAAATGTATAAGAAATACATTTTCGGCATAATTATATGACCACCAATGCTGCAGTCTTACCTAAATATAACTTTTGTGTGTTTAGAAGGAAAGTACTAGACATTTTATGAACTAACAAAAAGCATGTAAAATTCTTTCAAATCAAATAAATACTAGAACCATACTTAGTTAAAAAGCCAATTCGAAATAAACTGTATGCAGGTTTAATTTTTGAATACAGTGACCTCGAATATAATATTTCATAAAAAAATAGTGAGATTATAGCAAAAAGAAACTAAAACTAAATATTTAACTTGGATCTACATATTCCTTATTAATTTGGTCTAGGATAATTTAATATTTATCACGTTAACTGTTATTAAAAAATTATAAGTGTGTGCTGAGAGTTGCGATCGCAAAGAAAACAATATTCTCGGAAAATTTTTGTCTGTTGCATACGAGTATCCCCCATTCAGTCTCTAGTTAATCAACTGTAACAACACTTGAGCTATTAAAATACACATTAATATATATAAAAATATGTTAATTATTTCTTTAAACCACTTTTATTTTATTTCATTACTAACTTTTTATCATAAGTTATCTTAATATCTTATGAATTAGTTTCCTCAGCCATTATTTCTTTTATTTTTTATTTTTTTTGGTCATAAATTTGCTCCAGCTTGAACTAACTCTCCTCTCAGAGTGTTCTTTTTTTTAAATTTCTCGAAAAATATACAAGTTTGTCGAATTCATTTTCTAAATATTTAATTATTTTCGGTTAATTTCTCTAGCGCGAGGTAAGAGAACAAACTTTATAATAAGAAATACACTCCGCCAACATGTACAAATATTAATGCCCTTCACTGTACATTTTCAAACATTTGCAGATAGACGAAAAGATACCAAATAAACTGGTTAGCGTAGTCACAAGTTGTTCTGCTATGCTCTTTGACTTTCCATTTAACTATATCTCAAAAACGCACACACACACCCATACCCAGAATTTCGTGGTCAATTACAATCGTTTGCCTTTCTCTTCCAGCCCTTGTGACGCAATACTTTATATACAGTTGTATGTATGTGTGTGTGTGCTGTGTCCGTGCAATTTGCGTGTTGCAGTCGATGTCAATGATGCTTTTGCCGCTTTGCTTTGCTTCCGGCGGCAATTAGCGCTTTAATTAAAGCAGAATGTTAAGTTTACACAAGTGCATTGTTGGCTGGCCCGAGGTAGCGGCGAGCAATGAAATGCGAACGAAATGTCGATTGCTCATTTCGGCGTCAAAGTTTGCCAACAGCATCTTCTGTCTTCCTTTTTTATTTTTTGCTTTTAGCAATTTTCCAGCTTGTAGCTAAGTTTAACTGTTATTAAAATTGAGTGCAATTTATGCTTTTACTTTCTACTGCGTCTGCCTTGTAGCTACTCTGTTTCTTCTGCTGATTATTGTTAAAAATAAAAGTGTGAGAATTTGAAAATATTTTCTCTTAAAAGCTAAACTTAACACAATAACTACCGCTTAAGCTTAAGAAAGTGTCTGATTCAATGTGGGCCATTGGTAGCTTCGGTTAGTCCGACGTGACACCACTTAAAGGAAGAAGAAAAAGCAGGAGGTGCTTTAGGTACAATGCTTGAAGTGCTTCCAAAATTGAGACGCTTACAATGTAATGGTGCAATAATCACATTTTCTTTCAAAGACCATCGTAAACTATATTTGATATTATGCAACATGAGTCAAATAAAGCATAAGACAACAAAACTCTTTTACAAAGTTGCAAGTTCGTCAATGGAGAATTCTCTAGGAAAACCGAAACCGCATGGTGGTGGAGAATTCCACCCAAATTGCCAATGGGTTACCCAAATCTCCAACCGTGCGTTACCGACTGGGCTGAGGCTTCACGACTAAGATCTTCGGTATGCAAAGATATTCCAATTCATATCCAATACATTTACGAACGAATGGAACCAGGCATTCCATATTCTACATCCCCAATAAATTTAGAGCATTCATGCCTGTCGGACTAACCGAATACCAATATCAGTTTGTCGGCAAAACATTTGCCTAAAATCACTTAGAAAGTTCCTCTATCTTCCTTCCATCTTCTACAAATTAGTCTTATAGCTCAAATAATCGATGGGAAAGTTAATATAACCTCGGTTTCAACATGTACACCAGATGCTGGTATTCTCTGAGGCTATATCTTTTCCGGTACTCGATATCCCAATTTTTGTGGTATAAAAAAATAAACCGAAGGGGTTTTCGATTCCATTCTTTTAAACCACTTTGATTTCAGTTTTGAACTTCCACTTCTACATTTTTCGTATGCTTATCGCATTTAGAAAATCCACAAGACCAGGAGATCAAAATTTTATTGAGTACCGCTGCATAAAGCCCTTTAGACAGGGCAGAAGGCCTCAACGCTTCCCAAAAAAAGGGTGCATAACTACAAAGTATCATTACCTAAATGCCAGATAAATGTTATGTTAAGACCCCACTAAATTCGAACCAAATATTTTTGAAAAACACATTTAATATTTAAGAAAGCTTTTTATGTTGAGCTTTTCCGTGTCAGTAGTACTCTCAAAGGCTTAACATCTACCTTGAAGACCACTCGCTTTAAAAAATGGTATATCTGAATGTACTATCAAACCCTTCTAGTCAGTTTTCTTCATATTTTGCTCGAAAAAATGTCCCTCCTTGCTGTTTTAAACTAATACGACAAATTAGTTAACAAAAGAATGCAAGTGAAAATTCATTGCAATTTCATACAATTATATAACGGTATAACTGCCAACTGGAGATTTCCCCGCGAGGCATCCGTAGCACTTCACATTTCCTCCCACATTTTATATTTTTGCGTACGCTCGCAGCACTACCGTTTTCAATTCATCATGCTCACTGATTTCCCCTCTTGTCTTAGAAGTTGCAGCCTGCAATCTTATTTCCGCTTTTAGGGATTAACGACTTAAGCATCTCAATTATGAGGAGATTTACTTGACGCGAGAGCGCTCAAGAACGAAAACACACACACACACTCACACTCACACTCACACTAACGAACACAAGCGTATTAGTGACATTTTTGTTAGTGTTGGCTTGATTTTGTTAAACTGCCGTTAGTTGGATTTTTATTTTTTTTTTTTTCATTTTTATTTTTTTTTTTGTGTATTCAGAAGTGTTCTTCGTAATGTGCGTCACTGAATACTTTGTGTATTTCCATGGTGACACACCAACCAGACAGCAATGCAATATTGTCGGCAATAACTGACACTGCCCCTCCCCAACGCCACCACCCACTTGCCTGTCGCCTATCAGCGGTCCGTTAGCAACGCGCTTCGCCGAATACCAGTTGAAGCGTCAACATTATCATAATCATCAGCTGGTTTACGATAAGTGTATGCATGTGTGTTGGTGTGGGCGCTAACGTCAACACTGCAGGCAATGTGGCTCACCACCCACATTCGCTACTTCGCCGACCACTTTCTAAGCGCTTACCCGCACATTCTGATTGCACGCTCAACGCACTCTTCTCTCGGTTGATGACTTTCCGTAGGCATAACAAATATTATATGTATAATATTTGCTTTGATGACCAGCCGCAGCGCGTGCGGGTGGGCAGCGCGTATATAGTGGGCGTTTTCGACTTTTTTTCCTCTGCTGCCGTCAATGAAATGAGCAAAAATGATAAATCATTGCGGCTTTTATTCATCCAGGCAAATAAAATGAGAGTATGAAGTGAGTGGCGTGAGAGTACCGCGAGCAGACAGTATGAGCCGAACACGCAAAAAAAGTGTGTAAATAGAAAAACGGCTTAGCAATGATGAGTGACGGCGCTTTTTATAGTTATTACACTCAGTTTCATAAACAATTTTTTCCATCCAAAACAGTTTAAATGGCGTTGAAGGCTTTAAATTTAATTTGCTTTCGCTTATCTAGTTACCGTTAATCTATTTTGTTATTATTATGTGTAATCAAGTGCAGTTTGCATACAGTTGAAGCGTTTAATTTCTTTATATTTTTTGATTACTTTTTTTTTTGTTGTATCTCCATGCATCTCTATTAATATACATATGTATGCCTCATGCAAAAAAATCAAGTGCACAAATTAGATTAAATCAAATTTGATTACAGTGCAGTTGTAAAAGTGCTCTTGTATGTGGCTTGTCAGAACTACGTATATTCACTGCCTAAGTTTTATTATATTTATTACACTTTTATATTCTGTGTTTGTAGTCAATTTATTAAAAATTATTGAAAAAATGAAAATGTAACGTTAGAGTGGCACTTATTTTTCAAGCTTTTTTTTTATTAAAAATTCTACGTTTTACAGTATTAGGGTGTGAAGTTGGGTTAGCTTACCGAAATGGTCCCATAATCCATACTCACACTGCCACGAAAGAAACCGCTAAAAATCTGCGAAATATTTTGATCTCGTCGCAATTCTGCTAAAGCTATGAAATACTAAATGCCAGTCATACGAAATAATTCACTTGAATGGCTGTAAAAGTGAAAGAGAGCCAAGGAACTTCATCCTTAGTCCCGAAAAATAGGTACAATTAAGAAAGAAGTTCTCAGAAAACTCAAACTCTTCAATTTTTAAAGAATTTTTTTTTTTTGTTAGATTTCTTACTCGCTTTTACCAGAATTTAAAATGCTTCCTGTATATTTTAGGGTATGTATCAGAAAAAACCGGAATTGATGAATATGCTAATAAGTATAGATGAAGCCTACATCGAAACACTTTCATCCAGAGTTACCAAATCTCCATATGTTTCCTGTAAAAGCCAGCATCCAGCTGTCCGAACTACTTCAAAAATGCTGAAATATGATCTAATTTTTTGGGCTCCAATGTACACTTTCTATGGTCTCCATATTCTCAAAATCTCCGTAAAAATTTTTGAAGCCCAAACCCCACCGGTTGTTGCCAACACTTTCTGTGAATATGTGATTAAGTTTTGAGATCCATTTTTCCTTTATACAGCAGAATTGTTAAGCAATATTATTACCATTATTATTCAGACCAAAAATCATACTGATGAATTTCTGCGAATTTCTAAGCAACTTAGAGTGTTCTGGAAACATCGCTTTGGTTTTCAACTTTATAAATCGTAAATTTTAAAATTTTGGATACCTATTTCATGTAAGATGTTTAATATTAGAACTAAATACATATAGATAGCTACTGTATAAGTACACTGATACTCTTTCGCAGAATGTCTTCAAAATAACTGATCGGAAGTGGATTGACATAGTTCAGTTGACTCTCCAAAACGGTTAATACAGTAAAACAACAAATCAGAACAGTTAAAATGCGACAGAAAAATGCATTAATTTCCTTTATATATGTAATTCACCCTTAAAAACGTGCAAAATTACAGATTTTCAAAAAGCTTCCATTTGATGCTAGTCAATTAGGTTTGAGTACATAAACTTATTTGACATGCCGTTACTCTATCATATAAATATTCTTGTATATCTTTTTTACAAAACCAAAACAACTTAACTTATTTTTACAAAACTAAAATATGCCAACACAAAGCGGAAATGTAACTTAAGTAGAGCAATTTATCTTTTACTAATAAATAAAATCATAAATTTCTCTCCGACAGGCAATGAAGTCAAGAGTCAAATCAGGCACGAGGCACTTCGCTGTAGATTATTATATATACATATATATAATATAATATAATGTATATATATATATATATTATATATTATATATACAAGTATGAACTTGTATGAACTTATCATATATATATATAATAGACACAATTCACTCTCATCTGTCATTTGTTTGTCGCATGGCAAATTTTTATACATTTTAGGGCGTAAGAAATACAATATCCTAAAGCAATTCGATTCTTGCCGTTTTTTTTTTTTTGATAAATACTAACTTATGTAATTTTTCAAGCAGGCAGAGATAACAACATCGCTCCATTTGATTTATCTCGTTTTCACGATGGCCGCCACACTGCTCTTACTCGCTCACTCTGTATTTTGGTTTTGTTGTTGTAGAGCGCATTTTTTATCTGTGAATTTAATATGCTATTTTCTAAATTTTTATCACGTATGCTGCGTTCTTATTATTCTTATATTTTTCTTCGTTGTTCGTTTCTTCGTTTAGTTTCATATGATGTGATATGATATACACAAAATATCCGATAATGTAAACTATCCGC
Organism: Bactrocera minax; assembly: GCA_021498325.1. Taxonomy (NCBI): domain Eukaryota; kingdom Metazoa; phylum Arthropoda; class Insecta; order Diptera; family Tephritidae; genus Bactrocera; species Bactrocera minax. The sequence goes on along the minus strand of JAKEEE010000043.1, from coordinate 1,220,205 downwards.
TAGCTTTTGTTCCGTTGTAATTCCTTTATTCGTTTTTTATGATGTCTTAGCTTAGGTTCCGCATTGTTCTAAGCCATATTCGTCTCGTTTGCATTTATTTATTCTATTCATTACATTTATTTACAAACATTTGGTCTGTCTTCTTTTTATTATTTTTTTTGATATCTATGAACTTTGTTTGTTGTTGCATTATAGATTCATTAAAAAATTTTTTTCAAATTGTGGAAATAAATAGTGACAATCTGTAATTGAATGTAGAAAAATATTAATATTCATATGCATATGTCACATGAAAGTGTTAAAAGAGAGAAAAATATAAATTTTAATGATTGGCATTTTAATGTCACGATTTAAGAATGTTGTCTAAATATTTTGATGTTTACTCCGAGTGTTTGGGAGCGACGGCATTAAGCGATTATGTGTGCTTAAAAGTAGTAAAGCGTTCAATTTTCATAAAAATTAATTGAGCCCCACAATTTTCATTTTGTTTCGAATTATAATAAGAGTTTGTTAACAATTTAGAGAGAGAATTTGGTAGATAAAAGGGAAATTCGAGAATGTCAAATGAGAACAATTTCGCTTCAAATGCATATCGACATTTTCCGACAGGAAGAAATTCAGTAAATTGTTTATAGATCTACTATAGTAACAATAATTAATTAACAAACAGCACAGAAATTCCTCTGGACGATGTTATAATAAAACCAAAATGGGCTTTAAAGTAAGAGCGACATACCTATCGATTGTCTTTTTCATTTCCAATTGCATTAATGTAGAATTTTAAATATTTAAGTAGCTGCTGAATGTGTACGGTTCAAGCAGGGCTCGCAATTACATTAAACGGTCCTTCAATGTCGTTACAAGTTATCCGGGCCATCTTGCAAGCGAGCTGTAGTTCTCTTTAATTATAAAAAAAACGTAAAATCAGCAAAGTAAACTCCCCTATTTCTTCTGAGTTCAGTCAACTTTGTTCAAAAATAGGTACTTTTCTTGCAAATACTTTTACAAACAACAAATTGTTAGTTTGAAAGATGATGTAAGTTTGAAAAAATTCATTATAGAAAATTTTATCTGAATTGAGCATTATTCATCACTCGCTTGCAAATAATCTCGCTCGATTGCATAAAAAATCCACTAATTTTATTTATATTAAAATCAATTACGCATATTCTTAACTTTACTAATCAAACTTGTTACATGTTCCAGTAATCTACTCTAATTCTTATTCAAAGGTTCCTTAAAATCTATGATTTTCCCTGTTTTTAATGACATCAAACACCAATTAGATGAGGCATCTTGCTCAAGATTTATAGTATGCAATTAAGTAATAGTATTTGATAAGAGTTTAGAGAATCTTTAAATTCAGTGGGTGCTTGAAAAGCCATACTTCCACATCTTCTTCAGTGCACTTAGAATTTTTCCATACAAGGGAAATATAATTTATGACAACTTTCTGTACTCAACAATGAATTCTAGAATAACAAAATATTAAATGATACTAAAAAGAAAGAGGCTACTATTCTATGCGCCTGTCAGTTTGCTGGCGCCACTAGGCAATATCACTAAATTCCAGCACGTATCGTACGTACGTAATATCCCCTTTATGGCTCTAAAGCCAAAGCAAATACTATTTATCCTTTACCAAATGAGAAGCTTTTAAATTTTTGTAAATTTTACCGTAGGAATAAGAGAATAAAACAGATAAATTGAAGCAATTCAGTATCAGTGTTTGTTTATTGTACTGAAAAAGTAAATATATATCTAATGCAACAGTCATACCGTGGAATCTACTAGTTGCAAACTAGTTGCATGTACAACTAGTACGAACCATAAGTCCAATAACCAAGCTGACTGACTTTCTCTTGACAAGTAACATGTATTTTTAATGCGGTGATCCTCCACGAGTTGTTAGATTTCGGTCAGATATACTCCAGTCGCTTAATATTGGAAATATATACATATGTGAGTAGTTCAATTTTTATTAGACTAGTTCAATTTGCGCCTAATTTAGCTAGTATTTTTCACGATTAGTCAAAGTTTCAATGCGGTGAATCCCTGTGAGCAACCAACCAATACATGCAATATATATATACAAAAATACATATGTCAAATACTAACTACTAGCTCTGGCAAGCGCTTTCATCTGCGTCGAGGTTAAACATATTTTATTAGCTCATCAAAATATCACGCTCCTCCATACGTAAGCACACATATAATGAATGTACACTAAACGGCGTGTTGCTCAATACACCTTGCCATTACTCAGTATGCCTGTCAATGCTTTGTCTCGATGCCACTATCTTTTAGCTGAGAATTTTCTAATATCCTTTGCTCACTTTCTTCTGTGTGCTTCGTCCTTCCATTCGGTTTTTATCATTTGTATTTACATTTTGCTTATTATTTCTTTGTTAATTTTTTTTTTTGTTTTTTGTTTTCACTTTTTTGCCGCTTTGCGTACGTGATTCGTTACTTGGCTGTGGTTATTCATCCTTATAATGCCACGCGCGCGCATCACACAAATGAGTCACATCCGTTTTGCGCCACAACCACCTTGTTGATTTAACTTTCTTGTCGCCGTCTCGCCGTTTGGGAGAATATATGAAAATTTATGGCATTTCGAAAAGTGTTATTATATATATTATACATATACTATATATAAAAAAGCAGTAACATCAAGAAGAAAGAGAAAATAAATAAATAAATGCACAAGTCATCATGAGGCATTAGTAATAGCCGCATCAGCATCACGGTTATTAAACAGTTGGAGTAGTATATGGGGGTAGTGATGCAAACACCGAGTGCCATTATGACATGGAGATGTATGAGTGCGAGTACATCACTAGTACATACCTATACGTATACATTAAAGCGCTTTTTGCCGATAAGCATAGCAGATAAATTTGCTCTTCTTGAAGCAAAAGTAGATTACACAGTGAAGAGGCTGAAAACAATTCTGATTCTGACAACGAATTATCGAAGTGACAATCAAAACAACAACAACAACAAAAATAATCATATTTTTATATGAAATTTTTGCATTCAAACTTTTTGTTACATGAGATAAAAGTCTACTCCTTAGAAAATTGGAGCAGTCTGACAGCTGAGACACATATAACCTTCAACATTTTTGGCAAGCAGTCCGAATAATATTTTATTGTAGCAGATTAACCCACTAATTCTCGGTTGTGTGTATTTTTCACACTTTTTAATTTTCTTTAAATTATCACACATAAAACTCAGCAGTAGAGCGTAGACGAAATTTTTAAAACTTTTTGCAATGTTTATGAAGCAATAATAATTACATATATTCTAAGCTGCAGCCACAAATATATTAAACATTGCAGGGTATTTAACGTCCAGCAGCTTTGAGATAACAATTTTAAAAATAAGCGGAAAGATATTGCCTATTAGCAACATTCAAAATGACCTATAGACCTTTTAACATTCCTATGTAAGTCTGCTATGACCATAGTAATTATTTCATAGATCAAAAAACGGTAGTCTTAAAATTTAAACTTTCCAACTAGTAGATGCTGCAAAAGCCTTCACTTCATTTAAAAAGATGTCATTGCTACTAACTGAAGGCAAAATCCGAGAGTATTGTGAGGCGTTAGCATACGCCCAACAAGATACAGCTCCCTAATTTACGTGTATGAACTCTTTCTGAATTTATTTAAAGTGGATGTAGCAAACTCCATCGTATTCCATCGGTTTGAAAGAAAAATTTATATTATACAATAGTTTACTTCGGAAAACAATGTAGAGAAAGTTGTATATGCAATTAAATTATTAGAACTGAGTCGAGTAGTTTGCAAATCAGTTTAGACTAACCGAACTGGATGTACTTCTTCTGTATCTAGGAAAATATTCCACGCAGGCTTATTATATAAAAAAAAACAAAAATAAGCCTGCAATGTTTATTTACCACATGGTAAAATTTAGATTTTGAATTAATATCATCCTTATAATAATCATTTATATTTACACACTTAACAAGTTTCATCAACTCATGAAGATTTAGTGGTATACGTATTATATATACAATACAAGTGTACGTGTAACCCAAATAGGATTATATTTTATATTCATATTTTTAATGCAATTTATTTGTAAAATTTCCTTCAAATTAAATATTTAGTTTTTAATAAAAATGTTTAGTCTAAACTTTTAAGCCTAGAGCCAGAAGATAAGTAGTCAGTGTCTACTTAGTTTCTCCATGTGCTAATATTTATATGCTTTAACACTATTTTATAGCTCTGACTTCATTTTCCAAAAATTCATTACAACACATACAACCCGGCATGCAAGCGTTACTTTAATCATATTCTAATTAAAACAATAATTAATCAAGAGTCAGAACTTTTTGCACCTCTACCAATCGGTAACGGTAACAAAAACAACATACTGGCATACTTGCCACGGCTGCGCGCCCTCAGCTGAGACAGAAAACTTGTCTGGGGTGCTGTGCAATTCACCAGCGCCGCCTGTCAAACTCACTACCTGTATGTGCGGCAATATTAGCAGCTTCGTTTGCAAGACTTTAACTGTGTAAAAGTTGAAGAATTTTCGACCTTTGCAAAGAAAAACGAAAAGTGTAGAGCGAAAAGCGAAAAGCGAAAAGGGATCGAAAATAAACTGAAGGAGTTGCTGGGCAAACTTCTGCCATTGCTAAATTAACGCTCGACGAAGAGTCACCAGTATTTATGCGGCACGGGCACGGCTCAAATGTTACCGACATGCACACACACACACACACACATAAATGTGCGCGAAGGTATGTGCACATCGTTATGCTTTGTCGAGTATGCTTGAGTTTGTTGCTTTGCTGCGCTGCGTGTAATTTTGTGTATGCTTGTAGTCAAAATATTTGGGCAAAAATTTATGACTGTTGGTTGTATGTTGTTGTATGAGAACTTTCTACCAAGTACGATGCGGTTTGCTCGTTCGCTCGTTACATTCATCGGTCGCAAGGCTCTTGCCTCGACGCTCAGAAAATCAGCAAAGGTATACGACTGCTCGTTTCGTAGGCACACCGGGGCGTATGAGCGACGTCGTTTCGTTAAGGACACAGCATTTGGCTCGGTTTGCGTGCAGCCTTTAATGAGATTTACAAAATTTATTACACTTCCTTTTTTATGTTCGCTTTTTGCAGGTTTACTCCACATCTTTCTTAAATATATATATAAATTTTTTAAATTTTATTTTTAATTCGCCAATTCGCTAGCATTTTCTCGTCCTAATTATGCTTGAGCGCCGCTGATCATTGCGCCGGAATAGTTGTTGTGCGCTGTAAAAGGCACAAAGTGCGACAAAGAATTAATGAAGAAGCATAAAGTTGGCAAAAATGTGGCAATGTAAGCGAATGACATGTTTATCAGTGTTGCTTGGCTTTTCTTTTGTCCGGCTCGGTCCGGCTGTCGACCTTCGGCTTGTCTTGTTCGCTTGTCCAACGCCTGGCTGCTCACCCCGATTGTTTGACGGAGGAAGTGTAAAGTGATTTGCACATTGCCACATCCTTCACAGCATAATGACAGTGCCTGTGCTCATTAAGTAACAGTTAAATTAGGGTAACCGAGTAATAAAATAAATGAAAGTGCATTAAATTTAAAGAAGTGTGGATGTGAAGCAATGTTTATGTTGAATTGAGATGTCCTACAGTAGATATTTTACTTATGTGGTTTTGTTAGACTGTTAACTGAGACAATTTGAAACAAAAAAAGAATTCTTTAATTTCATTTTTTAATATTAATATTTACTTAATATGTGAAAATTATAATTTGTTAATATGTTCTCAGTATTTCGTTAAGAAAATTTCTTTTAAATAAAAAAAAATGGTAGCAATTAAAATCATAAATCGTAAAACACTGAAAACTATCCAAACAGCAATTATTTATTTCTAAATATTGAGATATTGAGTCAAAATAGTGACTATTTTTCGAAAATTTCAAATGAGCTAAACTGCCTGATTTAGACCTAAGCCATTGTAAAGAAATTTTTATCAGGTTTCTGGAGCATCTTTGAAAACATATCTAACCTTCAAATATGTGGCCCTATTACTCAACGATTTTTCAGAACAGAACAGAAACATCTGATTTGGCAATCCCTTACAGTAGATTCTAAATTTCCTAAATGTACTTAAATTTTTGGCATTTTGAATTGCTTTAATGCTGCTGAAATATGCTGAAACATTTCTGAACAGGTTTAAATACTTAAAATGTCAAATTCCACTAATATTTTATTAATTAATCAATAGAATAATTTATAACAACAATTAGCTCCATTGGCTCACAAAAATATTACTGTGTCTTACTTTGTCTTTAGTATAAAAAGCATCACATTGCAAACTATAAATATCAAATATTTTCCTCCGCTAATGCGGACCTTTTTTTTCTGCCATGCTCTTACTGAATTTGAACTTAGATGCCTTCAGCGAAATGTGTGAATAAAACTGAGTTTTTAATTTTCCTTTTTCATTTGCTTTTTGTACTACTCAGCCTGAGATATTTTCATTAAGTCCTCGTTTCAAAGAGTTTTTCTTTTTTAAGTACACTGGTTTTATAATCGGGTCTTATAAAGGAGTCATTTATTTATTCTTATGTTATTCTCATACAAAAAAAAACTGGAACATGGAAATATTTAAGCTGCAGATTTAGATTTTTCGTACGCGAAAATTCCCACAAATTAACAAGCGATGGTAAATATAATTCGTTTATATTCATTTCAAGTTTTAAATACTCCACTGGTATCATTATTGAAAAAAATGGGAAATAGCTTTTCAAAATTCTATTCAAACTTCCATAAAAACTTGGCTACTTCAATTCCCAAGCGTTAACCGTCAACACTTTTTCAAATTTTAATGCCTTCACTTCAGTTATCAATATGACTTCATTGAATAGATTTTAATATTTATAACTTAATATAGCTAATCTACTTTGAATACTCACCACAAAGCTTTGCCGCATGCGTTCTTCCACCTCTACAAAAACCACAACGATATACTCAAATCCTTATGCAATTCAAGGTGAATAAATATAACTTTAACCTTATTAGGATTATGCCAAACACGCTCTTTTAACTTGTGTGCCACAAGAAGACATAAAGGCTAATCTCCGTTGAGCATTACACACATAAATACGCGTTTGTCCTTCCTGCTAACTGCCAGCAAATGCACCAATACACCAAACACCACTCTGCATAAAAACATACACACACACATCAGTTGTCCAGAAAGGCAAATTCAGCCAGACAGTTTTCTAATTTATACGAAGGACAACATTGTGCACAAAGCCAACAACAAACAGACGCGTACATAAACACAAGTACGATTACAGTATTCACACTCTGTTGTGTTGTGTTGTGTTGCTCTTTGCTTTGGTGTGATTTGATTTATGCTGAATGTCTGGCAGCGATGTGTAAACGCAAATAATGCGTGCTGCTGCCGCTTGTCGCTGGCTGCCGGCCACCGAGCATGTCCATTGCAATTTGCAGCGCTCTCCACAGAAGTGCGAAATGTTAATGGCAGTTTTAGTTGTTGTTGTTCCCTTTTGCCATATCGAATTCAGCGAAAGTTCATAGTGAATGTTATAAAGTTTAATATATGCAAAAAAAAAAATAGTCGAAATTTTATACTTTATGAATAGAAATTTGTATGTACTACTAACTAAAAACTCGCACACTGGAATTGAACTAATTTTAACTACACCCCTGCGCCTGCTAAAATTATGTTCATTACCATGCGCACTGCTTTGTGAATGGTGATCTTCCAGGGCGCCTGTCTCTTTTTATTTTGGATATAACTTCTCCTAACTTCTTACTCCTCCATTTCTTGATCTACATGATCTAGACAATCTGATCATTATTATAACACTTAAAACCAGCATTGTTTCCTGCAATATATACTCCCATATATTTATTTCCTTCAATATGACAATGTGATTTTAACGGAAAATCGTTTGTTATTAATACACACACAAAAACGAGAAAATTTTTTTAATTTATGTTTTTGTAAAATTTAAGTAAATCTTTGGCCTTGATTTTCCTCTAATTCGTTGTTTATCATATAAATAAGCACCCTGCAGTTTTAAATTGCTTCAAAGTTATGTATTTTTCTGAGAAATATATTCAACGATTTGTTATTATTGTGCCTGAAAAAAGATCTATAACTTATTCATTTGCAATGGTCTAAGTCCAAACAAAAGGTTCATAGAATAGTCGTTAGTGGACACAGCTATTTATATTAGTCCCAGAAATGACTTAGAAACGACTGAGTACTTACCTTAGAAAATAACGTTCTAAATATAAACGAAGTGAAACAAAAGCTGAGCCAAATCTTAAGCGTTGAGCCTACCTCGGTATGGTTTATCATAAGAGCTTACATAAAAGTAATTGAAATAACACTAACAATGGTATCTGCAGGAATTTCCATAAGAATGCTGAAATTGTGGTTTCATGGAAATTTCTGGGATTTGAAATGTGCCTAAATGTACATTCGCCTAATACCCCTAACAGTGGATCAAGCCTTTATTCTGTTAATAGCTTAACTGACTAAAACGTCGTCACTTTAACCACTAATTCTACTGATACTGATGAAGACGGTGTACACTTTTTAACTAAAAACGTATTCTTTTTTTACTCAAAATATACCTTAGGAGTCTGAAAATTTGTGGAGGTCTTGAAAAAGAAGAAGAACAGACGGATATTTTTCAAGTGTTCAGAAATCAATGTGTCAAAATTCAAAAAACCAAATTTTCGAAGAATGCACAAAAAAATATTGTACACCTATTTATACTAAGGATGTAAGGTCTTTCATAAGAAGATTCAGAAAATTTTTTCTTGATTTTAAAAGTGTTAAAATTTTAAATAATATTTCTATATTTATATTTCTATTCGCCAAGAAAAAACTATAATAGCTGTTCAAAAAGACAGCTAGCCCTTCCGATGCAACCTTGCGCAATCATGTCCTCTGACGCTTGTGCAATTGCATTGAGCTTCACTCGGGGGTGCAAAAACTTCCTTACGTACCAAGTAACATTTTAGTAAACCCCTGATTTCGAGTAGTGTCGATGCCTTACATTTTCCATAAACAGAACTATTTTTTTCAGATTCTGAGTTTTTAAAATCAATAAAAAATATATTTGTATTTTCAGAAATTGTTTCAAAACATAGTGTTTCTCTACTATTTATTTTAAAATAATATTTACTTCAAACAAATCGTAAAAAAATATACACGAAAGTATCTGGCGTTTAGTTCTCCTCTCTATAATTTCTTTCTTATTTGATGAGACAAGTTATTTCGCCGAACGTATTTTCATAGATTGGTAATTTCTGCTGTATTCACACTTTATACGTATATATGTTTAAGCAAGCCCGATTTCCACAATTTAACGGCACTTTAGTGTTATATATAAAGTCGTATATAGCTTTGTAAGCAATTTGCAACATTTTCATTCCTCCAACAATTTGCCAAAAATTTTACACTTGCCTAAACAATGTACGAGTATGCATGAATTGTTTAGCTATCGTAAACTTTTGCACTGCAATAATCGAGGGACTTGACCTGCTGTTGCATATGAAATCACGCCTAATGATAGCACAACATTTCCAGCCGGGCATAAAATGGGTTATGCAAAGCCAAGCACTCAATCTACAAGTATACGAGTGCGCAAATACACTCAGATATATGGAACATGTGGAACGCATCGCTACGCCAGCACGTGTTTTATAAATACGTATGTACATGTGAGTTTGTAGGGCCACGCGCAAGCCTCAAGGATATTTGAAATGTATGTATGCAAATATATAATATATATACATATATGATGTATGCAAATTGCGACAGTCCGTTGTAAGCATACACTTACACACATTTTATACACACATACCACTTATATTTGTATGTGTACATACCACTTCCAGTGTCCTCACGTCCGTTTTGGTTGTTGGCAACACAACCGCACACTCTGCACACTCTTTGCACACACCCAGCCATGTTTTTGTGGTCAAGTGGTTTCCATGCCACCACATTTGCAATGGCCTGTGTGTGTGTGTGTGTGTGTGTGTGTATGTGTAAATGTTTGTTGTTTTAGCTTTGCTGACCATTAGCCGATTTGCAACAACGCTTCTACCACTCGCTCGTTAGTTACGTGTTGCAATCCGTGTATGGTTTGGATAAGTAAAAGTTCGTGCTGTGCAGATCAGCTTGAGGTTTATTTCCACCAGCTGAGGTGTTGCGGATTTGTAGTAAATTTTCGTGCATATTATCACACCAAAGGTGAAGCAATGCTAAATATTTTCACCTTTACTCGGTGCTAAGTAGCTTTTGGTTTAGATCATATTTTACACAATGTTTCTTTACTAATTAAATCGGCTATGTATCATTAGAACTGAGTTGAGCTATTGACCTCGTATTAATACTTATGCCCACTAAACTGACGAATATTTAGCTATTTTTGTCCCCATATAATCGAACCAATATTCATTCAATGTCGGAATACATATAATATGTACATGGGCGGGTCGAAAATTTCGTATCGTTTTAAAGAAAAGCTATTTTTCGGCAAAACTCCATTTTATTAAATAACATAACATAAATAACATATGGTATACAGGCCATCGAGGGCGCTACACCGATTATTGCGATCTTCCAACTTTTCGACAACATTGTTTTTGGTACAATTGGGCTTTCGCTTCAAAATAGGTCTCAGACTCGACGATTATTTCTTCATTGTCGACAAATTTCTTTCCAGCAAACAATTTCTTGAGGTCGGGGTGCTGGAAAAAGTTGCTGATAACCAGGACCGGAGAACACGATGTATTCGGCAACAATTTGAATCAGTTTTGCTGGCGTTTTCATTGATTCGAAAAAAGTTGCATTGTCTCGTTTGTGAACTATCGAGACACCCATACAGTGGGTACCCAAATATTCTCGAACGATATGTCCAACACGTTCCTTTGATATCTTTGGAGTGTCAGCTGTCTCGGTCAATCTCATTTTACGGTCACCCAAAATCATTTTGAAGAAAAAATTTGTTTCATTAACATGCGAAATTCCTCTCTATCCAGACCTTTCTGGCCTCTTGAAGACTATGTCTGACTACAACTAATGAATACTTAAATAATGAATGAAATAATGAATACTACCTACTACTTTAAATCATCAAGACACTTCTCTCAAAGAACGCTCCACATAAAAAATGTACAGACAAATGCATTTAAACCACATTTTAACCCTCTCCCAACCCCAAGAATTTAATTATTTCAAATTATCTATACAATAGGACTCTAACGTAACCTCAAAATTGTCAGCAAAATTTATGGAATTCCAAAGCAATTAAGTGGGAAAATACACGTTTTTGCAGTGCATTTACATGCCCACATACACATACATACACTTATCCACAAAAACTTTAAGCGCTAGATAACATTCTGTATATTCATGTACGCAACACACACGCACACACACCCTCACTTGTAAAACACAATTGAGCTCACCCTTGGCCATGACGTTGGCTGCCTTGCCGTTCATTGTCAACGACACCTTATCAATTGACATTAAATGGCACTAACTGTGAAGGCGACAGCAACGACGACCAACACACCAATATCAATATTCACATGTATTTATGTATGTATGCATATGTATGTAAGCATATGGATAGTTGTGTCTATTTTAAACCGAAGGCGGGAGAGCTGAGTGTGAGCACCCACGTCGTTATAAATATTAATGTGGAAGCACTTTTCTGTTGGAAACGTACACAAAAATTATTTATGAAAATTACCAAAAATAAACAGTAAATATTTGCATACATACATTTGTGTAGGCAAAATGCTTGAGTAAATAAACTCTTTTTATAGAACGGTGTATGCCTTTGCTATTTGTAGCATTTCAAACAGCTATATTAACACACACAAACATACAGCTGTATAAATACAATATATGTTGTATATAAATCGTCTATATGTATGCATTGCTGCTCACGGTGGCGCAAAGTGTTTTTAATTGTTGTTGTTCATGCTTGTTCATTTAAATATCTTCACATTCAACTCGAAATGAAATTATTTACATATTTTAATATTTATTTTATATAATTTCTCATTTCACTTTCTTTGCGCTCTTGCGAATTGCTTTTCTTGCTTTTATTGCTGTCTCAGAACTTTTGACTGAAATGTGGACGACTTATTCCGAATTGTTGCTAACAAATTTCTCGGTTGTTGAGTTGTTGTTTGTATGTATATACTCGCATTTGTCTGTCAATTAGCTTTAATGGAATTAGTTTGTCTGCGAAAAAAAGTATATATGTTGCGCTGTGTGTTGTAGCAATATTATTTTTATCTGAACTCAATTAAAATTTAAATTATTAAGTATTTTGTTTTTTATGACACTTGCTTCTCAGAATTTTATAGCATTGAGTTATTCAAAATTTACTCGTCGTTCGAGAGACAATCGCATCATGGAAAGCACGCAAACAGCCACCAAACAATTAAATATCTCTCTCTAAAACAAATTAATTCTTTATCTAGACTGTATCAGATGCTCAATGTAATTTTGTAACATTTTTGTGGTGATGTGTCACCGGTAACAGTCACAGCTGAATTTTCGATCGTAATATTTCTCTTCCTTTTAATATAATAATAGTCTCAGCATAAATGGTTCCACTAAAATTTCAACATTTCGAATTTGATATTTGTGTCAGGAGCCTATGGCGTATGAGCAACGCAAAATAAATATATTTTGGGAAAAATTTAATTAACCAAAATTTATTAAAATTATTGACTTATTGCGAAGAAAACTTGAAAATTCGCGCTCTAAAAATCTCTTTTATATATTATAATTTTATATTCCTGCTATTCCTAATACAATTCTCTTTCGCATGGTTATTTTGTAAGAGATTAGCATTAGCATATTGAGACCAACCACTTCTAGGGCGGACCCGTTGCAGGGGTATACTGTTATTTTTAATCAAAAAATGCTCTAACTACCCAAAAGTAAGGACGAAACTGTAGTTGAGAACTAATATTTTTCTTACACTTCTAATCATGTAATCTTTAACCTATACAGAATCCTATATTGTAAAATAAAATTGGCTTAATAGTGTCAAGCAGCAAATCTTTTGGTAAAAACAGCTTGTAAATTATAATGATATACACTTATCGCTGAAGTGCTTAAAATCCATTAATGAAAACTAGTTTGCCAATAGCGAGTTGTGAAAAGTCTCGCTATATTCCTCAAAATGTTTAATTTTCTGAAAACTGTACTTTCATTTCGGTCGTTGGTCCTTCTGTGGGCGTGAGCAAGAAAAATGTTTTCAACTATTTTGCACAAATATTGTGTTCGTGCTTTCGCAATTCAGCTTAGCCATATATTTTCCAAAAAAAGTGTCATTACTTAGCGGTTTATACACTAATGAATTATTTACATTAATTCCGCCTCAGCAGTTCTTTCTAAAAGCAAGTCAAGTCTTGTAAAAGCATACCTGCTATTCTTGTTTATTTCCTGAATTTACAAACACAACGTGATCATTTGGAAGAATCTTTTTTTGCTTTTTTTTTAAGAAATTTGTAGTTAGAGAGTAAAATACATATAGCTCCAGTATGTTTCATTAATTTTTGTAATTATTCATTCACATTGCTAATAATCTGTAAATTAAAAAATTTTAATACTTTTATGAAACTCTCAACTTTCTCAAATTCATTTTAATAATATTTCACACCATTTTATCAGATTATCTACAGAAAACACCACCGAAGTTGTAAACTCATTTGTAAATGGAACTTAATCTATGCATTTAACGTCTTATCGCTAATAATCTAAATATTTGTTATTTGGTGTTTGAATCGACCTGTTCCATTTATTTATCAAACACCTGACCGGGAAACGGTGTATAACGTATGTGATTGTAGATATGTTTACAAAATACACCTTTTTTTATTATGCCTTTATTTGTCTATACGTTTATCTATCTACCTATTGAACTGCTTCTTTATTTCGTGGATTCCTGAAGCTTTAATAAAAAAAGAAAAACAAGAGAGTAAATAAAATGAGTCAACGTGGTGCCCCCCATAACTAATATTTCAGCAATGGCAATTACTTTCAGGGCGCTTATCGCAGATTTTTTTCTTTACTTTTTTTTTTTGCTTTCAAAGGGCTCTTTCTAATTTTGATAAACACGATAATTGCCGAAGGCAAGATAAGCATTCGCTATTTGCAATTATTTTGAAATTATATATAGTCAATCAGTGCACTTGATACTGAAATTACTTATGTACAGATTATTGTGATTCTCTTTTTCTCATTATAGCGAAAAATTCTAATTTCTAAGAATCTTGAAGCTCGCAAAATGTTGATTAATAAGTTAGGAATTTTTTATAGAAATTTATTGTATTTTTAATTTTTTGGTTGGAATGAAGTATATTTCCGTGCAAAGAGACATATGCATATTAAAATTAAATCGTAAGCAAACTAAATTGAAAAACTTCTCAATAAATGCATATGCCACATATACTCGTTTCTAGTTACGAAACGCACTAACGATGTCTAACACACTTCACTTGCTATCTTTTACAAACAATTAGGAGGCTCTTTGAGGCATTCTAAAACTGTTGCGCAATGCTATTAATCAATATTTTGGGAAAAAAAATAACGCTAAAATCATTTTATTGGAAAACTTTGAAATAAAGTTTCGCAAATAAAGTTACGTATACGCCCCTCATGCCAACTCTTAAAATGTGAAATCTCTAAAACATGTATGTTATACATGCACAAATGTGTTCAAAACATCTTCTTTTTTTTTAATAAATCAAACAAAAACATGGAATATAACAAATTTGCTGACTATTAAAGTAAATTTTTATTTGAAAGATTGTGAAATGAACGATTTTCAAAAAAGCTCACTTAAAGACTGAATTTGTGCCTGTTCTTAGTTGACAGTCGGGTTTACATTAGAGGAACGAATCCCAATGTACAACCAGTCAAAGCCCATAAATATTTTCTGCCTACAGCAATATCAATAATTTAACAGCAGATCTTTAAATTGTGGTACTTTAAGTATTATTTGGTTAAAAACAGTGGTAGAATCTTTTAGGCGCTGCATATGAGTGCCAGCAATAATTTTCTAGTATTAATTCAATTGATTTTAACTCTAACTTCACGGTTGTGCCTTGGGCCTCCATCAGCAAACTTTCAATCGAATTTACTTTGCCTTTTCCTGGTTTTTCTGTAAACTTACTAAACTGAAACTCTGAGCATAATATAAAACTTTGTTGCCTAAGCAATTTAAAATTGAATTTTAAGCCTAGAAAAAGAAATCATTCAAACAGAGCTTGCACATTTGTGAAATGCAAAAAAAGAAACTTTGAAAACATTGCTACTTTCCAAAGAGGTTTATACACATCTGCGGATATATATATATATATATAATATATATATTTAGTATTATATTTACATATATTATATTTACATAAGTATATTTATATATATATATATATATATATATGTATATATATATACATATTTGTCTATTTCTATATATATATATGTCTATAGTTTCTAAATGTTTTTCAGCAGAAAATTTGCAGTTGCCTTTGCAATCATGGAACTCCTTCCAGTAGCGCACATTTCTGTAGAGAATTTTGTAACGAAATTTCGCTTTGCGCTATTTATTTCTATTGAAGTTTTATATAAATTTTGTTGCCTCTAATGGACATATGGAGAATATAAAGTAAGTGCTGAGGTTATAACTGTTTATTCCTTTCCAGTCAGTCGGCTCTGAACCAACAGCTGAAAGCAGCACAACAACAGCAAGAAAAATTCGACAAGTTTTGTTATTGCTGAAAGTTTGCGGAAATACCCACACATGCTTGGTGCAAATACGCACACATACATATATATAACTTGTTCACCTATTTGCCACCTTTCTGGTGGAAAGTTACTCTTGTCTTGGATTTTCTATTTTTAGTGCTTGCCCACTCGCAGCCTTGCGCAGACATCATCAGCCATACCTATACATATAAATAAATACACATGTGTGCATGTTGGACGCCTACTTGTATGCAACAATTCCTTGCAAGCGAGCAGTGCGAGTCTGCTGCAGGCGCAGTCCATTGTAACTCAATGTTACTAATTAGATGCACTGCTTGCATGGCTGCAAGCGCATCCTACACTACTACCCTCCGCCCCTCCTTCCTACGTCTGAATTATTGTGGCATGTGGGCAACTGCGAAATTGGTCTTTACGTGCGCGGCTGCCGACACGTGCAACGCCAGCGTGCTGTGTGTGCATAACTTAATATCATGTTGAACGCACAATCTGCTCTTGACAGCGGCAGTGTGTATGAAGGGAAACAGGGTTTCACAATTTATGGCTTTATTTGTACGTGTAAGACAGCTACATTTGTCATTTGAGCTCTCGCCTTTTCTACTAATTCTTAAGTAGTAAAGTAGTTTATTTTCAAACACTACAAAATTGATTATTTCTTAAACGCTTAGTATTTTATCTCTTCAGACATCAATTTCCATTGGCTTAAATTGTTATTTAATTGGCATTTAGTGGCTAAAAACTTTCAGCGCCCTGCTTTTTATATCTGTGCCCTGCCCTGCGTCTGTATATATTTGAAAGAGTTTATACTCCATCGTCTCTCTCGCATTTGATAAACAGTTTGCGATAACTAGGAAAATGATAAATGTCTTCATTGCGCTTGCAGCAATCATTTCACATTATTATTTTTTTCTTAACCAACACCGAATTTACAATACTAACAATACAGCCGTTGCATGTATGTCTCCCAACTACTTCTTGTTTGCTTTATACTGTCATCCTGTCAAACTTTGCTTGCTCGTCACTAATATTTATAGAAAAAAAGTAAAAAGAGTTAAAGTGAAAATAAATAAAAAATAAATAAATATGCAGGTGTATGTGTGTGTGAAAAGGCGCGAGCAAGCAGCATGTAGTGTACACGGTAAATTTACGCTCTGCCAGAAAGTGAACTGTATTCTGCCATGTTTAGAAATATACAGCTGCAGCCAGTTGCTTGCATATGTAAATGAATTCAATCTACAAAAGGATGAGACGATAATTGAGAATGATTTATAGAGCAAATCAATCAAAATAATTATACTTTTAAGATCGCAATATTTAGACTACCTCTTGCTGACTATAATAAAATAAAATGTGTGTGAATAATAGGTGGGATGAAAAGTTCGTATCGTTTTAAATTAGAAATGAAATTCTTTACCAAATTCGATTTTATTATTCATTGATTCTATCGATCTTCACACTTTTCGATGTCATCTTGATAGTAAAAGGCACATTTGCTTCAAGATAGGCCTCACTTCCGACAATTAATAGTAAATTTCGTCCTATCGAGCTCGGCACCCATTCTGCAAAGAGCTTTCGCACACCCCCAAATTTCATGAACGATGTCCCTATGCATTTATTTGATATCTTTATACGGTCAGCTATTTCGATTAACTTCATTTAACAGTCTTCAAAAATAATTTTGTGTATTTTTGTACTTGTTAGTCCGTAGCTGTTTCTTTTGGAGTTCACTTTTTAGTAGCAACAGCATTTTTTAGAAAAAATAATATATCATGACCACACGATATGCTTTTTTAAAATAATTTTTGTCAAAATACCAAAGTTTACGTCACTCAAAGTGCTATATTTTGCGATCCATTGGTCCGAAGCAATTTATGCGCATGCCTTTTGAGGGTTAAGTCCAACTACAAAGCATAGAGATTCCATTCTAATTGTGTCCCAAATTCATAGATGCCAAAAATCCTATGGTAGCAAGGCAATAAAATAATATTTATTATGTTTAATATATGTTTATGTTTAATATATAAAATCTAAAAACTAGAAAGTTTTAAAAAATAAATAAAAACAACTTTCTAACTATGAATCATAATGTCATTATGATATTTCTATCTTCTTTATACTACGAATAAATCTTGAACCACATTACCGTCTTGCTACCAGTTTCTCTTGTTGTTTTTAGTTTCAAATTCTTCTTTTGTTATTATTATTCCTCTATATTTTTTATGTACAAAAGCATAATAAGGCATTGTACCAAAAAGTATGCAATCTTGTCATTAACATCGTAACATTATTTTATTTTTTTCCATGTGGAAGGCAGTCATTTTTTCTTCGGAATGTCGACCTTTATTACAGATATTAAGTTTTATTTATATTCAAAATAATTTATCTTAATATAAAGTTGCCTACATTTCGGCGCCAAAACAAAATGTGAATGCAACGACTATCAAAGGAACGACTCAATTTCATTGCTAAGCATTAAAAATTGAAAATATGGGATATTCTCGACTACTTTATAACGGTAGAGCTGAAGAATTGGAGTATAAAATTGGTCGACAACCTTACCAGTAATTAACAAGGCTAACTTGTAATCCCCTTGACTTGTGTTTAACTAACCAGCTTAATTTTTTATAGTAAGTACTCTACTGACATTAAAACAACTAATAAATTAAATTAGGAGTGCACTTATGCTTATTAAAAAAATATAGTTTCACATTATTGCTATGTTAGAGTTTCCTGAACTCCTTCTGCACATATACTAGATAGACATTCGTATCCACTTGCTTGCAAAAGCTTCATTAAAATTGGTTTTTCCAATACTTGGAGCTGTCATATTTGCTAACGGTCCACTTGCGCTGCCACATGCTGTCACTGCCAAAGTAAGCAACCAGGCAGCCAACCAAAAAACCAACCAACCAACCAACCAACCAACAAACTAACTAACTAACTTGTCACACCATTGCTGCTCTTGTGGCTGCTTCTGATGACGCTGTTGTTGTTGCAATTGCTTTGCGCGTGTGCGGCTTTAGTTGCGTTCCTGAGCTGTTGCTGCTTCTGTTGCTCCATTGTTGCTTGAAACGCTTGTCGTCTGCCACCTAACAAACAATTGTTTATGTCGAAAATGTGACAACAATGGCAGCACAAATAACAATGTGGCGGCAACTAGCCAGCGGCAACAAGCTCACGCTCACTCCTCTCAGGTCGGTGTATATGCTTGTTTGTTGGCGTGGAAAGTAGATAGTATCCACTTACGCTGCTCTTCTCATCATCTCAACTGCACGCATTTTGTTCACATGTACACATGACAAAAGGCGTATGAATATGAGAAGAAGGAATTTGTACTAAAAATTCATATAAATTGTATCTGTATACTAAATAAATATGTGCATATGTGTTTAGCAAGTTTAAAGCTGTTAAGCTGCTGAGAAATTTAATAAAACCGTTTATTCATATGGCCAATGACTTGATAGCCGTGATGATACATACATATTTTGCTGCTTGCCTTCATCTGTTCTGTGCTCATATCCGTTCGCCATGGCGTATGAGTAATAAATAAATATTGACATGTTATTGGCAGACAACCGGGCATTACTTGCTGTTGTTGCAAAATATTAACTTTAATAGATTTAAATTGAACATTGGAAATATATTTAGCTCTACTTGAGAAGTTGTAAATAATAGTTTAAAAAATTTAAGTTTTTGGTCCGAAAACGTCATTGGCTATCAGTCAGATCCAGAGAAAAACTGGCATTTGTGTTGTAGTTTTCTCGATTTCGGAGCTGATTTTAAATGAAATTGACTTTGTGGGCAATAATATTAAAAAAAAAACAACGAAGGAATGTAGATTATCAACGCTTTGATAAATATTAGACCGAGTTTCTCTTATAATTTGTTGTGTGCATCTGAAAGTTTTACTGTCGAAAAAGGATTCTACAAAAATTTTTAACTTCCTAAATAAGAGTACATTTGTTTCATAAAATATCTAATAAAATTTAATAAAGTGCAGCAATATCGGTACCAAATATCGCTTCTTTAAAAAGCTATAACACATTTAATTCAATTCATTTCATTTCAATAAAAGCTTTCAAGCAACTCATTTTTTGCTTTTAACTCAATGCTAAAAAATATTTTCATCTAAATTTCCATGTGTAAACAAGAAAATTCATAGTTAAATCTTTAAGTAGAGTGTCTATGAACAATTAAGTCAAAAAAAAAGCCATAAAAGAACTGTAAAGCACTTTTCTTGCA
This sequence comes from Bactrocera minax, assembly GCA_021498325.1. Lineage (NCBI taxonomy): Eukaryota > Metazoa > Arthropoda > Insecta > Diptera > Tephritidae > Bactrocera > Bactrocera minax. Next base: position 1,200,149 of record JAKEEE010000043.1, on the reverse strand, counting down.
AACTCCCAAAGATTCTAAATTGCCCAGAGCAGTAAGAAAACAAAAAAATATATAATTTTTTTTAATTCCGCTCTCAATATCTGAACGTACGACCCACCATCCAAGCTACCCACCCATCGAGCTACACCTTCTAGAGTAAGTTATACCAA